>CM041777.1:225892416-226220680 GCA_023374045.1 Limonium bicolor | reverse complement strand
GCATAAGCATATGTCAACTTCAATGGCTCTTCCGGAGCCTTCTCCTTTTCCTCCTTCCCCTTTGGGTTCTGATTTTTCTGGGCCGAAGGCTGGTACTTCTGTTTCTTGTACCCTCCTTGCCCTTGACTCTCCGAGCTCTTACCAGCATTCTTCCTCTTAGCATTCTCCTCGTCCCTCAGCTGGACGGTTATCTCAACCTTAGCAGCGGCATGATAGCACTCCTGCTTTTCCACAGTATTAGTCACTCTTATTTCTCATAATCTAAATCTTACTCATTACTTACTCAAATCTCAATCATTCTCATTACCTGCAAGGTAGTGTAACTCGTCGGCCCCATGCCGTAGCGGAGTCGATGGCTAAGCCCGCCGTAGAAGCGGTCCACCAGGATCTGGTCTGAATATCCAAGACCTGGCAGAAGACGGAGCAAGGCGGTGAACTCTGAGTAATACTCGTCCACCGTCATCTTGTCGGTCTGCTTAAGCGCATCCAACTGCAAACGCTTCTTCGTCTGGACATGGGCGGGGTAGTACTTTGCTCGTAGCAAGGCGGTGTACTGCTCCCAGCCGAACTCTGGATTGGCCACATGCTCGGCCCTCACCAGCTTCCACCAATCGCCAGCCGCCCCCTTCAGATAGAAAGCAGCCAGACGCACCTTGATCCCAGCAGGGACATCAAGGGTCTCAAAGGCGGTCTCCAGCTCGGAGATGTACGCCTCAAGCTTGGCGGGATCGGTCTCCCCCTTAAAGTGTGCGGGTCGAAGGTCTGCGAGACTCTTCACCCAATTTGGTTCCCTGGGTTGTGGCGGTGGAGGTGGTGCACCCACACCAGGCTGATAGCCCATGTGCCCTAATGCGGCAGCTACGATCTCTGCGATCGTCTGCCCTCCCGGTACCCCTGAAGCATCATCGCCCTGGCCACGACCTCGGCCTCCTCTAGGACGTCTGCCATCTGAACAAGCATAACTCATATTAGATTCGCATCCACTACAGTTTCGGTTAGCGAATTTATAACGTCCGTAGACGGTAAAGACGATCCACACTTATTAGTGGTCATCTGACTCTACTCACACCCTTCACCCATCACTTATTCCTTAACTTATATCCTAACGGCGGTTTCTTATGTCAGGTATTCTTGATCAGAGCGTAACTCTGATACCACTTTTTGTAAACCCCATCCAAAGCCAATCGTGGTTATCGCAAAACTGAACACTTAATCGAATTCGTCGCAGCGGAAATAACAAACACCTGGACCTTGCCCGGTCTGACGTTAGAAAATACCGGCCTTATCAATTACAACACTTATCCAAAATAAACAACGACCCAAACATCTCCATCCAAAATACCAACAACCAACCGAGTACAGGTAACTAAGTCATAATCACAACCTTACATCAGTTTAAATATAAACAGACGGGTGCACAAGCGCAACCCGTACTCGAAATAAACATCCCATCCTAAGTAACCGCTCCTACTCTCGTGGTGCGTCCTCATGGGCCTCTTACCTGCAAGTGTAAAAACAGCCCCCAATGGGGGTCAGCACGAATGCTGGTACTCCCTCTCATGGCCCCCAAGCTAACGGGGCTACGACGACTAATTGTCGATAGCATGGAAATTGATTACATACACAAGCATGATATGAATGCAATAAACAACAATCCACAGATGAACATACTTAGTTCACAAACAATGAACGACACAAGCGTTCCTTATCAAGTGGGTTAGTAACCCCCTCTTTAGTCCAGATTTCCTTAACCTCAGTTCCTTATACCTTAATCTTAACCTCAACTTATTCTCAGTATACAAACCGTTCCTGGAAGGGAAGGTTGTATCTTAATTTCAAACCTGGGATTTTAGGTGATCCCACCGCACATCTTAATGCCACCTACCCTGGACGGGAGTCCAACGTACTGAGCCGGCAAACGGCCCTAGGCTACAAGTCCGAAGACCAAAGTCCTTAAACGGAGGGCGGATCTGATTCAGATACCGTCCCCCTTTCCTTAGCATGCATGACCGGAGTCAGTCCCGGGTTTCCTCACTCAAGTTCCAGTTAGAAGAAATCTTAAACACCATGTGCTAGCTAAGCCTTAACGGGCATTAACCAACAACCACCAAACTTAACTCTTATTCTTAACTCAGTAAGTACTAACTTGGTTAAACTGTCTCAAGTCTCGTGGGTTAGTGCAAAGAAAACACATACACAACGAGAACAATATAACCGGTTGCATGCTTTATCTTGTCTTAGTCATAGCAATTAAACAGATAGCACACAAGCCGAGGGACACCTCGTTAGCAAGCAGGTCACAAGAAAGATTGTACCGTTCACCGTCGACTGATGTTTGTTTAACCTTCTTCGGGGTCCCAATTCACAAACCTAAAACATTGATTCATTTTTAGGCCATTAGTTATTTGCACCTCACTTAACTCACTTAGTCCCTAAAGATTCCCAATGAATATCCTCTTAAGTCCTTACCACTTACCCTTTTAAACTTAATTTTTTTTTAAACATTAAGGTTCTTACTTAACTTAACTTAATCCCTTAAGTTCTTAGGGTCCTAATCATTACCACCCTACCATAGGTATACCTTATTACCAATTATCATCCTTAGAATCCAAAATTTCTTTTTTTTTAAGTGTTAAGGGTCGTCCGACCCACCGTCCGACCCACCCTCTGGGTCGGACCCTTCCAGTAACTTTCGAGTTTGAAAAACTCTACATGTCCGACCCACGTCCGACCCAACCAACTGGGTCGGACCATTCCAGAAATTTTCCGTCTTCTAAACCTCCTATGTCCGACCCATGTCCGACCCAACCAACTGGGTCGGACCATTCCAGAAACTTAACCGCCCTTTAAAACACACCCGTCCGACCCATGTCCGACCCAAGTCCTCTGGGTCGGACCATTCCAGAACCTTTCACTGGCGTTTAACAGAGGCCGTCCGACCCAAACTTGGGTCGGACCCCTGGGTCGGACGCCACCAGAACATGCCCAAACATTGTCAAATCTTCACTAAATTTTTCCCCAAGCCCTCTAATGTGTTCTAACATCATTTAGACCCTTAAACCCACCTTAGATCATTCTCCAAGCTCATTAAAACAACCTCCAAAGATCATCCCAATCCTTTACTCAATTCTTACAACAACTACTAACACTTAGCACTTATTCCTTTCCTACATTTCAACATCCCTTTCACCTAGCACTTCTACTAGCCAAAAGTTCCCTCCTTAATAACTTGACCACACCATATACACCACTTGCATCCCTCTTACACTTTCCAAGGTTTTCCTTAAATTCTAAACTCTAGTTTCTACCTAAACCATCTAAAAGTTTTACACTCATTTACATCTAACTTACCCAAGTTTCCTAGCTTCTTTTATCAACATTTACCTAAGTCCTAAATACCCAAGTACATACTTTTGATTCCTAAATCCTTCATAGTGATGTCTAAGCCATTATAAGTCATTAAAATACCTTAATCTCACCCTTTTTCATCAAGACAACCTCTAGAACTTCCTAGTACTTCCTTAGTCATTAAATTCCCTTAGAACATCTTAAACACTTAAGTTCTCCTTTAAATTTTTGCCATGGGTTCTCTAGTATATAGTACACCCAAACACTTGGTTTTTCTCCATCAACCAACCAATATCACTCAAATTCTCATCACAACACCTTAACACACAATTTACACCAAAACTACACCACATCATCATATAGTGTATAAACTTAAATGCTTGGCACTTAGGCCCTTAAATGACAATAATCTTAACCACTGAATTTCCATATATATTTTCCTTTAACCTGCGAATACACACAACAAGGCTCCCATTGAAATAAAATGCTTCTTGTAATTCACCTTGATATTCTTAAACTATCTCTTTTTCCTCATTTGCTCCTTAGTCACAAGTTCACAATCATGATCACTGTTTCTCCTAGGTCATATATAGCCTTCTTCTAATGTAAACTCCGCACTAAACTCATCACATATCTAAATCCCATTCCCTTAAACAATAAAACACCTTAAGGTAAGTAATTTACCTTGTTCTTTTACAAGCTTTAAAAAATTTCTTCCTTAGGTTTTTCCTTGCTCAATCTCGGTCACCAATATATATCTCCTTGCCAATGTTCTAACCAATATCCAATGACTCCAATCAGCGAGACGATACTTGTGCCGGACGGGGATGTCCGGCACCATACCCGGCATCAGTCAGTTTGTTAACGGTAACTAACAACTGACTTTTGGTAGACCGAGACGACTTTTCAGCATGTGCCGGCTAAGCGATACCCGACACTGCATCCAGCAAAACCTCTGCGCTGTTCCATACTGCTGCCGTGAATCAGACTTCCGGCATCATGCCCGACATCTCTTAATATTTTGATTAGATTTTTATTCCTGACATAAAAACATACTAAACATAAGTCTAAACTTATATAATAGACTTTATATACACGATAACATAAAAACTAGCTATTTTAACCTTATTTTAACTAATATTCCTATAATTCTAGCTACTAAAATATGATAAGTCCGAGTGTAACACCCCTCTCGATAAACACGTAATAATCTTTCATGTAGCATAATTTAAAAATGTCTTACAGCGGAAGTATAACAATAATATTAATTCTCACTCGGGTGTCACCTGCCATTACTCGCCCATGCGAGTAACGAAGCAGAAACAAAATACAACAATAGAATAAACAACGCTACTAAACCGTAGTGATAACGAGATAAATCCTATACATCATACTAAGTCCATAACCATAACCGAAGACAAGTGAGCGTCTACCCATCCTTGATTATATACAACAGTACCATCTTACAATCTGAAGCCCAACATAACTATACAAGTGAATTCCATGTGCGGTAAATAAAACAAAAACTCTAACTACCCGGGTCCCGCACTTCGGCTTCGACGATGATCAGCCACCTGCACTGAAATACCCCTAACCTTTAAATAATTAAATAAAGGGAAATAAGTATTATTTCGGGGATTATTAAACCTTGAGAAAAGTATATAAGCACTTGGGCGTTAAAACGCACCTAAACTCCTTAAGGTCAAAAACGTGCGTTAAAGCCCGACCCTAAGCTAAACAAGTTATATAAGTTATAAAACTCATATGAAGTTAATCAAGGATCATTTTATGACCTTTAAAACACAAGTCCTCAGTTAGAACTGAGTAAAAATACAATATGGTCGGGAGTTCCCTTAAGGGCCCCTTAAGGCCCGAAAGTCCCGGAAATACTTTATTAAATAAAGTAAAGCATTACACTTCATTATAAATGCACAATAACACTTTAATGAACATTTAAGATGATGTTCTCAAGCTAAATTCTCAGTTAAAGACAAAGTGCTCGAAGGTTCCCGATGAGGGCCCCATAAACCCACGAGAGTGCCTCGGAGAGGTACCGAAGTGGCACAAACTCCAATATAAATTATTCTAAGAGTTCCTATCATTAATATTCACCATTATAAATAGAATTTCGGGCTACTTTTTCAAAAATACACAAAGTGCTCGGACGAATTTCTTAACGCTCCTTTTTGCCCCGAGAGTGTCCCGGTAGGCCGAAAATTGAGTTACGAGTTATATAACCCCATATAACTCAATGTAACACCTTAACATATTATTATTGACTATAAAAATTTCAATAAACACTTGGAACCCATAGCGACTAATAATTTTTCAGAAAAATCCTTAAAGCACAAAAACGCACCTTCGGGTGTCACAAAAATGCGTTTTACGCAATTGCCTTGAAGTTTTGAGGAGCCACAAGTTAATAATATTAAAAGGGGATAAATTGACATTTAAATCAATTAATTCCAGTACTAAATTCATAGTACAAATGGGGGCGATTTTTGGGTCAAAAAGGTACCTAAAATCAGCATTTTTACCTTAAAACTTTCATCTTTTACCATGATATAAATGTACCAATTAAATGCTGGAACCTATTACACATATTATTATGACCTTATTACAATATAGTGTAACAAAAATCAAATGAAAAATCAGTCCCATTTGACCACCATTTTGGGCGTCATTTATAGTCTATTTTGGCTAGTTTTAACAAAAAATATGTCATATGATAAGATGACTCATCCCTATCTATACTATATGATAATGTAACAATTAATTGTAGTCAAATAAGCCTCATCAACCGTGTACCTACAAGAAGACAGCAAGGAAAGTTAGTATATGAAAAGCAATGCAATTAATTATGACAACTAGATCTACTTTTAGACATGACTATAAACAAATAAATCAACCATGTTACTACCTTGTATACTGCCAATTTTTAAGAGGAAAAGCAAGTCTCATTTGCTGTCTACTTAGTCAAATATAATAGCCACCTACCTATGTATATTTCTATTGTCTAATACAACAAAAAACAAGTGTCTTGTAGCAGCCTTGATTACCGAAAATGAGCAAACAAATATGGTGTGATTGTCTTATAAAATTCAAAGTAGAATACCTACCTATCTAGCCATGTTCTCTAGTCTTAAAACAACAAAGAAATCAGCCTCCAAACAGCTATGTTAACGTGGGCAATCAAGAGGAATACAAGGACAAAATCAACATTAAAATGCTAAAGTAATACACCTACCTAACTTGCATTTGTCTTCTAGTTTCAAGTGGCAAACAAAGCCACCATTCTCTTCTTGTCATCAGCCGAAAGAGGGCTACAATAATGGGACCATTGTCTTGAGCCAAACAACAAATAATTAACAAAAGAAAAGATTAGTTAATTTGACAATTATTGTCAAAACAATTCTATCCTTCATTCTGTCCTTATCTTCTTACGTGAGGCTCCATCTTCATTTGCCTTCATTCCACCGAAATGGGTAAGCTCTTCTCCTCTCTTTTCTTTTCCCTTCTTCATTTGCTAAGTTAATTCCTTAGAGCTTTTAAGCTCCATTAATGGTGATCTAAGTTCTAACACCATTTCCATGTAAATTCCTAGTTAAATCTTCTAAGTCTTGAAGCAAGAAATCATCTTAGCAATCCTTGCTAAAATCGCCAAGCTTTAGTACTCCAAGAAGGTTCCTAGATTCAACAACAACACAAGGAACAACAAGATCAAGTTAAGGTATATTTTCATGTTGAAAATCCTAAGTAAATTCCTTAAGGTATTTTCGAAAATTTATGAACTTCTAAACCTATGTTCTCTTCATTATTTCATGAAGGAAATTTAGATCTACAACTATCTCAAGGTGTACCAAAAATACCTTGTTAAATTCCTAAGGTAAATTCTTGTAAAATTACTCCAAATATTATTTATAATCCTTGTTAGAAGTCTAACAAATGGATCTCCTAAATATATTTAAGGAGCCGAAAATTCTTCATCAAGATAGCATTTGGAGAGCTTGGAATTCAAGGAAAAATCAAGTACAAGAATTGTCTTGATTTAAGGGGTAAGTTTATATAAGTAAGGTTTATTAAGTTTAAGCTTGATTTAAGCTTCAAACTTTGGTATAAAAAAATTATGTATAACCTTTAAATAAATTAAGGCCGAAAATCCTAGGTTATAATGTCAAGAAAATAATTTATAACATATAAGGTGAGATTATTACCTTAAGGTATAAAATTGTGTCACAAAAATTAAATAGGATACATATATGTACAAACTGAATTATCTAAGGATTAATTGTTCTATTTTGAGTTTATAATCATTCCAAGTCATTAACATAATTTTAGAAGAGTTATATGGCTTATATACATTTATATGTATTTATTATAAAGTTTAAATCAAGTTTTAAAACTATATAGTAAAATAAAATCAAAGCCGAGAGTAACATGGCTTATTTGGTGATTTTCGAAATATATAAGTATTTTAACTTATATTATAAATTTTGGGACTATTAAGAATAGCTACAAGTATTTAAATGGCTAGTTTATAAAGTTATGTGGCTAAAATGTAAATTTTGAAAAGATTGGTGTGCTAAAAATAAAAGCCGAGCTTAAGGATTAATTTGGTATAATTATGGTATAATATAAGGTAGGAATTAATATTATGAATTTTGGTGAATTTAAATAAGTGGTTAAGTGTCAAAGTAACATTTTATAAAGTTTTGGGACTATTTTGTAAAAATTGGAAACTATGGTGTATGACCGAGAATTACATATGAATTTATGGGTATATTAAAGTATCAATTATGAAATTAAGTCTTGGTCAAAGTGTTGACCAAAAACTTTGGGTTAAAATGATTTATGACATAAAATATTAAGTTTATAAAAGTTATGGGGTGAATATGTAATTTATAGAAAGTATTATGTAAAACCGAATTGGACAAGGGGTGGAAATGTAATTTATAAAAGTATATGGGCCATTTCGGTTATTTAAGAAAATTAAATATTAAAACTATAGTTTATAAGTTAATATGTAACTTATATAAAGTTTTGAGGTTAAATTGTGAATATAAGGGAATTACATGTTAAGACCGAAAATAAATGTGGTCATTTGGGATTTATAAAAACTAATATATTTGTTTTGCAATTTCTGAAAATGAATGGGGATAATTAATGAATTATAAAAGTTATAAGGTTATTTGGCAATTTATAAAAGTATAAGGGTTGTCTCGGTAAATAAGGAGATTAAATAATAAAACTATGGTTTATAAGTTGATATGTAACTTACATAAAAGTTTTGGGGTTAAAATGTAGTTATGGGAAGTATATATGGAAACCGAAAATTTAAAGGATTGATTGGTAATTTATAAAAGTTGATATATTTAAATTAGTAAAGACTAGAAGTATATGGTCATTGGATGATCTACAAAAGTTAATGTGCTCATTATGTAGCTACCGAATTTATGAGTTTGGTTTTGTAATTTAATACAATGTATTATGGTATATTACGAAGTATAATATAAGGTTTATTAAAAAAGGTGGTATAATAAAAGTAACCAAATTGTATAGTATAAAGAATAAGTGGAAACAATTATAGGATACAAATAAAGTTTATAAAATAAATGTGGGTGTAATAAAAATAACCAAGAGAATATAACATAGAGTTTATGAAATAAGTGTGGTTATAATAAAGATAACCAAATTATATTGGTATATGGATTAAGAGAAATAATTATGGATATATAATTGATGATAAAGATATATCTTAAATTGGAAATTCATTATCACATGTGGAGATCACATAAAATAATGAACTAATGAACTATCTAGATCCACTGTTAAATAACAGGGGGAAATAAAGAACATACAGAGTTATTATACCACGAGTATAAAATGCTACAGTAATATTACTATAATAATTAGTGGATAGTTATATTAATATCACCCGGTATTGCATGTTTATATAACAGCGTGCGTGGGAAGGAACTACTGAACAGGAATTTGTCAAGCTAGCAGTTACTTGGTGAACGGTATGTTAATTGTGTGGTCTGAATGTCCTAAGGATTATCCTAAGGTCCAGACATTATGTGTTGATTGTTTAAGAGCGATATCTGTGATTTTAAGTATATGATATTGTATACTGTATTGCTCAACACTGTGCGTTCTATTTATACGCGAACGTCTTATGACTGGAAGTTTATACATCTGAACTGGGAAAAAGACTAACTGACCTTTAGGTATTATTGAACCTAACAATGGTCAACTGTTATGGTCTTAATTCAATTATTGGTTATTGTACCACTGACTAAAGGGCTAACTTATAAAGAGAGGAATCCAGACTGTTTCGACTTTCTGGTTGCGCATTGTGATCACTACGAGAGACTTCAATGGGGAGTCACTCAAGGGAATCCATCAGCCACATTCGGGGATGGCGGAAGGCACTGCCGTTGGTGCACAGGTTCGACCGGATCGGTCTTATATTTATCCAGGGCCATAAGGTCAGCTGGTAACGGTTCCATTGGAACCCAGAGGACTATCGTCCATTAATAAGTTATTAAAGGTTGTCTTATCATGACGCCTGAGGTGGAATTTAATTGGAAAAGGTTAAGTGATTGGTTTAAAGGATAAGGGCCAGGTGGCCAACTAACAAGTACAGTTTAATACGCGTATCTTGTCTGGTTATTGTTGTGGTTTATTGATGTGTGATTATTGGTTATTGCTATGGATCATTGATGTGTGGTTATTAGGTGATGTGTACTATTGTACACTGATGTTTGCAGGTGAACTGTTATGTGATTGTTCAATGTTTACAGTTATTACTGTTATTATTGTAAACCGGCATTTTATGTGAAGAATCTAATATCAAGATGGCTAAAACGACTTAAGGAATCTTGATGATTTAAGACTACATTTAGCATACCAGCATTTCTATTGTTGAGCCTTCAATGGGCCAAACATTCCAAGTTATTGAAGAAGACTCAAGCCGGAGTGCGGGACACGGGGGTAGCAGTTGTGTTTTCAACAAACGCCGTTGGTTTTAATTATGTAATGTATTAAGGAGATTGTTGTATTTCATTAGTTGCTCATTTGGTTGGATTGGGTTGTAATAATTAGAGTGCTCAGTATCTGTTCATCACAGCGTGAGGAGTTGTATTGTTGGAAAGAGTAAGGATGCCTTGTTACTCACAAGGGTGAGTGACGGCGTGTAACACCAAGGTAGATAGTTTTATTTTCCGCTGCGAATTATTATTCATTATGCTACGACTTGCAACGTTATTACAAGTTTAGGATTATGGGTATTACAAAAAGTGGTATCAGAGCGAAGTACCGCTCTGATGAAAGATACTGAGTCAAGAATATGAGCATAGGACATTTGGGAATATGGGGAAACGTCTGTGAGGATTCGTGACCTAGAAAAATCTAGGAATATCTTATTGTTGTTGATTAACTTTCTTATATATTTGTGATTGTGTATGTAAACGGTTGTAGAAGTAGATTACCGAGTAGTAATAATAATACACTATAGATGTCGACAAGAGGAGGCAGCAGTGGACGCGGTGGCGAGACACCGTGTAACACCCCTACTAATTCGGCTCCTAATTATCCTATAAATGTCGCACATAATAAATAAATCGCAGCGGTAAATAACAGACTGTCGCTCTAATGGTGTCACTGTTATCACTCGCCCATACGGGTGATAACGAATTACCTGATAATCAACTTGCGAAACGTATTCCCGCAGTGACCACAAGAGATAGATAGTAGTACTTAAACAATCTAAAAACAAATCCAACAACAACCGATTATTACAGACCGTGAGCATCTAACCAAAATACACCTCGGTTTACACAGCCCGAGTCCAAAACAACATTAGTATCACACCGTACCAAGTCTAATCAACAGTAAATACAACAGTCGCGCCCCGCGTCGACCCACCAGCTAGTCTCCTGCAATAAAAATGGTTTGTGGTATGGAATCAGCCCCTGCTGAGTATGTTATCACATGCCCCGTCATGCCTCCTCAAACCCCCCAATTAATTGGTCGAGAGCATGAGATTCGTTACATGCAATACCGTTTTAATATTTAAACTGTAAAACAATTAACAGTAATATCCATACAATAACACAACCATCAACACACATAATATACCACAAGTATAACCAATGAACAACAAGCGGAACAACGAGAATAATAAACAAGTATTAATTCTCATCCATGGTGTAGAAACCAATATCGTTCGCCACTGTATAAGTCTCAGCTGTATTAATTGTTCAGTTATACCTAGTGACACTGTCTCGTTAAAAACGACATGTCTCTAATTACCCATATATTATGGCGGGTCACCCACGGCAGTAGCCACTCCAGCGGTAGAGTCTCCGACCAACGAGCCATTCTAGCTCACGGGAAATTTTCTTGACACTTACGGACCCGTACGCGGACATCCTGGTATCGTTTTTGTGATCACAGCGCGCACCAAGAGCCACATCCTCTTGGATTTATTATCTTTCATTAATTAATTATACCATCGCATCGCATTACCAATTTTTCTAACACAGCAGACTAAGGTCATTAGTCCAATCCGGAGTCTGTAAATTCGGGATCCAGTGTTAGATACGAGAGCGGCGTTTAGAAAGGCCAATGCTCCGTATAAAAGTCTCGGATAATATGTATATCTTATTATCCTAGTGCTACATCGTTTTTCTGACGATCCTTATATTTCATATAAGATAGCACCATAGCCGCTAGTTCGTTTTATATATATAGGTTCCTATATACGAACCAATACTGTTAACTCAACAACAGTAAGTAATAAGCAGCTATAAATATACAATTCATGCATATTAATTAACACATTCAGACAAACAATCTTATCACAGATCACACAGAAGTCTGAACTGAGGAAGCCCTCAGAGACAATCAGAGACACATAACAACATACCGTTCACCCTGATTGTATTACGGTGGAGTATGAATCAGCAAGGTCCTATGCTCCGTGTGTCATCTCTAACAGTCTAAACAATACATAATGCTACTGATTAGCATCCCGTATAACAACACAACTCTACGGTACCCCGTACCGTCACTAGTACCTCCCGGTTAATCCCCCGTTATTAACTGTCAACGTTTGTCGGGTTTTTGGCTTAACTCGAGATTGGAAAAATGTTATATTACATGCGTAGTTTGTCTCGTATATTAATATTCTTATTGTTGAACTTTGTTATCGCATGTAACTTAATATACCCTTGTATATCATATAGTTCGTTTCTACATTGCATGTATAACTCTTTATCATGTATTATACATTTCACCTTAGTATTTATTTTCCTAAGGTTTGTTTTTCCAAATTTAATGGAGTATAATTCATATGTAAAAGTACTTTGAATCATTTAAATCCTTATTATCCCATGTATACTCTTAACATTAGAATTTCCATATCTAATGTTTATAATTCTTTCACTTTATCTATTATCATTTTAATTATGATATTTATAGTTATTGAACCATATCACATTTTCTGCACCATAACATATATTTATTTATATACATGTATTATGGAACTATTTATTATATGGTAAGTCTTATAACATATATTCATTCTTTTTAATGAATACCTCTTATATTATAAATGTTATAACTTTTATAACATTAAAAACCATATTATAAATTTCATTTAAAAATGTTAATATTTCCGAACAGCACCTATGTTCTTAAATATTTACAAAATCCACCACATAATTAATATAATGTTACATTATAGTTATATAACATATATTATGACATTTAAGTCATTAAAACAATTATAACCTATAGTTATATCTTGTTATAAAATGCCAAACAACCCTCATATTATTCGGCTTTCACTATACACCACTAAACTTCTATAAGTCACAAATCAACCCCAAATTATATTTCATTGTTTCATTGATAATATATACCTTATATTATAATCCTTAAACCTTAATAATAAACCTATAGTTTTTAAAGGCTATAATTTTTGAACAGACCCTAGGACTGTTTTAATTAAATTCCCTCCACCAAACTTTGTATATATTCCAAATCTTCCCAATTTATAATACATAGTTTTCTAATTCCATTAAAACTATATATTATACTTTATAAAACCTATATAACTCCAAAAATTACCAAACTATACCAAAAGGTTATAAATATTATTCCTAACCTTATACTTTCTATAAATCTAGGTTTTTACCCACATGTTACCCATTTGTAACAATGTTATAAAATATCATATATTATACTTATTTAATTCATATAAACTCCAAATTTAACCAAATAAACCTCTAAAAATTCCTAATAACTTAAGGACTGTTTTAAATTCTATTTAGTACCCCAAGTTTTCGGAAATCACAATATAACCCCATCTCTTATAAATCTTTTACAATTTAATACTAGCTTAATATAAGGTAGTATTTTAATTTCTTAAATTCTCCAAACTTGGTCAAAGTCTCCTATATACTCAACTTTGGCTTCTAATACCCAATTGGAACCAAACTTTCGGTAATCACCAATAATACCCCATAGTTTTCTATTTTTACAATTTTGACCCAAAACTTTATAAAATGTTATAATTTTTATTAAATTCATTTAAAAACCCTAAATTCCTCTAAATTAAGCCCACGGCTTTATATTTTTCCAGTAATTACGGTTTGGCCCCAAACTTAATTATATAAGCATAAATCTAACTAAATAAGCTTATAAACTTAAATTAAATAGGCCTAATGACATGGCCTTATTACAACCTTGAACTTGCAAAATAAATTACACTTTAAATGTCTCAAAATATAGTATAAACTCACGGCCTCACTTTAGTTTATTTATTTTTCCACATAATGTCATAATTTGACCATTATGTTAATTAAATCACTTAAATGACTAGCTTAATTTATCTTAGTCATTTTTTTCCATTTCTAGGTTAATATAACCCATATGTTAAACTTCACTCTCGGCATAATAATTATATATGCTAGGAAATCATAAAATCATAAGTTTTAAGGTGTTTATACATTGATTCCTCCTTGTATGAGCTCGGCAGCTTAGAGGGAAATTCACCACATCATTTAGACATCTTTAATACACCAAAATAAGATATGGTTATACTCCAAGCTTGAGCTTAACCATAAGGAATAATTAATGTAAGATTTAAGGCAAAAATCACCTTAAAATGCAAGGGAACTTCAAGAGAATTTCGGCCTGTACAAAGCACGCCTAATGGTGTTAAATTCACCATATCAACATATGAAATAGCTAGACAACAACAAGCTGCTATGGTAATTGGTTTTACCTTGGCAAAATGCCTTAAAGAAAGGTATTTCCTTTGGATCTCGGCCACCCTTGCTCCAAATGGCTAACCAACTGATTGAACATGTAAATACGAAGATTATGAGTGTATAAACTCATAAAAATCAAAGGAAGAAAATCGGATGGAGAGTAGAGAAGCTTAAGGTATGTTTTTACCTTAAAATGCAAATTTGGGAAACCTTGGTCCCTATACTTGCTTCAGCCGAGTTTGGATGTTGTCTAACCTTAAAACACTGAGAATGAGCCATAGGAAGTGATAAGCCATGAGATCTAAGTGTAGGTAATGAAGAGATGGAGAAAAAGAGCTAAAATAAGCCTTAAAACATTACCTTAGGAGCTTAAGAGTTAGATCTGTCTTCCATGCTCAAGAAAAAAGCTTGAGAGAGTTTGGAAGGGCTGCTGGATCGGCTGGAATGGGACAAGAGGCAAGGGAATGATTGAAATGAGGTTAAATGATTGAAAAAGCAACTTTTACTATTGTAAATTGGTATTAGGTGGTAATTAGCAATCAATGATGTGTGAGATGTCTTCCCACCTCCTTGCCAGCCGACAGCCATATGGTTAGAAGGGTCAATTAATTGACCATTGACCAAACTTGGTCAATTTGTTCAAAAATGCACTATTTGGGTTACTATTCATACCTAAATGGCATATTTTGATTTTTATTTTCAAACTTTGATTTAGACTTTATAAAATAGTCTATCATGTCAAATTAATGATTTAATGATAAACTCCAGTCTTTAAAATGACAAAAAGTCATTATCTTAGAGCTCATACACAAAAACGTGCTTTAAGGTGTTTTAGTGCACATTTTTGTGTCACAGGGTGTTTCTGAGCTTAGTTTTCTTTGGGAATAGTTTTGTTGTGTTCCTTACTTCATTATAATACTTAGGAATCCACTTTGGATCCTATTTGAGGTCATACAATCTTTATGGTGTCTTAAAGCACATTTTTGGCTTTACCGATCTTACAGCATGTTTTGCCTTGTTGAGATCTTTAGATTGTTTCCCCAATGGTATTTAGATGTTTATTAACCATCTTAGATCATTAATAGATCATTTAATTAAGTTTTAAAGGTTAGGGGTATTTCACACCGGCAGATGTTCCAGTAGTACCAGACCTAGCAGTAGCCATGGCAGTCTTCGCGCAGCAACTAGGAGCTCAACTTACGGGAGCCATACCCCACCCGCCGCAGCCCAGGGAAACAAACTGGTTGAAGAACGTTGCAGACGCGAGAGTACTAACTTACGCAAGGGAACCGGACCCCGCCGCACTGAAGAAGTTCATCATAGAGCACCAGAAGGCGTTCAAAGCTGTTGGAGTTCCAGAAGACCAGAGAGTCGACATCGCCGCGTACAACCTGAGGGACGCAGCTGACATTTGGTGGCGGTCTGTGGAGGGCCACCGTAGAGCTACACCGGACTTTGGATGGACAGCGTTTGTAGAAGTGTTGTAGGAAAAATTCTACCCCGAACACCTAAAGCTGAGAAAAAGGCAGGAGATCGAGACCTTATTCCAAGGGAGTCAAATAGTTGACCAGTACTACACGCGGTTCACCAGCTTGTTGGACTACATACCAGAAGTCGACCACTCCGACACTGTGAGGATTCAAAAGTTTAGGGGAAGAGGCGCAGGAAGAAAGAAGAGAAAGAGTACTGAAGGAGATGACGGTGGATCAACCTCTGGCGGTTACTACAAGAAGGGGAAGAAATGCTTTGATAAGAGGAAGGGCGGAAGGATTTCCATGGTCAGAGGAAGAAGGAGTAGATTCCTCGTCTGACCGCCCAGCCAGTGATGAACAGCCACTGAGACCAGCACCACCTAGGGGCAATAAGTCAACCGGCGCCACTACTACTGTAAGCGCTGTGGAAAGGATCACCCAGGCATAGACTGCGCAGGCAGGAAGGTGAGGTGTCGCTATTGCGAGAAAGAAGGTCTCAGGGAGTATGAATGTTTTTCCAATCTAGGGAGTCGAGTATACAAGGGAGCTAGAAGTTCACAGAGAACACCAGCTATGGAAGCGGGCGGACCCAGAGGAGGTCAAGCGCCGCAGCATAACACCTGTACTAGAGGACCGACAGGACAGCCATCCTCATCCGGGAGTCGGAAAGGAAAGGAGATAGTTCCAGGAAAAAAACACCCTTTACACAGTGGGAACTTCAGGCGCTGAGGCTAGCGCTCAGCGCGAAACCGGTAAGCCTAGAACCTAAACTAAATGCATGATGCATGAATGTGTGTTTATAACTATCAGTCCATGAGACTTGTATGTGTTAGTAAGTATCAAAATTTAGAGAGACCTAACTTAGGTAACCTCTCACCTAATAGGATACTTCGACATTGTTTTCCCTTACCTATGAGACCGTGGTCACCTGAGCCTATGAGCGAAGGTCGGAAATATCCAGAGGCATAATGCCAAGTACTTCGACCCGGCATGATCTTACTTAAGCAATATTTAAACTCTAGTTGAGCAAATAACTATTATAAATGAATGTAGAACTTTGGGGATTGGCCTTGGAGGATTTTATATTCCAGGATATGGGAGTGGATCAAAACTTAAATTATATATGATGTGTATGGGTAAGGATTGGGATCAACAGGCTAAGTATATAGTGAAGCAAGAAAGGTAGATGGAGCACGAGTTCCTAGGATACCAGTTGTATCATTCTCCATAGGAGATGATGCTGAGTTTTATACAGTGATAAGAAGAGGATGGATAAGGCGAACAAGAATATTTTGGAGTCAGAAAACGCGTTGATATATAGTGGAGAACCCAGATTAATATACCATAGGATTAAGAGTATTAAACCGAATACAAACTGAGATTAGCTTTGGGATACAGGATGTGTGATAGTACAGTGAAGAATAGTAAATTAGTTTTGCTTGGACCGCCGAAGAGCGTTTTCAACTGTCCAAACTTACAGTAATTACAAATTATGACCTGCCTAAATGACGAGCAGATGTCATGAGAAGGAATACATTAATTAATATAAAATACTTAAGACTACATGAATTGTCAAAAGGGTTTGATGAAGACCTGCACTTAAAGAGCAAACACTGAATTTCATGGGATACCCAGGCACTGAGCTTACCGCCCAGTGCGGGACTAGAAAATCTTACAATCCCTTATTAACTTCGTGAGAAGACATTGCGAAACCTTGAAATATAACAATGGAGAAACAGAATCTCAAAATGTATAACTAAACATCCATCATGGATAAGCACGAGTTTTAAATACCTGAGCAAATGCCAAGAGTCTCAGCTAGTATCAATATGGCGACAGTGTTGGACTCTTAATTAATAAAGGGGAGAAAACAAACTTTGAATCTATATAATCTGAAGTCGGGAGAACTACCTAAATAGCAATACCAAATGCTATATATACATATAATTTTGAGGTTGTAAACCTAAAACATTGAAGGGTATTAATACATTCCAGAGGGTTAAGTACCATTAAATATATCTACCCTATTTTGAGACACATGTCCTATACTATCCTTATGGTTCTAGACGAGCATATGTTTTCCATGACAGCTCAATTTATGAATGCGAATAAAGATCGCAATAAATCAAATAAGGTTAAACCATATGTAATATAAACTTTAATATAAACATGGTAACGAATGACTCTCCTTGACACTTACAGTGAAGGTAGTATCAGTTATACCAAAAGCTTGAATTAATACATACACTGAGAGTGAGTGGAAGTTATATTTAAAAGTAGGGAAACATACCCCTTGGCTTGTAACAATTGTTTTACACGTAAACGTTCCTAACGTTGTATATTAATCCCTATGATTCTAAATCCTCTATTTGATACACCTAATCGACATATTTTTGGAAGCCATTGAGCTTGTGGATTAACCACGTTTCTAAGAGATAGAAACAAACAATAAGCTTTGATTGTCCTGTTACCAAACCATAGGATTCAAACTGGAAACCCTTAGTCTGAGATGGTACTAATATTAGGAGATACTTAACCTAGGCTGAGCATATGGTTCACCTAATTTATGGAGTTTAGATGAAATAAGAAAAGGCAAGCTTTGAAGGCGGAAGAAAAAAAAATATACTTTATGGAACTGTAATTGTTGATGGAGTCATGAAAACTTTTCTTTGGAGTCTATCAGTGACTGCCTTTGTTCTATGAAAGGATAACTAAAGCATAGGCAATAATCAAACTCTGGTAAGATAAATACTAGATGAGCCTTTTAAAGAGAAAGTATTCTAAGGTATTCAAGTCCATAACTGAATTCAGTACTTGTATGATGGATTTAAGAGTTTAAATGATTGATGGATATAATTATTGGACAGTATGAACCTAGATGTTTTAATAAGAATTTACCTTTTATGCCAAGAGGAAAAACTGGCTTCCCCGCTTGATGATTTGATCAAAGGAACTTAGTTCTGGGGATTAAGGAATACACTAGATTCAAGTATAGGTTATAACAGTTATTGGAATAGTTGTATAACAGTCAAGGAAAAAGGTATACGTAGTAACCACCACATCACAAAGTTCGATAAGATAAAATTTGGAAAATGACAATTATTTGATTGTTTGATATTTGACGTGGGAGGTCGAACTTGATCCTGGTCAGATCAAGGGAAAACCAAACATAAAATGGAGTGAAAGGATAGTTCAACACTGATGCTGACCCCGTCAGGGTTGGATGATTCCTGAGACTCCTTACAAGTGGTCACAAATATCTCTGTGATACGTAAGTGTTCATTCTAAAATCTAATATAAAATTTGACTAATAAGTATATGAGATGTAGAAGGTGTAAATTAAGAGTTAAGTTGTTCAGGTTACCCTGAGGAGATTAAATAGCTAAAACAACTCCGCGTATGTCGGAAACATAGCCATTTATGAGGGAAATACCAACTACTATTATTCCATGAACCATGTTAATAAATTAAATATCAGATCAAGAGACATTTACCTATAATAAAAGTATTATCAAGCTAGCTTCTAAGTTATGGCCATATTGCCATCTGGAGGGAAAGATCGACTTCCATGTCTTTCTTTATAAATTCAAACCCAATATATTAAATGGGAACCTACCTATAAGCATGGTAGAATATAAAGAGTTGAAACATTATACTAATACTCACATGAGTTGATTAACAACTGCAAGGACATGTTCAACTGAGAGAAAACTGTACCTTGTTAGAAACCTTAGCAGGAACCCACTGTGGTATACCTGATGAACAGACGATAGTAATCGTGTATATACTACCGACAATTGATGAATCAATAATATCAAAAAAAAGAGAGTCTTTCTATAATATACATAAGATGCACGGCTCGACCGTAGCTCATACTTTACATTGAAAATGAAAACCAAATATTGTGACAGTAAACTCAAATACCAGAATCACAAAATGATGGCCTGAAGATCAAAGAGAGGGATTTTAAGTATGCCCCAATATTAATACAAGACCCGAGCGCCGATTATTACAACTACAAGAGGCGATTAATGGAAGTGTGTTACACACGATAGTTTAAACAAGCCATGAAATAATATTGGCAACGTACAAGATAGTAGATCACCTTCACCCATACACACGGGATTCAAACAAACAGCATACTAATGCACTATGAAACATGTCAGGGAATACATAGATTTTTGAGGGCTATACCTCGTAGGACAGAAGTCGTATGCTAATGTCCGTAGGAGAGACCTCGAGTTCGCAATAGACAATCGAGTCTTCCTTAGAGTTTCACCTATGAAGGGAATTTTTAGATTTGGGCAGAAGGGCAAGCTTAGCCCGAAGTATGTAGGACCGTACATTATTACGGAGCGAGTGGGCCCATTAGCCTACAGATTAGATTTACCTGTTGAGCTTGGGAGAGTGCACAATGTGTTTCACATTCTCAACTAAAGTAGTATTGACTCACCCATCACATATCTTAGAGCCCGAGACACTTGAGCTCGATCCTACACTTAGATATGAGGAGACCCCAGTTCGCATCTTAGACGCCAGGACTAGGGAGACCAAGAACAAGACCTTTAGAATGGTCAAGGTTCTTTGGTCAAACCACGACATTGAGGAGGCGACATGGGAGTTAGAAGACTCCATGCGAGACAAGTATCCAGCACTTTTATCTTAGTTTTGTGTATACTTGTGGGGGTACGTGGGCGTAACCCTTTTTAAGGGGGGTAGAGCACCACATGCGACTTGCATATCTGTAGTCTATACTGGTTTTGTGTATGGTTATTTGTGTTTAATTGTTGCGCAGGGGTGCAATTGGTTGGATGGTTGTCCTATGTGACACTTGGTTGGTTAATGATATGTCCTATGTGACACTGGATGGTTATTGTTGTGTCCTATGTGACACTTGGTATTGGTGTGTTCTATGTAACACTTGGTTGATTTAAAAAGGACACTTATTTGTTTTACAGTATTTATCAAATTACTTAGGTTGTGACTATATTGTTTGTAACAAACAAAGGATATGTGTTTATATGAATTATATAACTCAGATTACCGATGGAATATAGAGATGTCAATAAGTATGACACCCCAGGAATAATAAGTATACAAAATAGATATGAGGAACTTGATCCCATAGGATGAATAAGTATAAGTTCTGACTTCGGGATGAAGTCCTTTTAAGGGGGTAGACTGAAATACCCTAACCTTTAAATAATTAAATAAAGGGAAATAAGTATTATTTAGGGGATTTTAAACCCTGAGAAAAGTATAAGCACTTGGGCGTTAAAAAGCACCTAAATAAGGTCAAAACGTGCGTTAAAGCCCGACCTTAAGCTAAACAAGTTATATAAGTTATAAAACTCATATGAAGTTAATCAAGGATCATTTTATGACCTTTAAAACACAAGTCCTCAGTTAGAACTGAGTAAAAATACATATGCCCGGGAGTTCCCTTAAGGGCCCCTTAAGGCCCGAAAGTCCCGGAAATACTTTACTAAATAAAAGTAAAGCATTACACTTCATTATAAATGCACAATAACACTTTAATGAACATTTAATATGATTTTCTCAAGCTAAATTCTCAGTTAAAGACAAAGTGCTCGGAGGTTCCCGATGAGGGCCCCACAAACCCACGAGAGTGCCTCGGAGAGGTACCGAAGTGGCACAAACTCCAATATAAATTATTCTAAGAGTTCCTATCATTAATATTCACCATTCTAAAGAGAATTCTTGGGCTACTTTTTCAAAAATACACAAAGTGCTTGGACGAATTTCTTAACGCTCCTTTTTGCCCCGGGAGTGTCCCGGTAGGCCAAAAATTGAGTTACGAGTTTATATAACTCCATATAACTCAATTTAACACCTTAAAATATTATTATTGACTATAAACAATGTCATTAAACACTTGGAACCCATAGCGACTAATTATTTTTCAGAAACATCCTTAAAGCACAAAAACGCACCTTCGGGTGTCACAAAAATGTGTTTTACGCAATTGCCTTGAAGTTTTGAGGAGCCACGAGTTAATAATCTTAAAAGGGGATAAATTGACCATTTAAATCAATTAATGCCAGTACTAAATTCATAGTACAAATGGGGGCGATTTTGGGTCAAAAAGGTACCTAAAATCAGCATTTTTACCTTAAAACTTTCATCTTTTACCATGATATAAATGTACCAATTAAAAGCTGGAACCTATTACACATATTAGTATGACCTTAGTACAATATAGTGTAACAAAAATCAAATGAAAAATCAGTCCCATTTGACCACCATTTTGGGCGCCATTTATAGTCTATTTTGGCTAGTTTTAACAAAAAATATGTCATATTGTAAGATGACTCATCCCTATCTATACTATATGATAATGTAACAATTAATTGTAGTCAAATAAGCCTCATCAACCGTGTACTACAAGAAGACAGCAAGGAAAGTAAGTAAATATGAAAAGCAATGCAATTATTATGACAACTAGATCTATTTAGACATGACTATAAACAAATAAATCAACCATGTTACTACCTTGTATACTGCCAATTTTTAAGAGGAAAAGCAAGTCTCATTTGCTGTGTCTACTTAGTCAAATATAATAGCCACCTACCTATGTATATTTCTATGCCTAACACACAAAAAACAAGTGTCTTGTAGCAGCCTTGATTACCGAAAATGAGCAAGCAAATATGGTGTGATTGTCTTATAAAATTCAAAGTAGAATACCTACCTATCTAGCCATGTTCTCTAGTCTTAAAACAACAAAGAAATCAGCCTCCAAACAGCTATGTTAACGTGGGCAATCAAGAGGAATACAAGGACAAAATCAACATTAAAATGCTTAAAGTAATACACCTACCTAACTTGCATTGTCTTCTAGTTTCAAGTGGCAAAAAAAGCCACCATTCTCTTCTTGTCATCAGCCGAAAGAGGGCTACAATAATGAGACCATTGTTGAGCCAAACAACAAATAATTAACAAAAGAAAAGATAGTAATTTGACAATTATTGTCAAAACAATTCTATCCTTCATTCCTTCCTTATCTTCTTACGTGAGGCTCCATCTTCATTTTCCTTCATTCCACCGAAATGGGTAAGCTCTTCTCCTCTCTTTTCTTTTCCCTTCTTCATTTTCTAAGTTAATTCCTTAGAGCTTCTAAGCTCCATTAATGGTGATCTAAGTTTTAACACCATTTCCATGTAAATTCCTAGTTAAATCTTCTAAGTCTTGAAGCAAGAAATCATCTTAGCAATCCTTGATAAAATTGCCAAGCTTTAGTACTCCAAGAAGGTTCCTAGATTCAACAACAACACAAGGAACAACAAGATCAAGTTAAGGTATATTTTCATGTTGAAAATCCTAAGTAAATTCCTTAAGGTATTTTTGAAAATTTATGAACTTCTAAACCTATGTTCTCTTCATTATTTCATGAAGGAAATTTAGATCTACAACTATCTCAAGGTGTACCAAAAATACCTTGTTAAATTCCTAAGGTAAATTCTTGTAAAATTACTCCAAATATTATTTATAAATCCTTGTTAGAAGTCTAACAAATGGATCTCCTAAATATATTTAAGGAGCCGAAAATTCTTCATCAAGATAGCATTTGGAGAGCTTGGAATTCAAGGAAAAATCAAGTACAAGAATTGTCTTGATTTAAGGGGTAAGTTTATATAAGTAAGGTTTATTAAGTTTAAGCTTGATTTAAGCTTCAAACTTTGGTATAAAAAAATTATGTATAACCTTTAAATAAATTAAGGCCAAAAATCATAGGTTATAATGTCAAGAAAATAATTTATAACATATAAGGTGAGATTATTACCTTAAGGTATAAAATTGTGTCACAAAAAAATAAATAGGATACATATATGTACAAACCAAATTATCTAAGGATTAATTGTTCTATTTTGAGTTTATAATCATTCCAAGTCATTAACATAATTTTAGAAGAGTTATATGGCTTATATACATTTATATGCATTTATTATAAAGTTTAAATCAAGTTTTAAAACTATATAGTAAAATAAAATCAAAGCCGAGAGTAACATGGCTTATTTGGTGATTTTCGAAATATATAAGTATTTTAACTTATATTATAAATTTTGGGACTATTAAGAATAGCTACAAGTATTTAAATGGCTAGTTTATAAAGTTATGTGGCTAAAATGTAAATTTTGAAAAGATTGGTGTGCTAAAAATAAAAGCCGAGAGCTTAAGGATTAATTTGGTATAATTATGGTATAATATAAGGTAGGAATTAATATTATGAATTTTGGTGAATTTAAATAAGTGGTTAAGTGTCAAAGTAACATTTTATAAAGTTTTGGGACTATTTTGTAAAAATTGGAAACTATGGTGTATGACCGAGAATTACATATGAATTTATGGGTATATTAAAGTATCAATTATGAAATTAAGTCTTGGTCAAAGTGTTGACCAAAAACTTTGGGTTAAAATGATTTATGACATAAAATATTAAGTTTATAAAAGTTATGGGGTGAATATGTAATTTATAGAAAGTATTATGTAAAATCGAATTGGACAAGGGGAGGAAATGTAATTTATAAAAGTATATGGGCCATTTCGGTTATTTAAGAAAATTAAATATTAAAACTATAGTTTATAAGTTAAAATGTAACTTATATAAAGTTTTGAGGTTAAATTGTGAATATAAGGGAATTACATGTTAAGACCGGAAATAAATGTGGTCATTTGGTAATTTATAAAAACTAATATATTTGTTTTGCAATTTCTGAAAATGAATGGGGATAATTAATGAATTATAAAAGTTATAAGGTTATTTGGCAATTTATAAAAGTATAAGGGTTGTCTCGGTAAATAAGGGGATTAAATAATAAAACTATGGTTTATAAGTTGATATGTAACTTACATAAAAGTTTTGGGGTTAAAATGTAGTTATGGGAAGTATATATGGAAACCGAAAATTTAAAGGATTGATTGGTAATTTATAAAAGTTGATATATTTAAATTAGTAAAGACTAGAAGTATATGGTCATTGGATGATCTACAAAAGTTAATGTGCTCATTATGTAGCTACCGAATTTATGAGTTTGGTTTTGTAATTTAATACAATGTATTATGGTATATTACGAAGTATAATATAAGGTTTATTAAATAAAGGTGGTTTAATAAAAGTAACCAAATTGTATAGTATAAAGAATAAGTGGAAACAATTATAGGATACAATATAAAGTTTATAAAATAAATGTGGGTGTAATAAAAATAACCAAGAGAATATAACATAGAGTTTATGAAATAATTGTGGTTATAATAAAGATAACCAAATTATATTGGTATATGGAATAAGAGAAATAATTATGGATATATAATTGATGAGATAAAGATATATCTTAAATTGGAAATTCATTATCACATGTGGAGATCACATAAAATAATGAACTAATGAACTATCTAGATCCACTGTTAAATAACAGGGGGAAATAAAGAACATACAGAGTTATTATACAACTGTAGAAGATCAAGAAACGGAAGACTAGCAAGTATTTAGCTAGAAAAGAGAGAAAGAGAGCATGAGAAAGAGGAGAACGATGACAAAATGATCTCAATGAATATTTCCTCGTCAATAGACCTGGAGTACAGAAGACAATATTTATAGACTAGAGTATGGAGTATGATGAGGTATGACAGCTCATCAGAAAGTATTACAACAGAAATGTTACAAATGTTGTAACATAAATTACAAAGCAATATCCAATTCTATTTACCCTTGACATTCCCCTTCAAGCTGAGCAGGAGTGGATCGGATGCCAAGCTTGACTCGATTGAATAAGAAAGGGTTGAAAGCGAGTGCCTTCGTGAAAATATCTGCTGCCTGATGTGGAGAAGGAATGTACTTGATGATAAGAGAGCCGTGGGCTACCTTTTCTCGTACAAAGTGATAGTCAAGCTCTATATGCTTTGTACGTGCATGTAGAACTGGGTTTGCAGCGAGATGGAGAGCACTTTGGTTGTCACAGAATAAAACTGGAGTAGTAGATGGAGGAGCTCCTATATCTCGAAGAATGTACTCAACCCAAGTCAGCTCTGAAGTTGCAGATGCAAGTGCCCTATATTCCACCTCTGCACTTGATCTAGAAACTGTTGGTTGTTTCTTTGAAGCCCAAGAAATGCAATTCGAGCCCAGAAACACACAATATCCCGTTGTAGATCTCCGAGTCAACTCACATCCTGCCCAATCAGCATTTGAGTATCCTACCAGATTTAAAGTTGTTTGGGGAGTGAGAAGATTACCGAGGTTGTGAGTTCCTGACAGATATCGAAGAACTCTTTTTAGTGCTTGCTGATGTATGGCCTGGGGTCGATGCATATGTTGACAAGCAACATTAACTGCGTGAGCAATGTCTGGACGTGTTAGAGTAACATACTGAAATGCACCCACGAGACTTCTATAAGTAACAAGATCAACATCAGAGAAATCTGATTTACTTAATTCCTGTTTCTGACTGATAGGAGTGCGCACTGGCTTGGCACTCTCCATCTGTGCTTTCTTCAGTAGATCTTTGAAGTACTTGGATTGATTTAGAAACAATCCTTGAGAAGTGAAGGTAGCCTCTATTCCCAGAAAATAACTCAGACAGCCCAAATCCTTTAAGGCACACCCACACTTGAGAGAGGCGATTACCTCATGTAACAGATCAGAACAACTTCCAGTGATTATTATATCATCAACATAAACCAAAATAAGAATAGTGCCGCGAGAATAATGAAGAAAGAACAGTGTAGTATCTGCCTTACTACATTGGAAGCCAAGTTTAAACAGAAGGGAGCTTAATTTCTGAAACCATGCTCTTGGTGACTGTTTTAAACCATACAAGGATTTCTGTAGATGACACACATAATCATTGTGTTCAGTATCCCGAAAGCCAGGTGGCTGCTCCATATACACAGCTTCACTTAATTCACCATGTAAAAAGGCATTCTTTACATCAAGCTGACGAATTTCCCAATGCTTTGAAACAGCAACAGAGAGAACAATTCTTATTGTAGCGCTCTTCACAACAGGGCTGAAAGTTTCACCAAAATCCACTCCATCTACTTGATGAAATCCTTTTGCTACTAGCCTGGCTTTGTAGCGCTCAATAGTACCATCTGGCTTTCTTTTAATGCGAAAAACCCACTTACAACCGACAACATTCATGTGAGGTAATCGTGGTACCAGATTCCAAGTGTTGTTTTGATGCAGAGCTTCCATTTCTTCAGTCATAGCAGTAATCCACTGCTGATATTTAAAAGCTTCTCTGACATTCCGTGGTTCCTTCTCTGATTCATCAGTACAAAATAGTGCACATTTGCTTTTCGATCTTGTCATCATTGGGTGTGTATTGAGGTCAGTTGGTGCTGGTAATTCTGGAAGATCTACAACAAGATTTATAGCAGGTAGGGTGGAGGTATCTGTGGCAGGTAATGTAGAAGTAGTAGCTTCAGCATCAGTTGCAGAAGTAGATGAAACAGATAGGTTTTCAGTTTCAGAAAACTGAATCTCAGGTTCAGGAGGCAAGGTTATTTGTAGAGTTGTTTCAGGCTGGCTAGGTGAGGTTGTATCGGGTAGGATTGGATTTAGAAGGTTAAAAGCATTGAGATTGGGTAAAGAAGGATGAAGATTCGGAGTTGAAATCTGTGAAACAGAAGGTTCTGATGATGTAGATAAAGCAGGTGCATCAGGTAATTGGTTATCCTTAGTTTGGGTAAACATTTCGAATGTAGTTATAAACAGGTTGCTGTCTATTTGTGAGGAGGATGATGTTTTGTGAAACGGAAACACCTTCTCATCAAACACCACATGACGGGAAATATAGACCTTGCGAGTTTCAGGATGATAACACCGAAAACCTTTGTGGAGATTGTTGTATCCGATGAATACACAGGGCAAAGATCTTGGTTGTAGTTTATGTGTGCTGTTATATCTCAGAAGAGGAAAACAGCTACATCCAAAAATCCGCAAACTAGCATAGTCAGGATCTTTTTGAAACACTAGAGAGAAAGGAATCTTAAAATTCAGCGGTGCTGATGGAAGCCTATTAATCAAGAACACAGCAGTCATAAAAGCTTCAACCCACAGAAAATTAGGCATTCCAGCATTCAGGAGTAGAGCAAGGCCTGTTTCTACAATATGCATGTGCTTGCGCTCAGCTACACCATTCTGTTCAGGAGTATGTGGGCAAGAAAACTATTGCACTATACCACACTATTGTAAATGTCTACTAAATTGTTAATTAGTAAATTCACCTCCTCCATCACACCTAAAGAATTTTATCCTTTTTGCAAGGTGTAATTTTGTCATCTTTTGAAACTGAATAAAGACATCAAAGAATTGACTCTTTTTCTTTATGGCATAAAACCATGTAAATCTGGAATAGTCATCAACAAAGATCACATAATATTTCATTTTCTGATTTGACAAAATTGGTGCAGGACCCCAGAGATCACAGTGAATCTTTTCCAGCACCTCAGTAGCTCTATTCTCAACAGATTTAAATGGAAGTTTGCAACTTTTACTAAGTTGACAACTAACACAAACTGAAACATCTTTATTCCAAGATGACACACCAATTTTATTCTCTGAACTAAGTAAATGAACAACCCTTGAAGTCGGGTGCCCCAGTCTTCTATGCCAAACATCATCAGACGCTTTACCTGCTGTAACAGCTTGCAGTGCTTGAATTTTTGCCTGGTTCAGATTGTACAAATTTCCTTTCTTATTGCCCTTTGCAAGAATCTGACCTGTCATTCGATCCTTCACAACAAAGCCAGAATCAATAAATTCTACAGAACAAAAGTTATCCTTTGTTAGCTTGCTCACTGATATCAGATTCTGTTTCAGATCAGGAACGACTAAAACATCTCTTAACTGTAAATCTTTATCTGCTCCTTTAATTCTCGCATTCCCTAAATATTCTATTTGCAGCTCATTTCCGTTCCCCACAACAACAGCATCACTACCATCATATGGATTTAGGGAATCGATTTTACCTGAGGAGTTCATCATATGTGTAGTCGCTCCAGAATCCACATAGTAGATTTCCTCAGTGCCAGGATATGTCACAGTCGCTAGAGCTTGCAGAGTACTTACCGTCTGGTTAACAGATGTAACAGGAGGCGTATTCTCCTTAGGAAAAGTCTCATAGGTTTGGTAAGAGTGATCCCACCTATAGAAGCAATTCATGGCAGTATGATTAGTCCTTCCACAAATCTGACAAGGCTGATAATAACCAGACTGATTCTGGTTCTGATAGTTCTGACTTCTTCCCCTGTTACCACCATATCTTCCTCTTCCTCTAGTGCCATATCGACCTCCTTTGACATAACTAGAACCTCCACGCGATTCATTCCAGACTTGATTGGTGGTTTGAGTATTAAACGCAGCATTCGACAGTATGTTACCTTGGCCTTCTTTGACCTGGCTATCATTACCGTCATCTCCTTCTCTTGCTTCATAATCTTCGAGAGCTGTGACAAACTGCTTCAGGCTCGGGTAAGGAGATTTGCTCAACATAATTGAGCGCAATATCTTGTATCTTGATCCACAGCCTTGCGCCAAAGTCACGACCTTGTCTTCATTGGTGATTGGATGACCAATCGCAGCAAGATTATCACAGATCGATTTGAAATTCTTGACATACTCTTTAACGGACTGTGTATCCCCAAGCTTTAAAGATCGCAGTCGATTCTTGAGTTGAAATTCTCTGTCCTTCGTCGACTGGAGGAATTCGCTCTTCAACTCCTCCCAAATTTTCCTTGAAGTATTACATCCTATCGTAAGTGAGATGCAATCTTCTGAGAGTGTGGCAAGGAGCCACGTTTTGAGCAGCGCATCCACCTCTTTCCACTTCTTGTAATCTGGATTTTCAGATTCAACATCTTCCTTGTAACCTTCTGGCTAGGTATTGAATTTGTCTCTATCATTTCAACAACTCCGACAAACTCGAACAAGTTCAACATCTGAGTTTTCCAGCTCAGATAGTTCTTCTCGCCTTGTAGTTTGATCGTCGATATGCCGACCAGTTGATGCAGGTTGGAGGAGGACAGCTTACATTCTTGCAGAGTCATGGTGATGAACGCACAGCAGATCTAGAGCAGTGTAAGCTCTGATACCATGTAGAAGATCAAGAAACGGAAGACTAGCAAGTATTAAGCTAGAAAAGAGAGAAAGAGAGCACGAGAAAGAGGAGAACGATGACAAAATGATCTCAATGAATATTTCCTCGTCAATCGACCTGGAGTACAGGAGACAATATTTATAGACTAGAGTATGGAGTATGATGAGGTATGACAGCTCATCAGAAAGTATTACAACAGAAATGTTACAAATGTTGTAACAGAAATTACAAACCAATATCCAATTCTATTTACCCTTGACAACAACGAGTATAAAATGCTACAGTAACAGTACTGTAATACTAATAATTAGTGGATAGTTATATTAATATCACCCGGTATTGCATGTTTATATAACAGTGTACGGGAAGGAACTACTGAACAGGAATTTGTCAAACTAGCAGTTACTTGATGAACGGTATGTTAATTGTGTGGTCTGAATGTCCTAAGGATTATCCTAAGGTCCAGACATTATGTGTTGATTGTTTAAGAGCGATATCTGTGATTTTAAGTATATGATATTGTATACTGTATTGCTCAACACTGTGCGTTCTATTTATACGCGAACGTCTTATGACTGGAAGTTTATACATCTGAACTGGGAAAAAGACTAACTGACCTTTAGGTATTATTGAACCTAACAATGGTCAACTGTTATGGTCTTAATTCAAGTATTGGTTATTGTACCACTGACTAAAGGGCTAACTTATAAAGAGAGGAATCCAGACTGTTTCGACTTTCTGGTTGCGCATTGTGATCACTACGAGAGACTTCAATGGGGAGTCACTCAAGGGAATCCATCAGCCACATTCAGGGATGGCGGAAGGCACTGCCGTTGGTGCACAGGTTCGACCGGATCGGTCTTATATTTATCCAGGGCCATAAGGTCAGCTGGTAACGGTTCCATTGGAACCCAGGGGACTATCGTCCATTAATAAGTTATTAAAGGTTGTCTTATCATGACGCCTGAGGTGGAATTTAATTGGAAAAGGTTAAGTGATTGGTTTAAAGGATAAGGGCCAGGTGACCAACTAACAAGTACAGTTTAATACGCGTATCTTGTCTGGTTATTGTTGTGGTTTATTGATGTGTGATTATTGGTTATTGCTATGGATCATTGATGTGTGGTTATTAGGTGATGTGTACTATTGTACACTGATGTTTGCAGGTGAACTGTTATGTGATTGTTCAATGTTTACAGTTATTACTGTTATTATTGTAAACCGGCATTTTATGTAAGAATCTAATATCAAGATGGCTAAAACGACTTAAGGAATCTTGATGATTTAAGACTACATTTAGCATACCAGCATTTCGATTGTTGAGCCCTTCAATGGGCCAAACATTCCAGGTTATTGAAGAAAACTCAAGCCGGAGTGCGGGACACGGGGGTAGCAGTTGTGTTTTCAACAAACGCCGTTGGTTTCAATTATGTAATGTATTAAGGAGATTGTTGTATTTCATTAGTTGCTCATTTGGTTGGATTGGGTTGTAATGATTAGAGTGCTCAGTATCTGTTCATCACAGCGTGAAGAGTTGTATTGTTGGAAAGAGTAAGAATGCCTTGTTACTCACAAGGGTGAGTGATGGCGTGTAACACCAAGGTAGATAGTTTTATTTTCCGCTGCGAATTATTATTCATTATGCTACGACTTGCGACGTTATTACAGGTTTAGGATTAGGGGTGTTACATGCACGATGTTATGAAGCTCACGATAAACGCTGAGTATGCTAGGCTTGCACTCAGACCCTATTGGTCACTTAGACATTATTAACCATCTTGATATTAGATTGGTTACATTCCTTACCAGTTTACAGTTATAAATAATACTGTAACAATCATGCGTAAACACAGTGTCATCCAACCAATACAATCACTACATTTCACAATCAAGAGTTGTATAAACAAATGTATCGAATAACTGCAATAAAGTGCATAATCGTTTTAGCGAACGGTTTCCATACTTATTAATATTTGGGCTTCAAGGCCCCATCCAACCAAACTATGTTTACTTATTTACCAGTTGGGTGTCATGTTAGGACAACCCGATTTAACCTTACAAATGGACAGTAGTCCTCCCGTACACACAAAGGTGCTCATGTTGCCAGAGGTCCGGAGGCCCCTAGTCTTCCACTATGCCTCGTAAGGCGTCCATATAAAGGCCGTAGCCATGTACCAACAGCAGGTACCATCTAACCCACGATCCAATTAGGGCTCATTGGGAAATTTCCTGAAGCGGAACCCGATCGGGTCCCCTCAGTGATCACAAATGCGCAACCAGATAGTTTGTAAACTACACTGGATTCCTCCCCTCATCACATACCAATTCTCTCATAGGATTAAGTGTCTTAATCATTTCCTAAGATATACTCTTAGTTGGAGAATACATTTTATTACTTAGCTGCCCAATGGGTCTTACGCATGCCTAGAAGTAATCTCGGTCGTATTCATGTTCGAGATCCATGCTCTAGAGACCGACATTGTCGTATCTAATTCCTAAGTGTTTTACTTAGGTTATTAATTACATAATTATAATACTAAGGGTATTATATTAAGTAACCATCATTTTATCACATTGAACGCATATGTATGTTTATATAAGTCGATCTATAGTCGACATAATATTAGCCCGATGGGCATTCACGTACAGCAGTAATAATAAGATAATAACAAGCAGATATATAGCTTATCCACACACATGCGTATAAGCATCCACATAGAAATCTTATCACACGTCAAATAATGTCTGGACCCGAGGGAATACTCAGGACAATCCAGATCAAACCCCTTTACATATCGTACACCTTAGACCTAGGATGCGTAGTAGACCACTAAGCTTGTCGGGCGCCTCCGTCTGAAGTACGATCTAAACAGTAATAACACTATGAGTCAGTCTCCATGACTAACTAGATCCGGTATTTACGGATAACATTGTAACCCCGACAGTTCATCCTCGGATTTCAACAGTTAATTGTTACGGGTTTCTCTAAACCAGTCTGCTTGGTTACTTAACTCGTAGTTCGTAATATTTCGACTGTTGAGTTTAATTCATTATATTCATTTAATTTTGTTCATTCTTGAACTTAGACATATAACCTATAGTTGCATGCATATTTGCATTATTTATCATATGGTATTATTATCCCACCATCCATTATAATACATTGTATTATATAATCCATTAATCTTGTAATAAACTACATTTGAATTCAAAACTTATAACTTATAGTTCATAAACTATATTCATGTAATAACCTTCACCATTTATATATATGGTTTCCAACCATAATATATATCCATCCTAATATATATGACTCTCGCATATATATATATATATATATATATATATATATATATATATATATATATATATATGTATTAACATATGTAAGTTTCATGAATTATAAAACTCTTATATTATATGTCACATTTTATCATCTTATATGAGATGATTATTCCCATTAATTGTATTATATTATACAACTTATATTAAGATCCTTACCTTAATATTATGTAACATTTTATGTTGTATAATTACAACTCCTAAGGTTTATTCAATATATACCTTAGTTTATAAATCTCATTAATACCATATAATTGTTATAACATTTATAACATTGTAGACCATAGTCTAAAATTCATTTTTCAAACCTTATATTTTCGGTACAGCACTATATTCCCTTTTAATTTCATTTTGACCACATAACATTATGTAATGTCATACCTATACTAATATCATATAATATGATATTTTATCTCATATAACTTATAACCTATAGTTTTTATACAAAACTATTTTTATTGCCGAAAAGGCACAACTCACATATTCTAGTTTTATTAACTTACCATATCTTTATATTTATTACAATATCACCCCATAATTTATACCATGTTATATATACCATATAATATAACATTTTTAACTTTATACAAAGTATAACCTAAGGTTTTATATATGAAAAATAACCGAACAGACCTATATCTTGTTCTTATTTATTTTCCAGCACCTTTAACTTTCCAAATTTACAATTTGACCACATATATAATATTATGTTATATATATGATATATTATAACATTTTAAACCTTAATATAAATATAACATATAGTCATATAAAATTCCTAATTTCCGAACAGACCCCTAGGCTGTTCTAAATTATTTTTCCAACCCTTTAACTTTCTATATTTACCATGTGACCCAATTTATAACATATAGTTTTATAGTATCATTAAAACTATATATTATACACATATCTTATTAAATCCTCTTATATGATTCTAAAAATCACCAAATTTCACCAAAGGGTTATAAATACCATTTCTAACCCATAAGCTTTTGGTATTTACATTTCCACCCCATATGTCATGTAATTTGTAACAATGACATAAATAACTATATATTATACATATATAATTTATTTAAACTCCAAATTCAACCCAATAAATTCCCAAAAATTCCTAATAGCCCATGGGTGTTTAAAATACCATTTTACACCCCTAAGTTTCGGTAATCTCAATTATACCCCATATGTTATAAAAATGTTACAATTAAATACATAACTTATTATATAGTCATGAATAAATTATTTAACTTATCTAATTTGATCAACACCTACCATATGGTCAAGGTTGACCTCCTTAATAGTGCCTTGACCAGTATTTTCCTTATTTACGGTTTCTACCCCATATTTTCCAGAATTTACTATTTAACCCCAAAACTTTATAAAATCTTATAATTATTATTTAAACTCCTTTTAACATCTAACTTTCGGCTATATTAATAATTAGCCCCCAAATTTCATTTAATTATAGTTTAAGCCCCTATATATTTCCGGAAATCCTAATATACCCTTAAACTTAATTAAAACCTTAAAATACATAATTAAAATGGCCTAAAGTACATGGCCTTATTACAAACATTAGCTTATAAAATAAATTACACATAAATGATCCAAAATGCATTAAACTCTCGGCCTTACCCATATATTCTCCATATTTACCAATTTTCCACATAATGTCTTAAATTTGACAATTATGTTATTTAATCACTTAGATAAATTTACTAACTCATTTCCTAGTTAACATAAGGTCAAATTTTGACCATTTAACTAAGTTCACTCACGTCAATATAATAGCAATAGCTTAGGAACATATTAACATATCAAAGTTGAGATTTAAGTGATTTATACCTTGATTTAGCCAAGGCAGGGCCTTGTTTGGCCATGGAAGTTTGGAGATAATTTCCACAGCTTCTTAAACATGTTTTAAACAACAATTTAAGATATAGTTAAGTTCTAAACTTTGAACTAACCATAGGAATAATTTAAGTCATGAAAAACATGAACTTTTACCTTGAGATCTCAAGCTTTAATAGGTAAGTTATCGGCCCTATTTTCCAACATAAATAAGGTATCAAAACACTCTTTAAACTAAGCTATATAACAGCCAATGATCAAGGTAGAAGAAAGCTAGGGTTTACCTTGATTAAAATGCCAAAAATGGTGTTTTTGGCATGGATTTGGCTAGGAATTGATACTCTTGATATACCAACTGAATAAAAATGAAAAGGAGTTGATAATGAGTCAAAGAAACTAAGGTTTCAAACCGGAATTGAAGAGAATGAAGAGTTATGTGCTTACAACATATTTTTACCTTAAATGATCAAACCTTGAACTTCCCTCCTCCTTCCCTTGTTTCAGCCGAGAAAACCACCTTATTTAATCACCAATACACTCTACATTCATGGATGGAAATGATTTAAGCTTAGTTCAATGGAAAGAGGAAAGAAAGGTGAAGAATTTGGACTATTATACACCTTAAATGGTTACCTTAGCTAGCTTATGTTCTCCTTTGAATATGGCTGCTTGAGCATGACCATGGAGGAGAAAAGAGAGTGCTGGAGCTTTCTGGAGTCGGCTGGGAAGGAGGTAAGTGAGAGAGGATGGCTCATTTAGCTTATAAAGGAATATATGTTAAAGTAAAGAATAGTTAATGGTGAGTCATTAGATTGGCTAGATATTTATGTTGCTTATTGGATATGTTCTACCTTATGTCCGCCTTCATAAGGTCAGCAAGGAAGGTCAATGTTGACCCATTGACCATATTAGACAATGTTGTTCATTTTAGCACTATTTGAGTACTATTCACAAACCAATGCACATATTTCTGGTTTTTTTGAAAAACTTTGAATTATACATTAGTATATTTAAGGGTAGTCAAGGCCCTAAAACCAATCAAAACTCATTTTGAAGACAATCTCATAAAACATGCTTTAAGGAGTTTTAAAGCACATTTTGCGTCTTAACATGTTTTAGAGCTTGGGTTTCTTTGATAATGGTTTTATTATGTTCATTTATGAGTTAGTATACTTAGGAATTAAATTTGGATCCTAAGGAGTTCATCTGGGCACATATTTGCCCTAAATGGTCACAAGGGGTAATTCTTGCTTTATGATGACCATTGTTGTTTTCAATTGATTTTTAAGGCATGTTTAGGCCTTAATTCACTTGATTAGATGTTTAATAAATATTTTATTAGTTAGAGGTATTTCACTGAGGCTTATCAAGAGCCCAATAATCAATGGTCAACCAAATACCTATGGTTCATGGCTCTAAGGATTACCTAAATATGTGTCTTAATGACCATACTCTATTGGAGGTTTTTGTAGAACTTTTCCCTTATGTTGTTCCAAGTTTTCAAGATTTGAACCAAATCCATTGTCCAACTCTCCTTGTACTCTACTACTATATTACTCAGATTATAGGAGTTGAATATCTGATATCAAAGGTCTAGTTAGCCGTGAATTTACTGTGGACGTGATGACATATTTGTTCTAGCATGCAATGAATTATCTTTCTACCAAAGGATTTGAAGATCTTCCTTGCTTATTTTCTCAAGTGAATCCCCCTACCCCCACCCCAAAAAAGAAGAAGAACCGACATATATTTAATTGGTTGTCAATGATTGACTTTGTTAATCATTTAAAGCAACTAAAGAATTTAGTCCAAAGGAAGTATTGTATAATCCTAGAATGACTAGATTCTAAAAGAAGTCTAGACCACGAAAATGATAAAGAAGCTCAAGTGTTATTGATGGAAATTCTAGTATTGAACTCAAAGGGTAGGAATAAAGTTGAAGCTCCAAGTGATCCGAGAGCAAGAATACTTACCCCTCATGTAAGTGTAAGACTAAGGGATAAGGTAGTCTTAGGTGGCTTGGGCTCTTCTCAACGGCATCTTGGATGACTTCGGCAAGTATTGTTGTGAATGTACTAGCTAAAAACTCATATCATATTAATTCTAAATAAGTTTAAAAATTATAAAAATGGATAATTACATAATAGTTTTAGAAAAGTTAGATCCACATATGCTACTATGTTTGTGTTACATATTTCAAAATGTTCGAGAATAGCCACACCAAAACTAGAAGAGATTTTGTATGTAACAACAAGTAGCAGAAAGCTTAAGACTGCAAGATAACTCTCTCCCTCTTGGAAGGGTGCAGTGGAGGTATACTCGATTCATCATCTTCATCCGACATGAAGGAGAGAACAGTTACTGCAATCGCTAGGGTTTCGAAAGTTGAGCCTTGGTGAAGAATCAGATCTTCTCTACTCAGGTTTCTCCTCCCTCTGTTTACTCTGATTTCCGTTTCGGATTGTATCATATCGCAAGGAGAAAACATTTGCTAGCCATGTCGCTTCGTTCCCACTTCTCTCCCCGTTCCCCAGCCTCTCTCTCTGCGTCCACTAACCTCCTACCATGTCCTCAACCTCGCCAACGATGAGTCCGCCGTTCCTCGTCCATCACATACATCCCCATCTTCCAACCCCACACGTCTTTTACCTCCAACTTTCAAGCACTTCCCACCTTCAGCATCCTTCACGCACTGTTCTCGGTTACATTCCTGTGTCGTCGTTTTCCTCTCCAAGATTCGAGTCCCATTATCAACTACCAGATGAGGAGAGAAGGTAGCCAAGGGAGATACGATAAGCTCAGGGGGCCTGCAAGATCAGGGAGTAGGCTGCGGTGGAAAGATAGGCAAAGAGGGGGCGGTAGTGAGCAAGTCCGAAGAGTGGCAAAAACATGGCGTGTAGAGAGATCAGCCTCTCATGTACATCCAACGACGGTCTTTATTGATAACGTTGACAGAGATATATCAGAGTATCATTTGGGCAGGATAATCATAAAATACGTCAACTGGACGAGGCTATACATCAGCAGAAAAGTCAGACGGTCTAACCGGAATGCTTTTGCTTTCGTGGATGTGGCTCATATATACGATGCAAGAAGACTGATCGAGGGTATTGGAGGGTGGAATTTAAATGGGAGCAAGCTCTGGGCTAGGATGGAGTTTCAAGGTCACAAAGAGCATGAAACAAAGTTCCATAAGGAAGACTCGTACCATCATCGAAGCAAAACTAATGATCTGTTTCATCACCAAAGCAAAGGGGCGAGTAATCGATCAGACATGGAGGTAGGGGGTCAAGAGAGAGTCCATGCTATGACAAGACTATCCATTAGTGTCAAATCAGACAAAGTGATGAAAGCCGGTTTGAAGAGGTGTGTGGTTATCTCCCTCCAAGAAGAGATGTCACCATCAGAAGCTGTGGATTGCCTACATAGTCGATGGCCGAACTTGGGAGGGCTTCTTGCCTTATCTCGTAGAAAATATCTATTGGTCTTCAACACAACAAAGGAGGTGGAAGCAGTGTTGGACCAAGCTCGGAAAAAGGGTAAAGATCAAGATGGAATAGAAATTCGTCGATGGAACACGGCAGATCAGGTTGAGAGGAGACATACATGGGTAGTCATCCGCGGGATTCCGTTACATGCGTGGAACAAGAATAATGTCCGAAAGATAGCCCAAACTGTAGGTGAGGTAGTCAAGGTTGAGGAAGAAGATAATCAATTTGTGGAGAATGCGGAGATTCGAGTTCAAATTGATACCACAACGCTTCATTCTGTCAATTTGAAAATTATGGTTAAAGTTGATAACCAGAATTTCTCTGTCAGTATCGTCGAAGCCTACAAACAAATGTCACAGTAAAAAAAGATTGACCGCTCTGAGAGTATCATCCAAATGACAAAAATGCACAACAAGAAGACATTAGGTCAACAGAGTTCAAACATTGACTAATTTCAAAATATGCTGGAAGGGGAAGATGAAACAAACGGACAAGGAAAAGGAGTAGGTGGCGCGGTGAACTCAGGAGATGGTTCTGTGCATGGGTCGGCGCGCTCTTCCCAAGGCGATTCACTCGCTTCTGAGAATGGTGCAGATAGACCGGTCGGAATGAATTCACAACATCATAATGATGTTATGAATGAGCATGATAATATGATCAGCCCAACAGGCGGTGATGACTGTTCTGGATCCACGCCTCAAGAGGAGCGCCCAGGGAGTGATTACGGGGTGGACTCTCAACAGGTGGGCTGCGCTTTCGAGGAGGCTGATGAGAAAAGATCCTCGGAAAGCGACCAAGTTATTAAAGGCGCAGACTTTTCTGATTCCCAATCGCCCCAGACAGAAGCAGTATTTGAGTCAGACGAGAATTTGATCCCCGACAACTTTTTTCAAGAGGAGCCTCAATTAGTAGCACGTTGTCCAAGACCAGAGAACTGCGCAACGGTTTGTGCTCGTAAATACACGGAACTTGAGCACCAGAGCAACCAATTATCAGTTAATGGGGAGCTACATAATAAGGATATCCCAGCAAGAGATGAGAGAGGGAAAATTATTGACCCTGATAAAGAAGCGGATGAATGTGTCGACTTGCTATTAAAATTGGGATGCGAAGTACCTAATCCAAGTCTAACAAAGGCAAACATTCTTGCTCAAATCCAAGAGATGCAGGAGGCCCAACTGAAGTAACGGGCCATATATTAACTGCAAAAAAGGGGATGAAAGCTTAAGAAATGATGGGACGACCAGTCTTGGGTTATGATGATCTGTAGCCTTGGAAGGAGTGAGTTTCAAGGGGTCCGCGGTTGGGGTGCTAGGAGGTCAGGGGAAAGTCTCTTAATCTAGCAAAGGAAGGTTGTCTCTCGGGGGTGAGTGTAATTTTGGTAGCTTCGTCTGGAGAGGGTCAAGGTTAGACTTGTGTTTGATCGGCGTGTGTGTCTGTACGGTGTTCTCAAGTTAGACTACTCTGTTTGATGCAAGTTGTATTTGGATGTGATGGGTACTCTTTTTCCTTTCTAAGCTTTTTCCCACCGGGTTTTGCTTAGTAAGGTTTTAATGAGGCCCGAACGCAATTCATCCATAATTTTTTATTATTAATAATATGGCTATATGCCCAAATTATAAAAAAAATTAAGAATTGAGACTGCAAACCAAAATGTGAACAAACATTGACAAAACCTGTACGACCGACGTTAATTAGGAATATCCTTAAACTTGATTGGCATTTAGCAGTCAGTCCTCATGGCCCCATTCTTTTGCATGGCTGATAATCTAGCTGATGTCAGTTGTCAGCTGAAAGTTAGAAAAAGTAGAGGAGAAAAATAGTTGATATGACAATTGATGTATGTGACATACAAAGACAATAAACTAGCTGATCAAATAAACCCGGTGCAAAAGAATGGATCAATGTCTTCTGTTACCCAAACCCTCTTTCTAATTTTTTGTTTTCTTTTTGGGCATATCACCGACATTATTCCGCTCGTCACTGAAAAGCGGGCAAATAATTAGCAACGAAGGCCAGCAAAGTACCCGCAGGCTGGTCATTAAATGTCCATTTATGGTCTCTTGGGTCCCATCCTCTCACTCTCAGTCACACACTGCTCCCACGCTCCTTTTCTCCCTTTCGCTATCACGCGCACGCGCCTTGGCAGCTCCCATCTCAATCCAAGCTTCCCTCTCTCCGACCTCCGGTACCTTGCCTGATCGCCATTGATTCTCTCCCCGCTTTCTGTCTCTCTCACACTCTCACTCTTACTCTCACTCTTTCTTCTTCCCGCATGACATAGATCTCTTTCTACTGTCGGTATCCTTTCAAATTGTAGGTATTGTAGTTATCTAGTCTCTAATTTCATATCATTCAAGCGAATCCTGTAACCGCAACTTTGATGCGCGGATTAAGCCGTCTCAGCGGCACCAGCGTTAGTTCTCCCTCGCCTCCGTCTTCTCCCCGTCACCGTCCATCTCGTCTCAAGCCCATCGACTGCTCAACTGGCGGTGGTGGTGGGCTAGGTGGGGGAGGCTCAGCCGGAAGCGGGCTCCGAGGCGGATGGCCAATGGAGTTCCGGAAATTGATCGATCGGTTGGTCTTTTTCGTGATCTCGGCAGTGTTCAGGAGGAGAGGAGTCTTGCTCTTCGCTCCTATGTTGTACATTTCGGGCATGTTGTTGTACATGGGGTCTCTTAATATTGACAGCAGCGGAGCTAGACGCGGCCTGGCAGCGATTGGGAAGGGTCAAGCTGGTGGTTTTGTTCTCAATGAGCCTCGGTTGCCTGGTTCACTTTACAGGAGTCCTGAGGTGTTTGAGAAGCTGTTGCCGTTCATCCGAGCTGAGGATAATCAGACCTCCAATATGGTCCAGCTTCTTCTCCTACTCTCATTCATAGTTCCTCTTTAAGGTCTTGATCGAGTGCAATTATGCTAAAACTCCAAAAATTCAAATTTTCAAAACGACGGACTACGTAATATAGATATATCAACTGGGAATAACTCATGGATGAATAAGTTTTATTAGACGGAAAGTAATAGACTATAACTCCATCATTATCGCGATGGGCCTAGTCGAGTGAACCGTATCTGTTGCATATTGGCTCCAGTGCATGTTAGTTTCGTAGGCTTGATAGGTACATTTTGAACTTGCGGAGTTTTGAGTGTCAGTGTCACTTGCGTAGCCATTCTTGAGCGGCACAAAAGAAATTAGACGTAGAACAACTCTTTTGGCTGTTCCAGAATCACGGAACCTTCAAGCTATAGTTTCAGGTCGAAGCTGTATGCTGAAGCAAATAACTTAGCTTTGCCTAAAATTATAGTTGGGCGGTTTTTATTTCAGGACAACTAAAAGCAGTTGTATTATGAAATCTGTGTACTCACCAGTATGGTTTTCATATTCTGGCTCAAATCTAATGGTTCTTCAATTTGGGATATGTTATTCAGAGTTCTGTAATAATGAGGTGAATGTTATGCAGTTGTCTACAGTATGGCAGTCAAGCTTGCATCAAAGATGGAAACCCTGCATAAGCAACAGTGATGCTCAGGCCGGTCTGTACAAAGCTCAACAACTCTGCTTTTCTTATTTCAGCTGATTGCAATCATCTATCCATTATGCTTAACTTGAAGGGTGATTTTGGAAGCTACTTTTGATTAGCTCATAATAGGTTCATTAGAGCCTACAAATCAGTACAGTCCAGAGTTTGTGCCTATGTGATTTATATAGGTTTCGTATGGCACTTAGGTTTGTAATTAGATGTGGGGTACTCTTTTTACTTCCTAAGTTTTTTCCCATGGGGTTTTGCTTAGTAAGGTTTTAATGAGGCCCAACCAACCCATCCACACTCTATAAATAAAATGGGTCTAAGCCTAAATTATCAAAAAAAAGAAAAAAGGTTTTCCTTGTTAACTCTCAATAGACTCTTTTGTAATGTTCACGGCATTACAGACATTAATTAGGCTTCATGCCTTGAGCATGCAAGACAGCAAAAAGAGAGAAGAGTTTCATGAAGCGCTTATCTGACTGCGATTGAAGTCCATTGATCGAACCCATGAGTAGTTCTAAAGTACAATACCCATGTCGTATGGGGCATTTTGAATCCTAAAGCTTGAGTGATGATCAAGGTTATATGCCATCTTTGCTTAAAAATCCTTCCCCTAACAAAATCCTGCTTTTTGCTTCTCTGAAATCTTAAAATTAGTACTGACTGCTAATAACTTCTGATTGGGATTTCTTTCCAAACATGATTGCCTACCCACACAATCCGTTGCTTCACAGCGCTATAATGGGATAACTTTCCAGGTCACAGCAGGAGATCTCTGAAATTTATTATTTCTTGCGTTTCATATTCTCACTAATTAGATGAGTAGAAGTGCTTATATTTGTGAGAAATTTCATTCCATTTGAATGCTTTTCATCTTTACCTTTTCGTTCATGCCAATTGAAATATTTGGTTACAACTATGATGACTGGATTCTCTCTTAATCTAAAGCCCTTGTACCATGCTTTTTTTTCAAGTGATGACAGTCATTCTTTTGTATTTTTACAATCTTGTGTGCAATTTCTTCAGAGTTGCCAAAGTCCAACGGATACTTTATCATTGAAGCAAATGGTGGACTGAACCAACAAAGATTATCGGTATGTTCTTTTTGTTTACTTTGGCTTATGATATAAACTTGTGCTTGCACAAAGTGGTCATGCTTATGCTTTTCATTGAGATGAGAAATCTAGTTGAGGCTCTTGCCCTTGAATACCGTTATTGAAGTATCTAACTAAAGGCATGTCAGACTAAAGGTCAATATCAATGCTGTCCTATAGTTAGCTTACCAGTATAATCATCAAGATGCATGTTTTTTTATCAGTATTGGTCTTGGGATGACTTGAATTTTTTAAGATGTATGTGCTGTTAGTTTTCCATTCTGAGCTTGGTGATTCTTAGATGCTTTACTGATTGAGATTATTAGTTAGAGAAAGGGAGTGTTTGTTAGAATGGAATGTACATATGGCTTGAACAGGAGAGTTTTCGTAACATTAAAAATTTGATTAGTGTTCTCTTTGAGTGCGTTCGACTACGACTTTGAAACGCGTCTCCTGCTGCGTTTGAATTAATGCAACTATAGTTAACTTATCTGCTGATGACATGTGTGATGAGTTAAGCTTTTTAACCAATAATCATCTGACTTGTGTCACACTTTTTGAAAAAAGTAGCTTTAAGTACTCGTGAGTGTCGAACGGAGCCTTTGTCATCTGTAGATTGAATTTTTTTTTTTCAAAATTTATCTAACATAGTTAATTCTAATCCAACAATCCTCTACGAGCGTTTTTTGTCTTTTGGAAGTATGTTGATAATGCAAATAAACTGAAGATTGTAAAGGCTGGTGTGCTACTGTTATTTTGGTGCTGATATTGATGAATTGTGCGAAGTTAACAGGCAAGCTTGTGTGTGGTGTATGTTTTCTTGATCAGTCAGAAAAGGAAAACAGAAGAACAGCTACAGATTCTTTTTTCTCTTAAATCTGAGAAAGTGGCTTACGTTTAGAACAACCATTTTATTTCCCTTTTTCTTTTTTAACTGTAGTTTTTTTTGTCCTAATTTCTATAATTTAGACCATAGAAGCTGTTGGAAAGTTTGATTAGAAATATGTAACTGGCCAATATATTTCCCACAAGTAGTTAGTTTTCCTTCTCTTTTTTATTGACAGTGTCATAGATAGATAGGTGAATGATAAAGTTGAATATACTTTAACCTTTGGAAATCTGCAAAATTTCTTCACTTGAGAAATATTGAATTGGAAGTTGCCTGTATCCTCTTTATATCATCTCTTTTTTTTTAATGAGTAAAAAAAAGGTAGTAAACAACACTAGATTTGTGAGAGGTGATGCTGATGATTCTAATATGACTTCACTTTTTCTATATCTTGATATTTGTCAAGTTTACGTCTGACTTATCTGTTAAACATGTGCTACACAGATCTGCGATGCTGTAGCAGTAGCAAGTCTACTAAATGCTACTCTGGTTATACCTTTTTTCCATCTAAACAGCGTTTGGCGAGATTCCAGGTACTTCCTTTTAGTGGATGGTTTGCAACTATCCATGCTGAAAATGATTTGACTATGTTTCTGTTGGAAGTGCTGCATGAATGGCCGATTTGTGCTGCTGTTTATTTGATAGCTCCCTGCTTGGATTTCTGAATATTGTGATTTGCGTTGGGAAAAAAATGAAAAATCTCTTCTCTTCTTGGAAGATTCCTTGTTCGGAATCGGAACAACTGAAATTATCAAGGAACAAGTAAACTGTTTAGGCAGTCACAATGACACTCCGTTATTTTTTTGTGACTTCTTTGTTTGACTAATACTATTTATCCTTTGCTTAAAAGAGAGAAATTAGCCTACATGCTTGTTTTTTCTGTTGGAAATTATGGTCCTAATTGTGACTTAGATTGTTTTTAAATGTTCTCTTGTGCAGCAAGTTTGGTGACATATTTGATGAAGACCTTTTCATACATACTCTTAGAAATAGGGTGAATGTTGTAAAAAAACTCCCTTCTGATGTACTGGAGCAGTATGACAACAATATAAGCAGCATTGTCAATCTGAGGTTGAAAGCTTGGTCCAGTCCAAAGTATTATCTGCAGAAAGTGGTCCCAAAGTTGTTGGAGTTAAGGTACAGAGGGTTCTGTTACCGTACCTCTTTTCCTGAAGGGACCGTTAATCCTTTCTCCTGCTTTAGCTATATTCATCTAAGATTTCTGTTTTTGCATGGCTTGATTACCAGATGTCGTGATTTGATTGGAATAACTGCTTACTTTCGTGTTCCTATTATGCAGTATTTCTATCAGATCTTTACTGTGTTGTATTCTAATATAACTTGTCCATCTTTGATGACTAAGTTTCCTCTTTTATACTGCAATGATGAATCAGTGTGCGTGGATTAAAAATATATCTGAAATTATTCAGAATTTCGCTCGTTCTTCCATAAAAGGTCATTTGGCCCTTCAGTTGTGGTGAAATTTGGAATTCATACACTGGATACCTTTTTTTGTACTAACTTATGTCTTGGCTTCATATAAAAGGATTGCTGGGAGAGCAGATCCTGCAGTTATATGACCATGTGTTTTTTCATGTATTTTCCTTGGAGAGATTATTTTTGGACTTTGGTTTTGGTGAGATTAGGAGACCACGCTGTAACTGGATTTTTTTTGAAAAATTAAATGTGTAAAAACGGAGTGCAATGAGCATCGAAAAAGCTAACAAAGGTTTGAGTCCTGAATGTGAGAATTGAATAAACGAAAGATTTAGTGTACAATGTATGAAAGTCATTTGACCTTAGAGTATTTTTTTTAAATTGAAAGGAAAATTATATTGCCCACCCATGAACTTTAAACAATTACACTGCCCATCCATGCACTTATCAGAATGAGGTCAAATCAAAGTTTATGAGTGGGCATTGTAATTTTTCAATATCTCATGGGTGGGCAATGTAATTTTCCTTGAATTGAACTAATAAAATTCTATATTTGAGTTGAGTAGAAGGGGAGCCTTAGCATATGCAATGTATGAAATTGTATCAATTGTTCGTATTGAGATAGAGTTGATAAATTACTGATTGGCCATGTTGCAGTTCTCTAACCTTTGTTGACATGTGAGATATGTACAAAGCTTACCAGTTGGTTTGTAATGGATTCGATGCCTGGTTGATTCGCTGTCCTCTGAGCTGAGGTGTGTCCTTTGGTGGCTTTAAATTGCAGTACGCCACTAGGTTTCCAGCTAAAACTTGTGGCTTTATATACTCTATGCACATACTAGTATACCCAAGAAAAGAAAGCTTTTACATTAAAACATTGTGCAGACGTGACTGACACTTAACATTTTCCTATTGAAGTTCTCTGTAGTATGTTTGCTTTGCAGTCACCGGTTTTTCTTGTTTAAATACATGTTCAACCGATACAAATCAGCTTTGTGGGCACTTTTTACAATCCCAACTTCATATACTACTTTGCAGGGCTGTACGTGTTGCTCCTTTTTCAAATAGATTGGCTCAAGATGTGCCTCCAGACATTCAAGAGCTCAGATGCTTTTCTAATTTTGAAGCCTTAAGGTTCTCTGAGCATATACGTACTCTTGCTGAACTCATGGTTGAAAGGATGGTTCGTAACAGCTCCCGGAGTGGGGGAAGATATGTTTCAGTGCATCTTCGTTTTGAAGAGGTAACTACTTGTTGCTCCCCAGAACCCACCCAAAAATGAAGGATGAAGAATTATTTTGCATGTTCATAGTTGTGTTTTTTGTTGTCTAAATTCTTCTCTAGTGTGCTTGAGTTGAATTCTCCACTAATACTCTCTGCTGTATAGGATATGGTTGCCTTTTCTTGCTGTATATATGATGGTGGGGCAGAAGAGAAACTGGAAATGGATATTGCAAGGGAGAAGGGGTGGAGAGGAAAGTTTCATAGAAAAGGACGGATCATTATGCCTGGTGCTATACGGAGGAATGGCAAATGCCCATTAACTCCGTTGGAGGTAAGATCATATGTATCCTGTGCTTTAGACAAAAACCAATACTTTTGCTTGCTTTGTCTTTTCGTTCCATGTATGTATTCAACAGTGACTTGTCAATTGATTCAGTATTTATTAATACTAGCTAGTATTTGTAACAGCACATACTCCTGTATAACTATTATATAAGTTGTTCAAGCCTTCAAGGTGCAATCTGATGTTTGTTTTTGTACTATTCTGCATTTATCTCAGTGGAATGGAAAGATCAACTCATTTCATCAACTTTGTTCTTTCTTTGAGGTATTCGATAGAGTTGATATACCTTATAATTAATCATCTGTTTCTGCTGTTCAACCTAAATGCTAGCAAAATATCTAAAGATTGTTTACTAAGTTGTAGAAAACAAAAACATAAACTAGAAACAGCACCAAGGACAACAATCCAAATAGCTCGTTGTAGTGTTGTATCATTGGCTTTGATGTCTTTCAAAGTTTGAAAAAAGAAAAGATCTATGTTTTGCGGATCATTTCTTGCAATCTATCTATCCTGGTGAAGTTAACGTAAGGATTGGAGACTGTCTAATAAGCTGAAGAGATGCTGTGTTTTCCTTTGCGCACTTCAGGTTGGGATGATGCTACGAGGGATGGGCTTTGACAATTCTACTTCAGTTTATGTTGCCTCAGGTAAGATTTACAAAGCTGAAAAATACATGGCACCTCTTAGACAGCTATTTCCTCTCCTTGAAACCAAGGAAACCCTAGCTACCCCAGAGGAGCTTGCTTCATTTCAGGTACAGTATCATTATCAATTCTTCATATTATATTTCTGATTTTCTATTGCTTCTGTTTCTTAATATTATTAACGATTACATCGTATGAAATAAAATTGTAGGGCCATTCCTCGAGATTAGCTGCGCTTGATTATACAGTTTGCCTCCACAGTGAGGTTTTTGTCACAACCCAAGGTGGAAACTTTCCTCATTTCTTAATGGGACATAGGCGATACTTATATGGTGGACATGCCAAGACCATTCTACCGGATAAGAGGAAGTTAGCTTTGTTGTTTGACAACCCCAGTGTGAGGTACTTTATCGAAGCTGCATTTAATTGAACTTAGTTTGGGTTCTAGTGTCACTTCTAGCTTGTCACCGGTCTTTTTGACATGAGCCTGTGATAGAATGGAATCTTTCCCTGCTCTTCTGGAACAGTTGGCTTCTCGTCATTTTGATTTTGGAAATAGGTCTGATACCTCGGATTGTGTAATCCTGCATGCGTTGTAGGTGGGTAGATTTCAAGCGGCAGATGAAGGATATGCTCCATCGCAGTGATGTGAAGGGGGGTGAAATGAAAAAGTCAAGTGCTTCGCTGTACACGTTTCCCATGCCAGATTGTATGTGTAAAGATGAAGAAAGAAACGAAACGGGTAAAACTTCAATACACAGTATACCTTCTTGACCAAATGTGATTTTCGTAGTGATAGGAGCTATATAATTAGTCTCATTTATATATTACTATACCTGTAATTTTGTGGTCAATTCTTCCTACATCAATCTATTCGTTTGCATCTAAACCAAGCCTCCCAGTTATCGCCTTGCTGTAAGTTTAGTTATAAGGGGATCTGATGAGGTCATATTACTTTGCTGAGATTCTTTTAACTGAAATAGTATAATACGTAATCTGTATGGGAGAAGAGTCTGTAGAAAATTAGAAATCCCGGATTTTGTTGTGTTATTGAAACGTGTATATCCGGTATGAAGTTTCTTCAAATAAAAAATCTTCAATTATGCTCTCTCTCCAATCTGGCGGTATTTGTCATCAGAGAGTCACAGGTTGCTCTACTAAGTTATTATACGTGAACATTTTTGTCTTTTCTTTGATTAAAATTATAGTCATGACCAGATTTATTCAGAATGGGCGGCTGGCGGGTTACCAAACCTTGCATTTCTTAATTATTCTTCTTTGTTGTGTAATCTGTGATTAGAGTTTTCATCTAGCATAACGTAGACGTCATGTTCTAGATTAGTTATCTATCTTGACAAGAAGAAACGAAGATTAGCTTAGCGTTGGCAGTGACGAAGAGCGGCTGCTACTTGTAAGCCTCTGATTATTAGTAGTATTATATTAGAGTGTTGTATTTTTGATCCTATGGTCATACTTAAGATGGCCTAATGTACCGTTGACCCCATTATTTAATCTAGACCAATCTCGTATCATATACCACCACGAATGTTGTTGGTTGGGTTGCATTATAAAAAGCTTAGTTAGGTTGATACTTTATTTCGGCTCCTGTCACAGTCAGGTCTAGTTGTTTTCCCACCATATTTCCTTGTACTTGTAAGAACTCAATCATAGTCATCATACCTTCCTTCGTTGCTTAACTTGAGTTCCAATATCACTTGGCTCTGAAACTCAAACTATCACTTGAAATGGATGGATAAGTTGATTCATCCTCTTGGAGTTGGTTGCTGCTCTTTATTTAATAGTAGAGCACTGTTGGAGTCTTCGACTTGCTGTCCACCGGATTGCGGATGAGAAAACTACTTATATGTTATATATTCAATCAACTGTCCATCTTTTTTTTATTGGTCACTTTTTTCACTTCATGATTATCCCTTATATATACACTATCGTATGGGGGGTTGGGACCCTACCAGCACGTCGGTATCTTTTACTTCGCTCTTTTCATAGAACTTTCAAATTGGTCTTCTCTTTTCATGCCTCGATCATTCAAGAGGACACGGATTGTTTCTTATGGCAATTAATTATTTATCTATTTGTTTTGGTAAAGAGAAAACTTATTCATCAAGTTCAAGACATCAACTGTTGTATTATTTGGTGTGTTTTTTTTTTTAAAAAAAACTATTGTATTATTGTTGACTTATTGATACATTATTTATAGGGAACTGTTGGTAATTCATGAGAGAAGTGAATTGCTGCATCGTTTATGTCCATGTCACTTTGCCCTTGGACTAGAAAATGATCAGGATAATCGTAGTTTTTACTTTCTACAGAAGAAAATGCGGCTCTAACCATATCTTATTAGGAGATTGCAACCCGTCGTCATCAATATAACAACTCTAACACTCGTCAGCTGCTTGACCTAATAATTTTAAATCTTGTTCAGCTTGCCCACATCACACATCGCCAACTACTTTTTTTTTTTAAAAAAAAAAAATCTGTTCTGTCTATCTATTGTTCTTCAATCACTTCTAGCCCTCTCATTAGACACAGTACACCGGAGTTCGAAAGGAGTTAAGTTTAGATGTAGGAGGGGAGTATATGTATTTGTCATCATGAGCTTTTACTTTTGGTCTTTACTCCATGAATATAATTATTGTAACTAATTTTTTGTGCCCCCATCATATGGTCTTTTCTATAACGATGATTAGTTGATTATTGATGTGGACGCGGTTATCAAATTAACTCAGGTGATTGAGGTAGAAGTTATTGGACGCTTATTGGTGCCTTCGGAGGATTATCAAGTAGCTATTTGTTAATTTCTTTTATTCACAAGCCTGAGCAATTTATAGATGGTGAGAATCCAACACCTATATCAACTATTTCCCAAAGAACCTCTATAGAGCCGTTTTCTTGTGAGAGTCTATTAAAGCTTATGGGCTTCATGTCAGCTCTAGTCCATTATTCAAACATGAGTTATAGGCCTCATACTTACCAATGAGATCAGTTGTTAGCTAAAGTTAAAAAATGTTGAGCGACAAAGTATGTAGGAAAAAATATAGATTGGTATGATAATTGATGTTTATAAGGTGTAGAGAGAAAAAAATAAAGTGATAAGATAAATTTTTTTCATGAACTCAAAAAAAATGAGACTTACTCCCTTACAACTCAACACAAATTAAGGGCATTAGCTTGTTACATCAGTTTTTTCGTGTTATATATTTTATCCTATAATTTTCATATTTTAATACATCACTGTCAGCTTTCTAACTCCCTACCCATTTTTACCTAATTTCATAGCCTCATAGTTTGGTAGAGCATTTCCTTAATTAATTTCATCAACATAGTCTAAACAAAACAATTCGTTAGTCATAGAGTGGGACACGCAACCTAAGGGGTGAAATAGTGTTATTCATTTCTGCTCTAATGAGGTTCATACACAAACAAGTTTGAAAAGAGTAATATTGAAAGAAATTTGATTACATCTAAGCTAGTGGTAGTGACCAGGTCCAGTAGTAAGAGTCCAAACCTCTAAAGATTATGAGCAAACCAACCTAATTAAGAGCCGTTGAAAATCTTGTGGTCAATTGTGCAAAAATACTAGTAGCGAAATTAGTTTGTTGTCCTTTATATATCTCACATATCAATCAAGTTAACTAGTTTATTCTCCCAATTTGAAGTTTGAAATCTTTCTCTTACAAAATTATATTTGCATCTTCACTTCTACGGCCTCATCAGATAATACTATATCTCTGAGAAATAAATTCTCAACTTTAAAGTATCCGAGACAACTTGTAAGATCTTTTTTTTTTAATAAACATTGATGCACTTTATAGAAACTGATTAAGTAGCAGACATATTACACATAGTAGAGATTTTAAGGGGAATGTTCTCCTCCCTCCAGTACTTAAAATCACCCGAATTATTATACATATCAGCTATTAGGACAGCAGAATAATAGATAGAGGTTTTATCAAGACACCAAGTTACATTCCTGAATAAAGTAGAAAATCTCCTACATTGAACTAGTAGTGAGTTCTGGAGCAAAATATTTCGGCTTGACAATTCCTCAAACATATCTTCAGATCTAACATCGATAATGACATCATTGATTCCTTCCTGTAAAGCCTAGGTCAGCGCAAAACATATCCCTTTGATTTCTTCTTGTTGAATGTTACAGTGCCCTATGACCATCTTGTTGAAAATCAGAATCGGAATCCCCAGGTAGTTTCTGATTGTTCCAGCCAAAAAAGTAGGACAACCTCTTCTAATCTTCCAAGAGCAGTTAATTTTATAAGATCCCCGCAGAGGAGGAGACCATTCATTATCATTAGAAATCAGATTGAAATTTGTTTTCATGGCACTTCTGTAAGCTCTGGTTGCATACAGATTTGCTTCCACTGTCATGAGAAGAGACATTTCTTGATTATGTCTGACTGAATTTTTGCATCGTAAATGGACCACATAAGGTTAGCAACTGAAATGAGCTTATCTATTTCCCACTTGATAGAACTCTTATATATCCAGTCTTGAATGCTATTCTCACCTGAGGAGGGAAGGAGATTAACATCAATAATATTATTCCACAAGTGGGAAATCATACTACAGTCGAAGAGGAGATGATAAATGGTATCAGTTTTCCCACATAGATGGCAGTTTTCACTGCCCCCTATTCTCCTCGCTAAATTTGCCATACTAGGAACAATGTTGTTAAGAACTTTCCAGTAGAAAAGTTTAACTTTCAGACTACAAAGCTGGGGCTTTAGTCTGTCAACTGATTTGTAATAATCTGATTTCATAGAAGAATTTGTAGGGCTTTCTTCATCTTCAATCACATCATAGAGAGACTTGACAGAAAAGGTACCATCTGATGAATGATGCCAAATCCATCTATCTTCATCATCTAAATTCACCTGAATGGTCTTAATCAACTCTGCATCAATATTCCAGACTGTAGAACTAATCAACTACTCATTCCAAGAGTTTCGATTTCTGTCCAGGAAGGAACTGACTGTAATAGAGATCAAGGGATTTGGTTTTGGGGTTATCAGATTGAAAGAGGTTGGTCTAGGAATCCAGGGAGAATCCCAGAATTCTGTAGTTAAACCATTCCCTATCTGAATTCTAGCTCCTTTTCTGATTAAGGGAATAACAACATGAATTGATCTCCAAATCACACTAGGATGAGATCCCAAGTTAGCATGGAGGATATCCGAAGCAGGAAAATATAAATCTTTGAGGATCTTAGTAACAAGGGACTCTTTGTTTTGAAGGATATTCCAAACTTGCTTAGACAGAAGAGCTCTATTAAAGAGAGAAATATCTTTAAAACCAGTACCTCCCTTATCTTTGGAATTACAGATTTTTGACCAACTCAACCAGTGCATTTTCTTTTTCTCTTCATTACCACCCCACCAGAAGGAAGAGATAATAGAATTAAGCTTAGAGATAATCTGGTTAGGTAACAGGAAAAGGGACATTGGATAAATAGGAAGAGATTGCAGGACACTGGAAACAAGAACACTTCTAGCAGCATGAGACATTGGCTTAGTCCACGCATGCACTTTTTTTCAAGCAGCTTCAAGAATATAGTTGAAGATTTGGGTTTTATTCCTCCCAATGTAAACTGGAAGGCCAAGATATTTAGTGAAGGTTGGGCTTTCTGGGACGTTAAAGATTGTACTGATTTGTCTTTTGATAACAGGATTGAGTTTTTTTATTGAAGATGATCTCAGATTTGTTATAGTTGATCTCATGGCCTGAAGATCTAAGGAAATCTTCAAGGATGGATTTAAGAGCAGAAGCATTTGAGGGATTAGCAGTACCACAAAATAAAATGTCATCCGCAAACGCAAGATGAGAGATAGAGGGTCCAGTTTTTGATAGCTTAAGCCCCTGAAAAGAACCACCCAAATCAGATTGAAGGAGAACCCGAGAGAGACCTTCTTGGACTAGGATAAAAAGGAAAGGAGATAGGGGGTCTCCCTGTCTAATTCCTCTAGAGGGAGAGAAGAATTTCCCAGGAGCACCATTGATCAAAATAGAACATCTGACTGAAGAAATGCAGTTCATTACTGGGTTAAGCCACTGAGAGGGAAAGCCCATAGCATGCAGAATATGATAAATGAATTTCCATTCAATTCTATCATAAGCCTTGCTGAGGTAGACTTTCATAGCAAAGTTACCTTTTTTCTTAGCCGCACTCCTATTCAGAAAGTGTTGGATTTCTCCAACTATAATCATATTATCAGATATGTTCCTACCTTTCACAAAACCAGATTTTGTGTTGGAAATGACATGGGGTAAGATTCCCTGAATTCTATTTGCCAGGACTTTTGAAATGATCTTATACACGAAATTACATAGAGCTATTGGACGAAAATTACCAATCTCAGTAGCCCCATGTAATTTAGGAATCAGTGTAATAAAGTAATCATTCAAATGAGGAGGTAAAGGGTTACCTTGTAATACTTTCAGCACTGTCTCAGTAACCTGGTTACCCACTATGTTCCAATAGGTCTTGAAGAACTTGCCATTAAAGCCATCCGGTCCAGGAGCTTTATCTGATCCCAGAAGCTTAACAGCCTTATAAACTTCAGCGGAGGAATAAGGAGTGACCAGATCATTGAGAAATACTGGTGAGATAAGTCCAGTTACAGTCTGAGAGAATCTAGGGGAGATTGAAGCATCAGACTCCTGAAACAGCTTCTGAAAATGGGATCTAGCAATACTTTCCAACTGGGACCACTGATAACACATCTGATTTTGAGGGTTGAGCAGAGCACATATTTGATTCTTCCTGTATCTAGCTGAGGCTTTTGAGTGAAAATAACCCGAATTCTTATCACCCTTTTGAATCCACTTCTCTCTAGATCGTTGTCTCCATCCTACCTCCTCTTTCAGCATTAATAATTCAGTTTCCATGAGAAGTCTTTTCCTATTGGCAAGGTTACCTTGTGAGGGCCTTTTCCTATCCAGATTCTGAAGTTCTTTTTTTTTTTCTTTTCAATTTTCCATCTTATCTTACCAAGAGACCATCCTTTCCACTTTGCAAGCTTCATAGCACACAGAATTAACCATCATAAAAAACTACTTTAGTCGACTATGCAAAATTTCAATTTGTTGATATTATATGTGAGCAAGTAATTAACTAGGAACCAACAACCAAAGGACTGATATATCCGTGTGGCGTCCACAGAGCAATCTTCCAAATTATGTTTGAATATCCATCGGATGAGAAATCACATGAATAGGACATCAGTAAAGTACCCTAAAGAAAAGGAGAGATGCCTAATGAAAGAGTTTGGCCGTTTAAGGTGTTAGGTCATTAGTTGTTACTAGTGGTGTACCTATACAACAATTAATTAACAAACTAACTAACGTGTGTTGCCGCCCCTCGTGACGTTAACCCAATAATTAAATGATAATTAGAGATGTTATCAGCCATCTAACCTAGCTAAGAGAAAAAAATTACATGTGAAATGAAATGACCCTTCCAAACAGGCCGTAGACACCTCCGGTTAGGAGCCAGCAGCTTTGCTGTCTCTTTTTTAGTTGGAAAGTAGAAAGAAACGTATTTATGATTGTAAACTTAACTACTACTACAACAGTGTACAGCTGCAAAAGAGCAGTGTGTCAGTACGTAGTAGGAGAATATTAAATTTAGAGGGTATGGAGATTTCCTTCTTTCAAAGAAAAAAGAAAGAACAGCAGTAGTAGTTCGTATTTATTATAGTACAGTAGTAGTAGTATTGAATTGATTTTAAGGGAGACTTGTTTCGAAAATAAAAGAGGATTTGGTAGGAAAAGAACTTAAAAAGTGGGCCCCAATATCCAACATGTAATACCACGTGCCAACCTTGAGTTTATGGGATAAACCTAACGCCACGTGGTATAATTGCATGTGATTGAGATAAAGCGAAAAAGAAACGCAAACAAAAGAGCTGAGCTGCGTGATATGCTTGCTAACAGAAACCTAATTTTATTATCTTTTTTAAAAAAATAAAACGAAAAAGAGGGACCCACTGAACCTTGCCTCTCTCTACCTTCTTTTATTGGCTTACATGAGTCACGTAAAAGTAGACCTACCTACCAAAAATCTTCTTTCTATTAACACCGTTAACAACTCTTGTTCTCTCTCCTCACCAACTCGGTCAAATCCTCTTCTCCCACACAACATCATCCACTCTATTGGCGTACCCTCTTTTTCTCTCTCACTTTTCCCATCTTTCTCTCCCGTTTGTCCCCATTCCGTTCTTCTCTCACTCTCTCTCTATCCCTTTATTTTTACAATACTAGGAGTATATATAAAAACCGCACCCATCTTCACCTTCCCTCCCTTCTCCACCAAACTCTCTCAGATCTCTCTCTCTCTCTCACACACCTTTTACCCCTATAATGATGATCTCTTCTTCTAACAAACAACCTTGTTAACAACACAGGAAGAACAAACAAAAACCTTCCTACCCGGTCTCTATCTCTCTCCAACACAGACGCAGACGACACCGATCGTAGAGAAGAAGAAGAAAGCATATACTTCTAGCTCCTCGTTTAAAGGATTCGATTGAAGAATGGGGCGTTCACCGTGCTGCGAGAAAGCGCATACAAACAAAGGCGCATGGACCAAGGAAGAAGACCAGCGTTTAATTGAATACATACGACTCCATGGTGAAGGATGTTGGCGCTCTCTTCCTAAAGCTGCTGGTACTTAATTACATAAATAACCCTCTACTACTCTTCTCTCACGTCCGTCCCCTCCCATCCCATCCCCTGTTTCTTTGTGCTGAAAAATTCTTATTGTCAGGTTTGCTTAGATGTGGCAAGAGTTGCAGGCTTCGTTGGATTAATTATCTAAGACCAGACCTTAAACGCGGCAATTTCACCGAAGAAGAAGATGAACTTATAATCAAACTCCACAGCCTCCTCGGCAACAAGTACTACTTACTTACTCCTACCCTACCTACTCCTTTCACTCTGTTTTTTTTTTTTTTAAAAAAAAAACCGCCTCTCTGTTCCACTACACATTTCAAAATTTTCAAATTCTAACCATTTGACTACACCAGGTGGTCTCTAATTGCTGGAAGACTTCCAGGCAGAACCGACAACGAAATCAAAAACTACTGGAACACACATATCAAACGAAAACTTCTCAGTCGTGGCGTCGACCCACATACACACCGTCCAATTGAATCTTCCACAACTTTAACTACCTCAATCAAACCCAAATCTGAGCCGAGAACGTTATTAGACCCTTCATCAGTCTTACCTGTTATTCCTAAAATAAACCTAACTTCCTCCCGTAGTATAGATTTCACTAAAACAACAACACGCTACATAGATTCCACCACTACTGCCGCAACAACCACTACGTATAATAGTTTCAATCTACCGAGACCCGGTGGTGGTGGTGATGACGACACTTCATCTTCTTCTACAGCGGTTGTACTCGATAGAAGGAGTCATAGTAGTACTGGAGCAACAACGAAGAGTGAAGATATTATTGACGGGATGAAATTCAAATATCGACCACAGTCTCATGGTTTAAAAGTCGAACAACAAAGTGAAGAAGAAGAAGAAGATATTATTGACTTGGAACTCTCTATCGGATTATCATCAAATTCATTTCATCCCACAAATAATTGCTCTATTCGCAACAACAATCAATTTCCCTCATCTACAACTAGTTCCATGCTGACGATACCTAAATCAGTTGCTGGATTTAACGGCGGTGATGGTAATGGTGTATGTTTATGTTGGCAATTAGGGTTTCAAAGCGGCGGACAAAGCTGTAGTAATTGTCAAACCCAACAACAGACCAAACAAAAGGCTGGAGGAGGAGTTGTTAGCTTTGTTGGCTTTGCAGGCGGTGGTCTTGGTGTTGGTTTCTATGGATGAATGATGTATTGGACCGTCGGGTTTGTGGACTACTTTTTTTTTTTTTCTATTAATAGATAGAAGGGTAAAACTGGGAAACTTTAGAATTTAGGTGTTTCTTCCTTTTTACAGATATATTTATCTATATATATGAAATTTTGGTTTTACTTCCTTGTTTTGGGTGGAAAGAATAAATGCTTTCTATCTACCTAATTCCCAACTAAAATGCTATATATATGTAATTTCTTTTAATTTTTTATTGAGAGGGACGCAAACGAGGGTGGGAATAAAGGTATATTATAAGATGCACACTGTCCTCCCCATTTTTATCATATTATATAGGGTACAAAAATGTGATAACTTCTAATTGTGGTTGTGGTGCCTCTATAACCAAATCGAGATGTGTCTTCTATCTTTTGGGCGGTTTGTTTCTCAAAGAGGGGAAAGTTCATGACATCCGTTCATGAGAGTATTTCCAAGCATATAAAAAGCTTCATGAAATTCCAAACATATTACTCTTGCATAGTGACATAATTAACAACTCTATTAATTAGTTGCTTTAGTTCGGTGACTATGATAATTAACAACTCTCTTGCAAGACATGCATGCGTGGCGGATGAATATGAGAGCGGTTAGTGTAGTCCTTATTGAAGAGTAAGACTAATATATAGTTGTCAAAGAGTTAAAATTCTTAACTAAAGGTGCAGAGGATGATTCCACTCTGTTTAGTGGATGATGTGCCAGCTTTAGATTTCAGCTTCAATGATGCCACATCACTAGTATTCTCCCAAAACCATTAGCCAATTTGCTAAGGCCATCTTTGACGATCCCACCATATGGTGTAAGACATAGCTATGATTGTTGTTAGCGTCAGTTTAATTATTAATTTAATTTGAATGCTTTATTAGCGATGAACACTTCACTTGAAATGTAGGACAGTGAGATAAACATTTTAAAATACTAACTCTTGTATCTCTTTAACGTCTTAGATTGTAGTATGCTATGACAAACATGGTGAATTGTTTGATTCAGATTGATAACCCTTCTTAAGGATATAAACAAGTGACTCAAAAGTACTACATACAAGTAATAGGACAGTCTCAAAGATATGGATAGTGATTATGAAGTACATAGTAGATGACATTCTTGTTTCTAAGTAAAATTGTGCATGTATATTCTTTATTCAACATTAGTTGGTCATTAACAACCAAAGGAATAGCTTAATTCTCTTTGCACACGTTAGATTCCTTAATAAGTTTCATTTCTTGTCTTCACGGTCCAAGGCTGTAATACTTTATGTAGTACCATCATCCCTATACGTGTCGTGCAAAATCACCTTCCCCAGATTGTGGTCATGAGGTTGTTGGTGAGAAGATGATTCAAACAATCCCAATTATAATCTTTAGTGATATTCAACCTCATTAATATGTAAATTATTACCAAGATTCATGAATTGACAATAAAACTCAATCAATAAAGCCCTATCAAAGGCTCACACCTTCTTCTGACACTTGGTTGTTTTTCCACTACTTTACACCCATTTGGTCTTGTCTCATAGAAAAACTCTACATTGAGCAAATCATCTTTAAGTAGTAGAAGCTCTTAAAATTGTTGAGTAAAATCTAGACATTAATATATATAGATTTACAGCAAACTAATAGGCAAGTGCACCTAGTCGGAGTAGTACAACAAGTGTCGTATCCACAGGGAAATTGTTCAATTATCCTAGTCTCGGTATTTAATTAAAACAGTAAAAAAGGGTTTAGCCAGAGGCAAGCTTGATTTGTTTTAGGATCATTGCAAATATAATAAATACAGCAAAATAAGGTGAATTAATTGATGTGGATGGAAAAAGGTATCCTAGGATAGCGGGGGAATCGCCTAAATTACTTAAACAAATTTATAACCATGTCTCAATTATCTATTGTCTATTAGAGTTAATAGGTGTCAGTTATGAACTCTTAGTTATAGCCTCAGTATTTTCCTGCTCAATCCGGAGTGTAATACTAAAGTTTATTCCTTTGTGGTACTTGACTATCTCAAAATCATATGTTGATAATTACCATAAAAATGCAATAGTTTGTCGCTTAAAGCATTTAACAATATTTGTTGAAAGGAATTAAAACAAGTTTAAAAAGTGAGACAAGTAATAAATATTGATTTACGTAATATTAGAATCAAACCCCCATCCTAGGATACAAATGAAAATTACTTAGACATTAACAGAAATAAGAAGATAGCACAGATAGAGTTAGCCATTATTTCGGAGAAAGAATGGGTCTGCTCTCACTCTCACTTCTGCTGCTTCTCTTCTATTTCTTTTGTTCTTGCTGAGTACGTGAGTATGGAGTGTTGTGGTGTTACGGGAGAAGATGAATGGAAGAGAGTGGTGGAATGTGGTGCTGTTGTGTGATTTCCTCAGTCTCCCGTGTGTGTTTAATCGTTGAAGGAGCTGGGTTTATATAGAAGCAGAGGATAAGGTTGGAGGCAGAGCTGGAGTGGAGAAAGAGCTGGAGCACGCGTGAAAGGATTTACAAGATAAGGGAGGTGCCTGATATTGTTAATGGAGTAGATGGATATGTCTGTAGGCGCCGCAAAGGAAGAAGCAATTGGGGAAGACGGTCGGTGAAGGAAACCAGTCGCGACAGTTTCTGGACCTGGGTTGCATTTCTATTTGTTGTCCGGTCAAATTTGAGCGGACAGCTCTATCTCTTGTCCGTCCATATTTCCACGGACACATTGTGTCCTTGCTTCTGTCCGTCCATTTTTCCACGGACGGATTCTTCAAATGGGCGCGTCAGGACCAGTGTCCGGACCATAGTGGTTCGGACGGTTTACTTTGTCCGGCCAAATCTCCGCAGACGCGCCACGGACTCATTCTGTCCGGCCTTATTTGATCGGACGGAGCACGGACGTACATTTGAACTGTCCGAACCATGGTCCGGACCACCTTGGTTCGGACAACAATTGGTTTGCTCCTAAAATATTCGTTTCAGCTCTATTTTAAGATCCGTTTGCGCCTATGCGTTCGTCTCTTCGTCTACTTTGCTCCTAGCTTGGTTTTCCTCATGTTTAACCAATAAAACATAATTTAGAGGAAAACTAACCAAAGTGGAGAAATGAGCAAGAAAAGCGCTAATATAATATATGAAATACACCCATAAAACATGCTCATTTGGACACTTATCAAAAATCATAACAATTATTGTATTACCTATCACCCTTTCCACAATGAGGAGATATAATCATCTTCCTAAGACATATTATAGTGGCCGGCAAGATTCATAATTCTGGAGGATTACAAACACAGACTGTTAGATCCTTTCAGTCTTCAAATGACTTCTCAAGGAATTGTGCATTTCCCTGTTCTTCCCCAATACTACATATTAAAAAGTGGCAAGCGATACCAAACTGTTAGATTAATGCACAAATCAATTGGATTGCATATAATAAAATAGTACAATCTCCATAAAGAATATAGTCAATGTAGCCTTCTTCGGAAAGGATTAAGCTTTTAGTTTCCATCCAACAAGCGAGAACAACAACAACAATAATACCAGCAGGAGCAATGACAATAACAGCAAAACATAACAATAACATGAGTGACAATAACAACATCTGCAATGACATCGACATTGTTTGTACAATACATTTAAAGTATTTGTTAATGACTAAACGTTTACTAATGATTCTCATATCCAAACTCAATATTTCCTGGCTTGAGATGAGTCACCATGATGAGGAAATCTTCCACCGTGTGGGCACAATCCATGCTCCCCCAACTCTCTGGACATCCAGCCCTCCATATGTGAAAAACGGTAAGTGCTAAAGTCCAGTATGTTATCATCCTGCCTCCTTGGTCCAGATTGTTGGCAAGACAGACAAATAATCCCATGTAGTCCTCTTGTTTGCATGTTTCTCACACTGTTGCTGAGTTAGTCATGTTCCCATTATACTAATGGCTATAAATAGCTTAAATGTTTTTAGTCGAGATAGTGCGTTTTTCTCATGCACACAGACTTGTACGATCCATATTTTTCTAGTGATATCCCTTGTAGTACATACAGTAGAGCAGGTCATCATGACTGGACCGTGTAAATCTGGTTGTTCAATTGTCTCAGTTCTTCATATTATCTCGCTAAACACAATCACATAGCTTATTGATCCTTTCACAAGATCATCACAGTCTAAAAAACACTAATAATAGCATGAGAAATGGCAACACAACAAGAAAATAACACCAACACTTATAATAACAAGAGCAATGACAATATTAATAGTGGTAGTAGTACCAAGACCATTAAGGGGGTGTTTGTTTCGAGCGAGGGAAACGGAATGGAATCAGGAAAGGGAATGAAGAGGAATGGAAAAGAATTCCCCTTGATTTTCCCGATTGTTTGTTTGAGCTAGGGGAAATAAAATAAATAACCGGTCAACGGCTGCCGGTCAATGGTCAACAACTGCCGGCTGCCACTCAACGGTCATTAATTAATTCTCGGTCCCCATTCACCGGTCAATGGTTATTAGTCATTAGTCATCAGTCATCAGTCAATGGTCATATGTCATCGGTCAATGTGTACTGGGGAAAGGGAATCCCATTCCCTAGTAGGGGGTGTGGAATTAAGATAAAGGGTTTTGGGGTAATCCCATTCTCTTTCCTGAAAATAGGAAAAACTGACAAAATAAATGATTCCCTTTCCTGATTACCCCAAATAAATGCCCCCTAAGAACATCACTAACAACTACATTTACAATAACAAAACACGCAACAACAAAAGCTATGGTAAACGGTTGAAAGACAGCAAGATGCAATTTTGGGATTGCTTAGAGACTCAAGAAAGAGATGAAATTGAAAATTCTTCAATATATTTCACCATTTCCCCGTAGTTTTCTACTCCAATTGTCTTTATTTTTAAGTTCTATATTATGAGCTAGTCTAGGTCCGCTTTCTTCATTGCTAAAATTACACATATCAACATTGTTTCCTTGTTTTTTATAATTGGTGGCACAAGGCCTAAAGAACCGCATAAGCGGGATTACACCCACGACACTTAAAACACCAAAACAAGCCCATACCTTAAAAATTCTACCTTTACATCTGAAGAGAAAAACACCCGAAACCTTATCTTTTTGCTCTTACCTTTCTCTTGCCCCCGCTAACAACCTTACTAAGGCGTGAAAACTTGCTAAAACCAACAAAACCTTTCTTGCTCCCAATACTTCTTCTGGAACTTGCTTTAGAGTTGGTTTACGAGCAGTTGTCCGAACCAACCCCTGTACCAACCCTAGACTCCTGACATATCTGTCAATAAGCATCTCTGTGCTCACGTATGATGTCCTCAAAATTGCTCAAGGCACGCCCTTCATCTAAAACTTGACAACCGAGCTTTTTTGCAAGCACGAGAGTCTGTCTTGCTTCTTCCTTGACATAATCTTCATCAGGGTGGGCCAACGGCCCAGGTGGTCCTTCAACAGGCTCAAAGCCAGGGGGGAACTCAGGATCCTCAAACAGGGCCCTAAGGTCATCCCCATCTCCCTCCTCCATCCCTTGCTCAAACAAGGGGTGTCTCGAACACTACCTCAGGTTGAAGATTGCTAGTACCCAAGTGTGCATCAAGCACCTCGTGATTTTCCATCTTGCTATGCCCCTTATCCTCAAGCAGACCACTCCGGTCAGCCCTTATAATCTCCTCAGCTATCGGGTCTTGGACTGGATCCTTACTATTCACTGGCTTCCGAATGGAAATAGGAAACCGACCACAATCCCCCACTGATCTGGTAGGTATGTTAATTGTTGGAGCACTTGGCGGAATGGGATCTTGGCCTGACTGCCCATACACCAGGGCGCGTAACTCGCCCCTGGCACCGACGAGTAATACCAGCCTCACCCCCCCCCCACCCAGACCCAAGCCCCCACAACCCATTTTGCTCAAACCCATAAATCAAGAAGCCAGCCCAGTACCCGTAGTGCGGTCCAGCCCACCCTGAAACCCCGAGTGCCGCATTGTTCCAAACCTAGGCGGGGGGCCCACAACTGTAATCGCCAATAGAATTATTTTCTACCGAAGCGTTTCCACATTGGGAATTATCCTCACCCGCCTCGGGACTTTCCTGCGCCGATAAAACTTTTCCTCCCGACGCATCCTTTCCCCTTTCACCTTCTTCTCCATTGGAACTCTTCACCACGAGGCGTATCTTGTCATGGCGGTTAGGATTCTCAGGGCAGGTCAAGCGATCAACTTCGACGGAAACGCCCGACTCCACCACCACCGTAACAAAGTCACCGGTGAGCCCAAGACTATGATCGACGCCTTCATTCTCCTTCGGTGTCACGGTACCAACCGTCTCTTTCGCAGGATGGTTACTCTGACCATCTGAAGCGCCTCCCTCACGCTTATCGGAACGACCTAGAGTAGATTTCGATCTACCCTGCCTTTTACTATTAATGGAGGAACGTCTTCTTTCTCTCTCCGACGAGTACTTGGCCCTACGTGCAAATACCTTGTGACCGAAGAAGGTTCGGCCATGAATCTTACCCAACGCTTCGTCGACCCGCGCGTCGCTATTCAACTTGACCAAGGCAAAGGCGAGGGCATTGTTGTGACGCCTCTTCCTGGAGATAAAATCTGGTCAATATTATCCTCCATCCGCAAGAGCTAGTGGATCGCCTTTGCATCAACCGCTATGCTAAGGTTGTCGATAAAAATGGTAGACCTAGGCCCTCTCACTCCAGCGTAACCTTCATCGCCTCTCGCCACTCTCCTCTGAGTAGCCGAACTCCTCTGTGTGGCAGGCACTCTGCTCGATCTTCCTGATCTATCAAGTCTCCTGGATTTCAACCGCACCTGCCTACCAAAGCGACTGGGAGAGCAACGTCGACTTCGTCACCTTCTACCCACCAGCTGGGATTGCGACCGTCTGGAAACTCGACTCAAGGAGGACCGCAATCACGATCGCCTTCTGGGGAGCACTTTCCGAGGGCAACTCTGAGACCGTCGTCGCCCCCTAGAGCGCCAAGACTCCCGCGCTGTCTTGCACACGCAACAACTCTGTAGGCTTCTCAACCTCTCTCGACCACGACGCTCTCTACCGCTACTCTCTCATGAGCTCGTAGGATATACTGTTGGGGGGTTGAAGGATGAGGTTAAGATGGGGTGGGGTTTTTGTGATTCGTGGGATTTTGGTGGTTAGTAGGGATCTGATGTTTTGGCAAGGGATTTTGAAGTGGTAGGCTGTTTGTTGGTGGTGAACGGCTGTTAGAGAGTGTAGCTAGGGGAGGCGACATGGCAGCTGGGATTGGGGAGATGATCGGAAAGATTGGTGGGGGAGAGAGGACGGAGGAGAGACGACATCATGTGTTAGAGGACATTGTTTACTAAAAGATACACATATGTAGTAAGACATACTTTCAGTACGATAGCTCGGTCACGCTTTGTTCTCCTCATGACATTCCATAGGTTATTTCTTGAAGCTAACATTGTTTCCTTGTGTCCTTGTGTAAGGATTTGAATGTGTTTATCTTTTGATTAGAAAGCTGAAATTTTTATCTTATACAATTTGAACATCTAAAGAACGATTAATTAATGAGGTGTTTATTCACTAGTGAAATCGCGTTAGATGCCCGAATTGAGAAATGTTCGGTTGGATATCGTAATCATATTGATAACGATCTGTCTGCAACGTTTATGGCTTAAAGTATCCGGTCTATCGACTTTATAAATTCAGATATGAGGAACTAGTAAATTGGACATATTATTCGACTATGATTGTAGATTTGAAACATGGAATTCGTAATCGAATCTGCTTGTCGAATAACAAAAAGTTTGGTAACCTTAGGTCTATTTTTCCGGGCGTGGATTGCATAAAGGCAAAATAGTTGCCTTAATGTAAAGGCTTTTATATTAGTTATTGGATCTAACATATTATGATGAATGGTTTAGATTAGAATATTTTATTTATGTAATTAATTTTGCATGTCCACTTCTAATATGTACAGGGACAACCGAAAATACTAATTAAAATGCTAATTAAAAATATGTACATGTACGGCTAATAATCCCTTACTAGCTTAAGTTTTAGATACAAATTAATGTTAGCCATTGCTTCAAACAATATATGCCATGTTTTCACAAATATATGTGCCATACACATGAAATATTTGCCATGAGTTTATATCGTTAATATACCAAAATTACTCAATATTCATTGCTCAATTCAACAGATCAATTGTATTTAATGACGCTATGTGTATATTGAATAAAAGTTATCAACGTATACTGTACATCTACAGCTATTGGCTATAGTTTTAGATACAAACAAATATTAGCCATAGGCATAAAACAATATATGCCATGTGTGTAGAAATATATATATGCCACTGACTTATGTAATATTTGCCACGAATGTAAATCGTTAATATACAAAAATACTCAATATTCATCGCTTACTTCAACAAATCAATTGCCTTTAATGAAGCTAAGTATATATTGGGTTGGCTAAAATTTTACAGATTATAATGTATATGTACGGCTAATAATCCCTTATTAGCTTAAGTTTTAGATACATATTAATGTTAGCCATTGCTTCAAAAATATATATGCCATGTATATACTAATATATGATCCATACATGTGTGAAATATTTGCCACGAGTGTACATCGTTAATACGTTATTTCATTGTCCTTACGTTTAGCTTACAAACCCTAAAAACCTGTCGAGTTAGTTGCTACAATATAAAGTACAGAACAAAGTCCAAATAGATTACCCTACCCCCAAAACACCCAAAAACCACCCTAGGAAAGCGAAAAACGTCGAAGGTATTTTTAGGGTTTGTAGTGGCGGATTTAGGGTCTAACCCCGCTACCACAAACCCTAAAAACCTGTCGAGCTAGTTGCTACAATATAAAGTACAAAACAAATTCCAAATAGATTACCCTACCCTCCAAAACACCCCAAAACCCACCTTAGGAAAGCTAAAAACGTTGAAGGCATTTTTAGGATTTGTAGTGGCGGGTTTAGGGTCTAACGACCCTAAACCCGCTACCACAAACCCTAAAAATATGTTGAGTTAGTTGCTACAATATAAAGTACAGAAAAAATTTCAAATAGATTACCCTACCCCCAAAACGCCCTAAAACCCACCCTAGGAAAACTAAAAACGTCGAAGGCATTTTTAGGGTTTGTAGTGGCGGCTTTAGGGAACCTGTCGAGTTAGTTGCTACAATATAAATACAGAACAAATTTTAAATAGATTACCCTACATAAAACCCACCATAGGAAAGTTAAAAATGTCGAATTCACCAGTTATTACTTAATGAATCATAATATCAATTTTAATGATTCATAATACAAAATTAATGAATCATATTATGAATTTAGTGTATCATTGTATATAAGTAAAAATAATTTTTTTAAAAAAAGTTGTCAAAACATATCCGTGTCTGGTCTTATTTTGAAGAGCTTAAATTTAGGTGAATAATGATATAATTTTTTTTCAATTTGGACTTATATATTAAAAGTTATAAAAATTTAAAGTTTTTATGATAAAGGAAGAAAAGGAAAAAAAAATCGTAACCAAACTCCCGTGCTGGGCTCCTGTGCAGTTCCTGTATCACCCGATTAAAATTCAGCCTTATTCAGCCTTTATGTAAAGGCTTTTATTAGGCCTTTATTGAAACCTGCAACCGTGTTAATTTCCACATCGCACTCTGTTTTAACTACGGTATATTGTGGGGGAAGAATATGCCCATCAGAGAGAATTATATAAAATACCCATATAGATTAGTAAGGTCCCAATAACCTATGAGATTCCACCCAATTGGTATTAGATAGAGTAACCCATAGACTATATGAACTACTTACTAACTATGTAATTTTTCAATGTGGGACTCACGCGTGATCTCCAATAACATTGCCTAGTTAGCCCTTTTATAGAAATCGTAAGATTTTTTTACAACAACAGTAATATTCTTATAATTTAAGACTAAGTTATATATTATTGACTACAATAACTAATTAAAATATTATTTTATAATTTTTCCTGATAAAATAACTTACATTATAACTAAAAGCAAATAATATGTTATCTATAAAGAAGATAAATTAGCACCTATCATGAGGTGTCGATTATTATTAAGTCTCAAATAAAGAAAATGTATCAATAAACGCACTTGTATTTTAACTTTTCCTCGTCATTACCACTCCTCTTTGGCGCTACTATTAGCTTCGGTATTTAAATCTCGTTAACGGCGTCTGAAAGGGGCTTACTTCGCGGGGAAAAGTGGTTAACTATATATGGATTATGACTTGCATGTTCACATTTGTTGGTTTGATTTGCACGTTTAAAAGTAAGCCAGGTAAGTGACATGTCATCCAATATTATACTAATTGATTAACAAAATACCATCAGCTGCAATTTGAGTTGAATTATCGAGAGTTAAGAAGTGTCTTCCTAACTGGCCGTCTTCTATTTTTTCTTTTGGCCATATCTACTTTTTATTATATTAAAGATCTTATATATTAAGTCCTAGCCTTTTTTATCCTGCTAGAATATTATAATTTTATGAGTAGTAGTTGTGGGCTATTAAGTGCGCTTTTAGAGCAATTTCATCTCATAACCGTTCTTTTAAATCATCGCGCTTTGCCTTAAATGAAAGTGACAAGATCAAAGGTCTGACCTCTATAGATGTGATCAAGCTGGGAGCTCATAAAGAGATAGGTAATGGTGAAGATACCCTGATTTGGGAGCAGCCCTGGATTTCTAGCTCTAACCCAAGAGTGCCCATAGTTAGCCACAACCTAAATGGTAGCAGTATCACTGTTAATTCCCTCTTCAATGATGATAAGTCATCCTGGGATCTGCCCCGTATTCAGATGACCTTCCACCCTATTGATATTCCTGATATCATGCGTACTAAGTTTGATCTTACCAGAAATGATGCTTGGTTTTGGAAAGAGAACAAGTCTGGAAGTTACTCAGTCAGATCTGGATATGCTAAACTCTCTGACTCCCATAGAGTTGAAGGATCTTCCTCTCCTTCGTCTCATTATTCAAATCTGAAGAAGAAAATGGATAACTCTTTGTCCCCCCGAGAGCAAAGCTTTTTGTCTGGAAGTTCCTGAACAATATTACTCCCTGTCTTGCTAATATCTCTAAAAGAATTGGTGGATCTGACTCTTGCTTTCTTTGTGGAGATAAGGACACTGATATCCATAGTATCTTTAAGTGCTGGTCCTCTAGAGACTACTGGTTAAACATAGTGGATATTGATAGTTTTCCGATTCACTCTGAAAACTCAATTCAAGACTGGATCATTGCTAAGTCTCAACTTTGGAATAGTAAGGAAGTCGCTAAGGTCATTAATCTCATGTGGGCAATTTATGATGCAAGGAACAAGGTTCGTCACAACCCTGAGATGGCTATGATGGACTGTATCAATTCGAACTTAGCCTTTACCATATCAGTATAATATGGCTAAGTCTACTCCCACTACTCTTTCCCAGAACTATATTCCTCTGTATGAAGATGAACTTCTTATGTCTACTTGTTGTAAAAGAAGAATGGGTATGAGTAGGATCTTGAGTGGTATTATTATGAATTATTGGGGTGATATGGAATTAGCCTTTAACAGGACTTCAAGAAGAAATGTAGCAGACGACATGGAGGAGATTGACTCCATTCGGTATGGGTTACAACAAGTCTTTGCAAAGAAAGGAAGAGTGAAGATGATGGTGCTTATCAACAACCAAGGAATTCTAGACAAGATGGAGGATATTATCAAGAGATCCAAAGAAGAATCCCGCCACTTCTCTAATCATACTACTGATGTATTTTGTAATATGCCTATTAGACTGCAGTTTGTAATGTTTATCAATCTAATTTCCTTGCGTACCTAGTTAGTAGAACTCCAAACCTGTCTTTGGGATGGAAAGTTTGGGATAGTTCGAATGTTAGTGCTACTATTAGTCAAGCTTGTAAGCTTGAGGCTGAAATGTTTGTTGCTAATGACTTAAACTCTTGTAATAGGCTGATTCCGTTAGCCAACTTTTGATATATAGAATATGGGTAACAGTTTCCTTTCAAAAAAAAAAAGAAAGTGACAAGATCAGCTTCAATGTCGACTACCTACTCAATGTCTCAGACTCGGGTGCGGCTGAAATCCTGCAGCCTAGATGGTGGAAGCCTCCCGCTCCTAACACCGTGCAGATAATCCAGTCAGTTGCTGACTGGATTGTTTTTTGATATATTAATTTTAAATTATTGTATCTTTTAAAATTTAAATTCAAAATAAAAAAATTATGCATCATTGTTTTTTTTTTTTGATGAACATTGAGACCATATATTATAAAAAATAGCAAGCACAAGGGGAAAACCCCTCACGTTATGCTAGCTCCAAGTCTAGCTTACAAGCCATACTAATATTAGGGGGAACATGCTCCCCCAACCACACCCGATTGCTCTCAAAAAGAGGGTTCCCCAGATTACAGATAATCTTAGTCATATAATTATCATACAAAGGAGAATCGCTTGTAATAATACTAGCAAAATTAGAAAGTAATCCTCTCACCATCAAGATATCTTCCCAACTGGCATTGGGTCTTCTGATATCTCCCAAATTGAGGATATCCTCAAAATATTTATCAACTGATTCAATGCAAATGCTATGGCTACCCACCGAAATAGCAAGCTCCATCACAATTCTTTTTGCTTTGATATCAGTATACTGCACACTACTGGTGCTGGAAATTCTTCGATTGAAAACTACAATAGGCAAGCCGCGGTCATCTCGGATGAGACCAGCTATGATCCGATCCCCATAACGACTAGTAAGCATACCCGTACAAATGCTATGATAACCCGACGGAGGAGGGTGCCAAATCCTAGGAGAAGTGAGATGAGAGGAAACTTTCATTACCGACAGATAAGCTTCAGTAAAGGAATTGTTTACATCTACTTCTTTCCACCAAGACAGCTCTGAATTATGTCTGACTTTATTCCTCGAAGCATATATGACCCAAAGCTTGTTAGCTATAAGAGATAGCTTCTTCACACTCCACACCTCAGCCATCCGAAAAAACCAGTCCAACATACCATCCACATTGTTAGGAATTTCATTAAGATCCACCAAGCCCCTCCAAATGTCTCTAACAGCACAACAATAAAAGAAACAATGAGCCAAGTTATCCTTGGCCCCACAGAAAAAACACTTGGAATCACCCCCCATTCGTCTAGCCAGATTATCCTGACAAGGGATAATATTTCCCAAAAACTTCCAGAGATTAAGTTTGACTCTAGGGCAGCAAATGGAACTGGTAATCTTCTTCCCAATCTTACCAATGGAGAGGGGAGGATTTGAGGAACTTTCCTCACCTGTTTCTTTTACCAGAGAGATATAAGCTGATTTGACGGAGAACTTGGTATCTTTGGAGAGGATCTAGGTCCACTGATTAGGCCTATCCAAATCATGAGAAGTAGAAGACAGAGGCCCATCCCCCACAGAAGGTAGAGGTCGAGCTCCTTCTCTAAGCAAATCCAGGACCGAAGAGATGGACTTCCAGATGGGACTACCTTTAATTGGAGGGTAGCACTCACTAATATTGTTGTCAGGGTAATAGAGCTGCTTCATAACTTGGGCTACTAAAGACCCCGGACAAGAAAGTAATCTCCACAGCTGTTTAACCAAAAGAGCTTTGTTGAAATTTTCCACTTCTCTGAAACCAAGGCCTCCTTGGTCCGTAGTGTCACAAATCTTAGACCATTTAGTCCAGTGGAGAGCTCTTTTATCCATATCTAGTCTTGTTTTGAAGAGCTTGAATTTAGGTGAACAATGATATAATTTTTTTTCATTTTGGACATATATATTAAAAGTTAATATAATAAAAATGTAACCCAGTCAGCAAGACGGTCCAGTCAGTAGCTGACTGGAACTACCATATCACTGGAGCGCACTGTGTTATGCGCGGACCAACCGTACGCACGAATTTGCGATGCAGGAGTGTTGCATTATTTTAATCTAGTTCTTATAGATTTAATTTTTTTTCTATCGTTGTTTTATAGGACATGTATTTGGACTTCTCAGGTGGGTGCGGATACCATTATGTTCTGTGTTTACCATTTAGAATATTTTAATATCTTTTGTACATTACTATATATTTGTGAGTTAGAATTTTTTTTCATATCATATTATATTTGTACATGTGTTATTTTACAATTAAAATATGTCACAAATTTAAAACGACATGAAATTAAAATATGTCACAAATTAAAAATGGCATGATGTGCTATATCTTGCTTTTTTTTATAAGTTTGTGGTTCAAATGTTACAAGCTTCATTTAGTACTCCTATATTATAATTATCTATTGTGAATGTTATATTAAATTAATTCTAATTACTAATAATTATTTATATATTATACAATTTAACCTAATATCTTGAATTTTAAGACACTGAAACAAAATAAATATAAAACTATATTATAAATGTAATTTTTAGTTTCAATAATTTAATATTTATAATTATAAAATAATCTGAGCGACAATTTGAAACAAAGAAACACAAAAATAATGCAATGTTGTATTGATTAAACAAAAGATCATACAACCTATGTTTATAGACACAAGATTAAAAAAAGAGAGAGTTGTTATTTGTAGTAACTAAATTACTTTATACAGTCCCAGACAGCCAACAGTAGGCTACAAGCCCTCCAACCGACTAGCGGCCAGAAACCTTGCAGCCGACCATCGGCTATAGAGACCCTACAGCTGTCCGACGACTCTCACCAAGGCCAGCCACTAGGCGGCCCAAATTTTTTTTTTTTTAAGTTATCCTACAATGTTTTTCCAAATTGCCTCAGTGGTGAAATTATAAGGTATAGAACGAGTTAAAAACACATTACTTTACACCACACATCCTAAAAATCACCCTAGAAAATGTAAAAGTATTGAAGGCTTATTTTAATATTTGTAATGGAAAGATAAACTACAAACCCTGCCGAGTCACTTGTGACATTATAAAATATAAAACGAGTAAACAAAAATGAAGATTACCCTACACCACACACCCTAAAACCCACCCTAGGGATGTTAAAAACGTCAAAGGCTTATTTTAGGGTCGTACAAACCCTAAAAATCTACCGAGTTAGTGGCGACATTATAAAGTATATAACGAGTTAAAAAAAGATTATCCTATACCACACACCCATATAACCACCCTAAGAAAGTTAAAAGTGTCAAAGACTTATTTTAGGGTTTATAGTGGAGGGTTTAGGGTCTAACAAGCCTAAGAATCTGCTGAGTCAATGGCAACATTATAAAGCATAGAACGAATTAAATAAAGATTACCCCACACTACAACCTAAATACACCCTAGGAAGGTTGAAATGTCAAAGACAAACCCTAAAAACCACTCTAGGACAGTTAAAACGTAAAAGAATGTACTTAATGTAGCAAGCAACATGCTACAACAGCTTCAACCACTGGGCGGTTATATGGCCCCAGCCAATGGGCAGTTATATGGCCTTCATCCATTGGGTGGCTATATGGCCTCTAGCCGCTAGCCGGTTATGGTAGTGGTAGCCGTTGGGAGGCTATCCCAGTCCCAGCCTGCTGTTGGCTGCCTCTTCTGCATAAAAAAAGTGAATGCATGAAGTAATTTGATGACTACAAATAGAGTTTCAGTAAAACTAAACAAATCAATATGATGTTGACTTAATAGAGCACCATTTAACTTCATTTTTAAATGAAGAAACAAAAAATCTATAATTTTCTCATTTTCACTTTTTTGCTCTAGTTTGAAGCTGTAAACCTGATATTGTTCTTCTAATATGTCATTATATTCACGAGTTCCCGCAAATTGACTTAAAAACAGAAAAAAAGTCAATGCAGAAGATATATTTCAAAAAAGAAACCTTTGGTCACTCGTATTTTATTAACCTATCATCTATATTTCGTTAACCTGTCACTTTTACTTTGTTAACCTATGACTTGAATTTTGTTAACCTAACACTTGTATTTGGTTAACCTATCACTCATATTTCGTTAACTTGTCACTTGTATTTTGTTAACTTGTCACTTGTATTTTGTTAACTTGTCACTTGTATTTCGTTAACATGCCACTTGTATTTCATTAACCTATCATTTGTATTTCGTTAACTTGTCACATGTATTTTGTTAACCTGTCACTTGTATTTGGTTAACCTGTCGCTTATATTTTGTTAACATGTCACTTGTATTTGGTTAACTTGTCACTTGTATTTGGTTAACCTGTCATTTGGAATTGTAGTTATTGATGGTGAACTTGACTTATTTTGACGGTTATACAACTGTAGCTGAATTAAGGAGAACATTATTAGCAACTATAGTAGTTGGTGAAAAACAAAACTTAACTACTTCTATTACAAAAAATAGATACTTGTTGTGTATCTATATGAACTTTTCTATTCTGATGTTTTTGTGATTTAAAAATCATTAAGGTCTATAATCTAGGGTTTGTAGTATACAGATTTGGGTCGTCAATAATATTTTAAATCTGTTTCAATTACATCACTCTAAATATAGAGTGATATATAAGCCTTAGTTAAGAAATACACTAATACCAGGGACGGACCGAAGAGGGGTCACGTGACCTCATGACTTTTGTAAAAAAAATTAATTATAGTAAGTTTTAATGTAGTTTTTTATAAAATAGTAGATATTTTATGTCTTAGTGACCCCACAAATATAAAAAAGTAACTATAGAAATTTCTATTTGTCAGTGACCCCATAATTTTTAATCTCTGGGTCCGCCCCTGACTAATACATTTTATAAAGTTACCTTCAGAAATGAAGTGAGTACAAATACAAGAATAACAAAAAACAGATGTGTTATCTGTAGTCACCAAATTGCTTCATGTAGTCACAAATACAAGAATAACGGTGTCAAAGATGGTATTAAGGTTTGAAGTTTCGGTTTATGTCTAATAACCCTAAACTTTATACCCAAACCTTAAAGTGTGACATGTTAACCATTTATGATTTACAGGTAAACCATTTATGATTGACAAGTTAACCATTTACATGCGATAGGTTAACCACTTACATGTGACAGGTCAACCATTTATGATTGACAGGTTAACCATTTACATGCGACAGGTAAACCATTTACATGCGACAGGTTAACCATTTATATATGACAGGTTAATCATTTACATGCGACAGGTTAACCATTTACATGCGACAAGTTAACCATTTATATGTGACAGGTTAACCATTTACATGCGATAGGTTAACCATTTATGATTGACAGGTTAACCATTTACATGCGACAAGTTAACTATTTACATGCGACGGTTAATGATTTTCATGTTACAGGTTAACAATTTTCAAGCAACATTTACCAGCATTTAAGACTGACAGAAAACATTTCTTCTTTTCAAATTTACATGTTGGATTTCATATACAACTTAAAATGCATTAGCAAAACACCACTAATTGGCCCTGTTAATTCAACGAATTGGTGAAGAACGGGGTGAGATTAGTACTGACTGGAATGAGGAATCAACTGTGGTTTCACAAATTTTTGGTGAGGAGGAAGTGAGAGCATGAATCGGTAATGAGGATGAGGAAGTGAGAGCATGAATCAGGAGTGAGAGCATGAATCGGAATGAGGAGGAGGAAGTGAGAGCATGAATCGGGACAAGGAGGAAGAAGACAACCTAAAGTAAATCGTATTTTTTTGGCCTGTCAAACGTAGTCTTTTTTTATATTTCTCTACAAAGCGTTTAGTTTATTGCACCAGTACTGCTCATTCTCTGTGCAGCATATGAGCCGCGCTCCATATTGATAAGAAATAAGAATATGTTTTTTTTATAATAGAACTAGTTGATTTTTGTTTGTCACCAAAAATTATAGCAGTGGACAGTGTTTTCTCCAATTCGGCTACGGTGGAGACGAGGCTTGGGGACGGGGCCTAGAGGGGAAATTTGGGCATGTTTGAACATTTCGTCCAAGTTTGAGTTGGATTCTCGCTTCAGGCTTTCACCGGTATTTCCTGGGACAGCCGTCCCGGGACTCAATCTTCCACACATCCTCTTCTTTAGCTTTTGGAAGTCTTTCCTTGTGGTATTTTCTATACCTTACATTCTTCTAATCAGATTTTTCACCATGTGCTTCTTCTGATATATATTTTTTTCTCTTCTCCAACCTCCTTTTTCTTCATTTTTATTTTTCTGAATGTAACTCGATTCCTTTGTTGTCATTTTTCTGTCAACTTGATAAGACCACCGTCTTGATACAACAAACATGCAATAATACGCTTTCTGTAGAGCTCCCGAAATTATTTGTTGTTAAGATTCTTATTCATTGCATCTTACAAGCCAACAATCCATGAACACACATAACAAAAGTCTGATATACTTTTGAAACAAGCAATGTATTATGTATGTAAAAAAAATAAAGCTTGTTACATCATAACCATGATGAATTTTGTTTCGAAAACATGCATGATTATAATAAACAATAGTATATAAAACTTTTAAGAATTCGAGTGTAATTAGAACTAAAATTAAAAAAAATCTCATAACAAAGGTCATGGTTTGTAAATTATGTTCATTTTTACTTCTTTTCTTATTAGGAGTCAATTAGCTCATTTTCGTATATATATATATAAACCTCTAAATTCATAACTTATAGTTACAAAATTCTGAAGTAATTAAAAATACAAAATAAATAAATTTGAAGCTACATATCATCCTTTTAATTTTACATTTCTTATTTTATACTCTAAATTGTATGCTTTGATGACTTGTAACTTTTCAGAAATTCATAATTAGGAAATACAAAAGGTAATATAATAACTTTTAGGATTTATACATATTACCATGTTTAACTAACAGTAGCTTTGTATGTTTTGCTTAGCGTAACTATGCACTTCAGTCTTCTGTTACAAAATGAATATTTTATTATTTTTTCTTGTAGTTATTTGATTACTCACACGCGGAATCTACCTATTGCAGCACTGCTACGTTAGTGGAACTGCAGGATATGAGCTACTTCCCTCAGACTCAGACTCATGTACTTTAAATGAGGTCAGAACTGTTGGAATGTAGGGGATTAGATTTGACTAGTTAAGTGATTAAGTTAGTTTGTTTCATTTCAAATTGTTATATTCTATTTACTCCTATTTGTATATATTCCTCTCTGCAATCATGAAATCAACGAGAAAGATAACAAGTGTTCCTTTCATTATCGTATCAAAGCTTCGTATGAATCCCTAGTTTTCCCCCAATTTTCTTGATTCCGAATCTTGTGCTCTTCTTGACAATCTTGAATGATGAGTGACAAAGGGAAAATTCTAGATTTCTAAATCATGTGCACCTCACATGCGTCGATCTTGAATAATGGGCGACAAAGACAAAATTTTGACTTTTGCTCCAGAAACGAAGACGACGAACAACTTGGATTACTGTGATCTGTTGTGTCTTCATTCAAGTGATAAACCTAGAGTAGTGCTGGGACCAGTCTTCACTAGAGAAGGCTTTGCAAGATGGAAAAGGAAAATCATCATCGCTTTGAAGGCTAACAACAAGTACTATATTCTTGATAGGAGCCTTCAACCTCCGTCTCCTGATGATCTAAGGTAAGTCGTGTGGGAACGACACAACCATATGATTATATCATGGATTGCTCAATCTATCAATAAGGATGTCATAGAGAGAATAGTCTATTTTTCTAGCACTGCTGATGCCTGTGAAAGCTTGTGTTCCTAATTTGAACAAGCGAATGCTATCTAGAACATTCCCTGAGGACAGATCTAAACAGGCTAAAACAAAACCCAGATACAGTCTCAACTTTCTTCACCAAGTTAGAAAGCTCTGGGATGAACTTGCTGCACTAGAAACAAGGCCCGTTTGCAATTGCAGTGCAAGAAGTAAATATGACAAGCTTCACCAAAAAGGAGAAGATGATGCAATTCCTTATGGAATTGAATGAAGACTACACCAATATCAAAAGCAATATTCTGATGAAAAATACTTTACCCAGTCTTGATGATGCTTACTCTCTAGTTCTTCATGAAGAGAGACGCAGACAAGTTGCAAGGAAAACTATTCACCATATCAAGAATCTTTGGCCCTAAATGCCTTGAAAACAAGGTTCAGGCAGAGGCAAAACCAGAGTAAGTCCCAAAAGATCTTAGCAAGCAAGGTTTACAATGCACCAAGTGCCATAAAAAGGGGCATTTAAGGGAATCTTGCATCGAAATTGTAGGCTACCTTACTGGTCGAAGAAAAAAATGAAGACAAATGCCAACTCAGTCGATACCGATGAACATCTACCTAATGAAGGTAGTAATCATGTCTTACAGCCCACAAACTTAGTCATCTTAGAAGCCTTTTACAAAGGAAAACTTCTGAAACTCACAACATAGAAGAGGCTTGTAGCTTTGCAGGTAAGAACTCGAAACCTTACCTTTGTTTGACCAGCCATTAAGCATCATTAAACCTAAATCCTGGATAATATACATGTTGCCTCTAAGCAATGTGTGGTGATGAGAGTCTCTTTAATCATGTTGAATTTCTTAACTAAATTCATGAGATTATATGTCTGATGGACATATTCAAAGGTAAAAAAAATGAGGTAGAGTTCAACTGGCAAATCGTTTGTTCTTGAAGATGTTCTTTTAGTGAAGCTTTAAAGTTCAACTTGTAATCACTAAAGAAACTTTTTAAACGTATTGATTGGCTATTATCTTTTATGAACATGTTTGTTGTATCCAGGACCTTGACGAAAAAAAAGAACCTTGATGACAGGAACTGCTAGACATGGTATGTACATACTTGACACTTACTGTTTGAATGAGATTACTATTAAGAAACTTCATAGTAATAAAAGAATGATTTGCTACTCCACTGTAAATTAGAATTCCCAAGCTTGTCTTTGGCATAGTAGATTAGGCCGTGTCTCACACTGTTAATTCCTAGATGTCGGTGCTGAGTCTACAACTCAGAAGGTGTCGATGGTCGGAGTTCAGAACTGAGGACGAACGAGGAGAAAGAAGGGAAGACCAGAATAGTATAAATGTAGAACCTTTATTATAATCACGTATAACAATGGTTACACAATCACGTATTCAATACTAGAACCAACCCTCACGTCAAGAACACTATCTTAACATAATCACACGTAATTTGAGTTCTGAACTCAAATTACTTACAACGAAATCAGCAGCAAAACTCTCTTTGAATTGACTCTACAATCTCACTCTCTCTGCCTCTGATTTTCTCTATATTAACCCTTACTGTTGCTCTCACAAATTACATTGTATTTCTAATTTCTCTTTTGCGTAAATCTCTACTTTTCTGACCTAGACTTTCTTCCCCTTATATAGATACAAAGACCATGTGAGAATTTATCATTCAAGATTTTATCTTTAACAGCTAGATAAAATCTAGTTAGATATTCTATCTTCTTCTCTGTTCGTCAGTTCAAGACTGACGGGCTCCACTTCAGGCTGGTCTTAAAACGGGCTTCAGTATAGAACTAAGTTTGCCGATCATAATAGCATCAACAGTTTCCCCCTTTATGATGAGTCTTGAATCTTGAACTGATGAATGTTCCCCCTGAATTGTAGAATACGTTCAAGACCAATTTCCTCCTTTTTCCAATCCTAAAGGAACTAAATCGTAAACCTTATGGATTAGGGGTAGTGGTGCGTCATGGTCAGATCACTGGGAGGGAGATGATAATTCTGAAAGAGGTGAGGTACTTTCTTGATGAGTCTGGTAGGGCCGATTTGACTTTGGTACCCAAACTTGTTTGATCTCAGTTGTAGACTCAGACTTAAAGTGGTTGATAGGAACCCACCTTTTAGTGTGCAATCTTTTGATTTCGAATGAGTTATGTCTTGATGATTTTTTACGCAATTATTTTCTCAACACTTTGGGACACCATCTAACCTTGTGTCCTAGTTGGTGGCAATATCGGCATGAGTGTAATCTTGGCTGATGTCTCGCAGTTACAGTCTGTAACTTCTCAGTCATAGACTGAGAGAATGTCTTGGACTTATATCTCAAACCGCATTTGTCTGAGTTATTATTCTACATCATTTGCTTCAAATTCTCCTTCCTGGTATACCAAGTTGGATTAGTAGGAGTCTGAAGTTCTAACTTTCGATTTGTCTTTGCTACCATGTCTGAAAGTGTTTCGCATTCTCTATTTAGCGATTTGTTGCTATCCAAAAGAGAATTTATCTCTTCCTGTGCCCAACAAGGAAGAGTGAGAATCCTAGTTTCCAAAGGACTTACAAAGTTAATCCTTGGCTTATCTAGACTCTCAATAACACGATTTTTGCTTTCAGTCGAAGACTGACTCAGACTTTTCACCTTAGCCCTGAGTTCTTTAATCTCAGTATCATACTGATTCTTCAAGAATTTTATCTCAGAGAGTGTAGAGGTTAGCTGAATAAATATCTCTTCTTTCTCAAGAGTATCCTTCTAGATTTCCTTCTCTTTTATGTTATACTCAGTACTGATGTCATCATCTTCGTCAGCAACTGCCGTCAAACACATCTGCGCGTACTCCCCGAGTTCTGAGTCTGTATCTGAGATATCATGTCCCCATGCAGTTGCGGCTGTATCTGTGTGTTTCTTAATCTTCTTCTGAGAATTTTCCTTTTGCTGGAGAGGACAATCCTTGACAACATAACCAGGCTTGTTACACCTAAAACATGTATTTTGTCCCTTCTTTGACTTACTCTGTTGGTTTGACCTTTGTTTTCTACTACTCAGCCTCTGTATTATGCTCATAATATTAGTAATTTCCTCATCTACGTCACTGATAAGTGTCCAAATGAGCATGTTTTATAGGTGTATTTCATATATAAATTAGCACTTTTCTTGCTCATTTCTCCACTTCGGTTGTTTTTCCTCTAGTTTATGTTTTATTGTTTATCTCACAAATTTATTGGTTTAACATGAGGAAAACCAAGCTGGGAGTAAAGTAGATGAAGAGACGAACGCATAGACGCAAACGGCTCAGAAAATGGAGTCCAAACGAAGAATCTAGAGCCGGTTAAAGTTTGAAGGAAAATAGGTCACGGTCACACTTGTGACCGCCTAAGGAACCGCCTAAACAGAGGCGGTCAGCCTTGCAACCGCCTAGCTAACCGCCCAAACAGAGGCGGACTCCAGGCGGACCAGAGGCGGACTCCAGGCGGACCAGAGGCGGACGACAAGCGGAGAACCAAGGGGAACCGCCTAGTTTCAGGCGGTTGTAGAGGCGGACATGTATGGAACCGCCCAAACAGAGGCGGTTGCTTAGGCGGACGTAACTAAAATCAGTCGCGCCAGTTTTCTTCTTCGCGTCGACTTCGCCCATCGACTTGTTTCTGCCATATCCATCTACTTCGCCCGTCGACACCTTATTTTCCTGAGCTCTATCCCCTGCAATTAATGAGCAATCAATGCTCTTCCACCTCTGTCTGCAATCGATTTTCTTCTTCCTCCTCCTCTATATAAACACTACCACTCCATTACAAAAACCTGCGCACCCATTGCCCGAAGTAACTCACGCTCACACACGTTCCACCCCAAACTCAACACTCAAAATCTCTTATTTCAGCTACAAAAATCCTACGTATGCTCCCACTCTTCTTCCTCTTCATTTTCTCCATTCTTCATCCACACATCTTGTATTGTTACTACGTCCAACCTCTGTCCGACTTATTACCAGTTAATATGTCAGGCTAAGGAGGATTTGCTCCGGGCAAGGGTTTTAATTATGGTTTGTTAGATGTGTAATATATTTCTACCGTTTAAAATAAATTCAGTTTGTTACGATTAAAGTTTTGTTTCTCTCCCTTTTTAATAAATTTCATCGATTTATTAAAAAGCCTTACTAAGTCTGTTTTTAATTTCATCAGTTAGAAACAGATGGGTTAATTAAGCCGTAAAACTGTAAGAACTTATTTTCATCGTTTAAGTTAATACATGTTGCAAGAATAAAATTCCTCACACTCCTCTGCCGTTTACACGCTTTCTGCTTGAGTTTTCATCGGACCTTGCATTACAGGTAAACGAGTTCTTATGAGTTTTCATCGGACCTTAAGAAAATTACAGGAATCTTGCCAAACTATTTTATTAAACCGGTAGAGATAGCACAATTAATTAAAACATATTAACCTGAACCCGAAGTTCCGTTTAATTCATCTTCACTTCACTAAATTAATCTGTTATTTACTTTTCAGAAACAAGTCAATTTAACCCCCCTCTTGTGACACGCTTAGGTACTACTTATCTCACTATAAGTCCCACGGTTCGATAATCCGGTCGCTTACACTTTTCTATACTATCACGACCGGGATTTGTTTGCAGCCCGACGTTTAATTTGAGTTTTTAATTTCTTTTCTTTTATTTTTACACCAGTTTAACCACTCACTATACAACATCTGCAAAATGGCGCCATTGCCGGGGACTTGATTTAATCTAGTCCCTAAGCCCCGGTTAATTCACCTGTTAAATTATAATAATCTGTCAATATTAACTTATAATAATCTAATTTCGGACATCGGACTTCTGATCTGACTTGGACATCTAACTTTGGACTTCGGACTTCTGACATTTTAATATTATTGTCATTTATTTCTGTCATTTCTTTCCATTGTCATTTCAATTCCATTGTCCTTTAATATTCCATTGTCCCTAACTACTAACTTATAATTTGTGTCATTTCGTTCCATTGTCATTTCAATTTTCTGTCATTTCTTTCCATTGTCCCTAACTACTAACTTTAAATTTCTGTCTACTAATTCCTAACATTTTTATTTATTCTAACACATAACCAGTTTCTTTTCTCTGTTTTGAGTGGTGAATGCCTTTTACCAGGTCACACAGCTACCCAGAAAATATTAATAATCACACGGTTGGTTACAATCCAGAGATCGAGAGAACCTTTCTGCACACTCTAAGGCAGAACCGTACTCAACAAAACATTACCACCACAGTGATAAAATCTGACCCGGAAACTGACATGGCATCTACACCAGCAACGGTTCGAAATATCAACAGGCCGTCTAACCAAGGACAACAGCCTGCTATCATCCTTCCTCACCTTAGCCCATCCGAATACGATGAGTGGCAGAAGCTGAAGCCATATCATCAAATCAGATGTGTGAAAGAGTTGGGCATGTTTGATGGCACCAATCCAGACGAAGCCCTGTTACATGTTACAAAATTCTTACAACATGCCAATAGTCTTACTGCGACCGACGCAGTACTTCAGTATGCAAGATTGTCATTATTCCCTCACAGCCTGACGGGAAGTGCGAGCAAGTGGTATCATAGCCTGACACCAAGTACCATCGGTACATGGGATGACATGGCCACCAAGTTCTACGACAAATTCCTACCCCCGAGCCGAACATTGGAGATGATTGCTGAAATCTATAATTTCAAGCAACCTGGGTCGGAAAATATTTGTGAAACTTGGGATCGTTTCAAAGGACTACTACTTACTTGTCCTCACCATGGTCTGACGAAAGAACAAGTATCACAATTGTTCTACAAAGGCTTGATCGGTCCGTGCAGAACAATGGTACTGTCCTCGTTAGGGGCTGATATTCTGAAAAAGCCAGGAGCACAATTTCTGAATAGCATGGAGTCTCTCTGTGAAGAAATCAGAGACTGGGCCTCCGGTGGATCAAGGAGCGGTACTCTAGGATTATATCATGTTGGGGAAAGTGATAACAAGTTCAACCAATTGATGAAAAGCCATGAGCAACTCATGGAGAGCAATGCTCAGCAGGCAACAAAAGTCAGTACTCTGCAAAAAGTGGTTGAGCAGATGGCTATGAATTCCTACCCCCAGCAAGCTAAGTCGATGATTTCCCGATCACCTACTACCCCTCCAGGCTATGCTCTTCTATCCCAATCATCTCCTGTTATTTCTTGTACACAATGTGGTGGGCCTCATGACTATGAACAATGCCCCCAGCTACAAGAATTAAAAGCAACAGAGGAGACGAACTACATCACCAACAATCAAGGGTACAGACAACCTTGGCAACGTAACATGCAATCCAACCTTCGCTACTCAAACACAGAAAATATCCAGAACCTACATACACTTCAAACATCCCAAAATTACAGACCTCAGTCCAATTTCCAAGGAGGCCAAAGGCAATATCAACAACAGCCTTATGGCAATGAAGCTTCTTCGAGTCGACCGACTCAACCTCCTTCGAATCCTGAGTCTGATATGTCTCAAATGCAAGAGATGTTTAAGGCGATGATGGGTAAATCCCGAGATACGCAAGAAGAGGTCGCAGCTCTGCGCAAAGACCAAAAAGCCTTGCAATCTCAGATTCAACAGTTACTCACTCAACAAAGGCCACCTGGTCAATTCCCTTCACAGACTAACCCCAATCCAAAAGAACAAGCAAATTCAATCCTTATAGACGACAACACATTTCAATCAACAAACTTGTGTGCAGTTTCCTTAAGGAGTGGAAGGGAACTTGCCACCAGAAAAGGAAAAGAAAAAGAAAATCATGAAGAGGCCTATATCAATGTTGAAGAAACTACCAAACCAGCTTCACCTCCCTCAGAAATCCAAGTTCCTACTCCTGCAACTCCACCTCCATCTCGAGTTACCATCGACATCCCAACTTCCACTCATAAAAACAGTGAACTTCCATTTCCCAACAGGATGAAAAAGAAACACCTGGATGAGCAGTTTTCCAAATTCTTGAGCATTTTCAAGAGACTGACTCTCGACATACCTATACTTGATGCTTTGCAAGAGATGCCTAATTACGCCAAATTTCTAAAGGATCTCTTGACGAAGAAAAAGAAAAAAACCTGGGAAAGAAACAGTGCACCTCACAGAAGAGTGCTCTACAGCCCTTCTTCGAGCACTCCCTCCCAAACAAACAGATCCGGGAAATCCCGTGATCCCGTGTTTTATAGGTGGGGTAGACTGTGGAAGTGGTCTATGCGACCTGGGAGCCAGCATTAATATCATGCCCTACGCCACCTTCTTGAAAGTAAAAGGAGGAGAAATGCAACCGGTTCCTTTCAAACTCCAACTAGCAGACAGATCAAATAAATAGACATTAGACAAGGCAAGTCCAACGGGATGAGTAGTTGAGAATATCCTGCAATTGTAGTCGAGTATCTCGCTTTTTCCAGCTGACTTCGTCATTCTAGAAATGGATGACGATGTTGAGGTTCCCCTGATTCTGGGTTGACCGTTTCTAAGTACTGCCAAAGCCATCATTGACGTCCACGATGGGAAAATCACTCTACGGTACAAGGACGAAACGATCGAATTCGACATGCAGAAAATGATGAAGAAGAGTTCTAACTTTTCTCCTCATGCTAAGACAGTGGGATTAACAGATGATGAGGAAGAAGGCGATTTTTCTACAGATGAGGACATGTATTCCCTATCCTCCGTCCCGAAAGCTGAAACTGAACCACTAGAGCAAGTATTACTTCTTCTCTAGAAGAAAAGGTGGAGGATCCGGAAGTCGACGCCATGCTGGCGTATATGGAAAAAGGAAAAACTGGTTATCTAGCTTACCGGCCACCAATCAAAGAACTCGACATAAAACCTCAAAAATCAATTCCATCAATAGAACAACCACCAGAGCTCGAGCTTAAAGAGCTACCTTCTAAACTCAAGTATGCCTTCTTAGCTGAAGATGACCATTTGCCTGTCATTATTTCCTCTTCTCTGAATTCCGGGGAGGAAACAAGGCTACTCGAGGTATTGAAGAAACACAGAACGGCGATCGGGTGGACTATTGCTGATATAAAAGGAATTGACCCCTCCTATTGCACGCACCACATCTATATGGAGGAAAACTACAAGTCTATCAGGCAACCCCAACGCCGGCTAAACCCTAACCTCAAGGAGGTAGTTAGAAAGGAGGTTCTGAAACTCCTAGATGCGAACATCATTTATCCAATTTCTGACAGTCCATGGGTCAGTCCTGTTCAAGTTGTCCCGAAGAAGGGGGGCATCGAAGCTGTTTTAAATGATAAGGGAGAGGCTATCCCTCAAAGAAAGATCACAGGATGGCGCATGTGTATACTACGGCGTTTAAACTTGGCAACCAGGAAGGATCATTTCCCTCTCCCCTTTATCGATCAGATGTTGGAGCGACTAGCAGGGCAAGAGTACTACTGTTTTTAGATGGGTTCTCAGGGTATTTCCAAATACCAATCGCACCAGAGGACCAGGACAAGACAACCTTCACTTGTCCATACGGTACCTTTGCTTACAGACGAATGCCCTTCGGTCTATGTAATGCCCCTGCTACCTTCCAGAGATGCATGCAAGCAATATTCGCTGATTTCATCGAACAGAGCATAGAAGTCTTTATGGATGACTTCTCGGTCTATGGCTCTAGTTTCGATAAATGCTTGGCACAACTTGATTTGATCCTAGGGTGTGTGAGGATACAAATCTCGTTTTAAACTGGGAGAAATGTCATTTTATGGTCAAGGACGGATTGTCCTTGGACATAAAATATCAGCTGCAAGGAATAGAGGTGGATAAGCCAAGGTAGAGGTTATCGAGAAATTACCAGCACCAACTACTGTTAAAGACATCCGCGTTTCGGGCATGCAGGATTTTATCGGCGGTTTATACAAGACTTCTCAAAAATCAGCAAACCATTGACCGACCTGCTACAAAAGATGCCCCGTTTCATTTGATGAAAGGTGTTCAGCTGCTTTCAAAACTATAACACAAAAATTGGTATCAGCACCTGTTGTCATACCACCTGACTGGTCTCTTCCGTTTGAGATCATGTGTGATGCAAGTGACTACGCCGTGGGGGCAGCTCTATGCCAGAAAAAAGAGAAAATTTTGAGAGTGATCGCTTATGCCAGCAGACACTAAACGACGCCCAGAAAAACTATACGACCACGAAAAAGAACTTCTGGCTATAGTTTCTCCCTTGATAAGTTCAGGTCGTACTTATGGGGAAGCAAAGTCCGTGCACACAGACCACTCCGCTCTCAAATACTTATTTACAAAACAAGAAGCCAAGCCTCGCTTATTGCGCTGGATTCTTCTACTTCAAGAGTTTGACATCGAAGTCAAATACAAGAGCGGAAAGTTAAATGTCGTCGCTGACCATCTCTCCAGATTGGTAACTCCTACGGATAGTGTGCCTATCAACGAATTCTTCCCCGATGAGACTGTCTTTCAATCACCAAGTACAGGAGCCATGGTATGCGGACCTGGCCAATTATTAGTCTGGAACAGTACCCTATGATCTATTACTCCCAGAAGAAGAAATTTCTTTCTGACTCAAAGCATTATTTCTGGGAGGATCCGTATTTGTTCCGAGTTAGTGCTGATGGGTTGATTCGACGATGTCTCCCGGAAGAAGAGATTTCAAGCATCATACATTTTTGTCACTCACGGGAAGCCGGAGGTCACCATGGACCCACAAGGACCGCTGCTAAGATCCTGGCCTCAGGATTTTATTGGCCGACCCTTCATAAAGATGTATACCAATTCTGCAAACAATGTGATAATTGTCAGAAAATGGGTAAACATCCAGGAGACATGAAATGCCACAACAGGGATACTAGAAGTGGAGCTCTTTGATTGTTGGGGCATTGATTTATGGGACCGTTCCCTTCCTCGCAGGGCCACCAATATGTTTTAGTGGCAGTGATTACGTGTCGAAATGGGTAGAAGCCATACCCTGTCATCATGCTGATGCGAAGACAGTAACCAGATTCCTTAAGAAGCACATCTTTACCCGTTTTGGCGTGCCTAGAATTATCATCAGTGACGGAGGATCTCACTTCTGCAACCGTTCATTCGAAGCGCTTATGGGTAAGTACGGGGTACGTCACAAGGTAGCTCTACCTTATCACCCCCAGACAAACGGCCAAGCAGAAGTTTCGAACCGTGAGTTAAAATGGATCTCCAGAAAACGGTTAACTCATCACGAAAGGATTGGGCACTTAAGCTAGATGATGCGCTTTGGGCTTACCGCACTGCATTCAAGACTCCCATCGGGATGTCTCCTTTTAAGCTTGTTTATGGGAAATCATGTCACCTACCTGTAGAGCTGGAGCATAAGGCATATTGGGCACTCAAGGCCCTAAACTTCGATTTAGAAGCCGCAGGAGAAAAGCGGAAGTTTCAACTCTCTGAACTCGAGGAGTTAAGAGATCAGGCATACCGTAGTGCGACAATATACAAGGACGCACCAAGAAACATCATGACCAAATGATCCACAAACGCGACTTTAAGGTTGGCGACGGAGTGCTGCTTTATAATTCCAGATTGAGACTATTTCCTGGAAAACTCAAGTCTCACTGGACTGGCCCATTCCAAGTTGTTGGAACCACTCCTTTTGGTGTTTACGAACTCCAGAATCAAAAAGGAGAAGCTTCAAGGTCAATGGATCCCGTCTAAAAAGGTATGCCGGAATTCTTGAAAATAATAATGCTATGTTCGAATTTCTTTCTTACAGGAATACGAGGAAGCTCCACCCCAAAGGAAAACAGACAACACATCATAGTTTGCAAAAGTGTACAAACTTCTAACACAGCAGTTCAATACCTCGCCCTCAAACTCTTCTCCAACCTAAAGCTTGGTCAAATACGTCTAGCTAGAGACGTTAAACCCGGGCAGCTTGGTGGGAGGCAACCCACTATCTATCTTTTGTCTTTCCTTTAATTTAATGTTGTTTTCCTTTTTGTACTATATTTCCCTTTTATTGTTATAATAAAATGCAGGTTTCACTTGAGTTCTTCTGGCTGTGTAGAATATTCTTTACAGGTTCATTCATGACATTCCACAGCTGCACTCAAGTGTGGGGGAGCTCTACACACTCTACGAAATCTGGGGAGTACACTCTTTCCTTTATTAATTGCATGCCCTATTAATTTTATTTCATCTACGCAATGAGGGCATTGCTTAAGCTTAAGTGGGGGGAAGAGCCTTTTCAGGGCATTTTGTGCTTAAATTGTTTAATCTCTCTGCTTATCTTGCATTTGTTCAAAAATTAAAATTATGTACCCTGCTAATGTAGGTTGTTCTCTTTAAAAACAAATACTTATGAATTGTGGGATAAATGGTACAAATTTAAAATTTTGATTACTTTTGAGGAGCATTTTATATGCGGTGTGACCAAATAATCTGCAAATGGTTGGATTTTATTGCTCAGGGTTTCTTCTGTCTTCTCTCTTAGGGATTGCTAAGGGGTGCTTCTCTGTTAAAAAAAAAAAGAAGAAAAAAAAAAATAAGGGACTTGCGAGACACCATTGGTAACCAACAAAAGAGAGTTGAGTGTTCTTAAATACAAAGGCTTGATGCCTATTTCTCATCTCTTATGCAAAAGTGAAACAAATGCATAAATCTATTTTTCCTTTTGCTTTCTCCTCAATGCCCATTCTTGAGAGAAGTTGGCCATGGTAAAAGTTCTCAGAGTCACCTAAACAAAAGAAACATTGAAGTACCTTAGATCATACCCCGAAACTCTATATTTTATTTTTACCCTGAGCACACCTATGCCACCAGCAGTTGTTTTTCACACTCCTCAATAAGTTAAAAAGATCATGAACTGTTCACTTCTTTATCCTACCCTTCATAATAATATTTGTTAGTATTGAGCATTTCCTACTTACTTAGGTACATGGTTTTGCTTGAGGACAAGCAAAAAGATAAGTGTGGGGGTGTGATAAGTGTCCAAATGAGCATGTTTTATAGGTGTATTTCATATATAAATTAGCACTTTTCTTGCTCATTTCTCCACTTCGGTTGTTTTTCCTCTAGTTTATGTTTTATTGTTTATCTCACAAATTTATTGGTTTAACATGAGGAAAACCAAGCTGGGAGTAAAGTAGATGAAGAGACGAACGCATAGACGCAAACGGCTCAGAAAACGGAGTCCAAACGAAGAATCTAGAGCCGGTTAAAGTTTGAAGGAAAATAGGTCACGGTCACACTTGTGACCGCCTAAGGAACCGCCTAAACAGAGGCGGTCAGCCTTGCAACCGCCTAGCTAACCGCCCAAACAGAGGCGGACTCCAGGCGGACCAGAGGCGGACTCCAGGCGGACCAGAGGACGACAAGCGGAGAACCAAGGGGAACCGCCTAGTTTCAGGCGGTTGTAGAGGCGGACATGTATGGAACCGCCCAAACAGAGGCGGTTGCTTAGGCGGACGTAACTAAAATCAGTCGCGCCAGTTTTCTTCTTCGCGTCGACTTCGCCCGTCGACTTGTTTCTGCCATATCCATCTACTTCGCCCGTCGACACCTTATTTTCCTGAGCTCTGTCCCCTGCAATTAATGAGCAATCAATGCTCTTCCACCTCTGTCTGCAATCGATTTTCTTCTTCTTCCTCCTCTATATAAACACTACCACTCCATTACAAAAACCTGCGCACCCATTGCCCGAAGTAACTCACGCTCACACACGTTCCACCCCAAACTCAACACTCAAAATCTCTCATTTCAGCTACAAAAATCCTACGTATGCTCCCACTCTTCTTCCTCTTCATTTTCTCCATTCTTCATCCACGCATCTCGTATTGTTACTACGTCCAACCTCTGTCCGACTTATTACCAGTTAATATGTCAGGCTAAGGAGGATTTGCTCCGGGCAAGGGTTTTAATTATGGTTTGTTAGCTGTGTAATATATTTCTACCGGTTAAAATAAATTCAGTTTGTTACGATTAAAGTTTTGTTTCTCTCCCTTTTTAATAAATTTCATCGATTTATTAAAAAGCCTTACTAAGTCTGTTTTTAATTTCATCGGTTAGAAACATATGGGTTAATTAAGCCGTAAAACTGTAAGAACTTATTTTCATCGTTTAAGTTAATACATGTTGCAAGAATAAAATTCCTCACACTCCTCTGCCGTTTACACGCTTTCTGCTTGAGTTTTCATCGGACCTTGCATTACAGGTAAACGAGTTCTTATGAGTTTTCATCGGACCTTAAGAAAATTACAGGAATCTTGCCAAACTATTTTATTAAACCGGTAGAGATAGCACAATTAATTAAAACATATTAACCTGAACCCGAAGTTCCATTTAATTCATCTTCACTTCACTAAATTAATCTGTTATTTACTTTTCAGAAACAAGTCAATTTAACCCCCCTCTTATGACACGCTTTGGTACTACTTATCTCACTATAAGTCCCACGGTTCGATAATCCGGTCGCTTACACTTTTCTATACTATCACGACCGGGATTTGTTTGCAGCCCGACGTTTAATTTGAGTTTTTAATTTCTTTTCTTTTATTTTTACACCAGTTTAACCACTCACTATACAACGTCTGCAGTCACAATCCTCATCTTCTAATATTGTGGTAGTATCACGTGCGTTTAGAGCCAGATCCTTAGTTTGAGTAACAATGTCACCTCTCATCTTACCTTCATACACCGTGAGTTTTGATCCCAGCTCTTCGAAAGACAACTTGGATAAATCCTTTGTGGACTCCAAAAGTGTAGTAAAGTTTAGCCAATCGTTACATAGACTATCAAGAAACCTTTCATTAACCACATTATTGTCGAGAACCACTCCAATAGTCTTGAACTCACACAGTATCTTATCAAATCTTTCAAGTGTTTCCGAAATAGTTTCTACTCCTGACATCTTAAAGTTGTCAAACTTCCTCTTGAGTTGTTTGCCTTTAGCCTTTTTGATAGAGTCTGATCCAGCGTATGCCGTTTTGAGAAACTCCCAAACCTCCTTGGGCTAGTGCGCAAACCTAAACTTTTGTTGGTCTGAGTCTGATAGTGATGACATGATTATCCTTCGAGCTTGTCTGTTCTTGCTTATCAACTTATTCGCTCTCACTCAAACTGGATCTTGGTTTTTCTTTGGTGACGCCATCCTTCTCAATTTTCGGCTTCAGGTCACCTTCAGTCACTACATCCCATAACTGCAGATCAATAGAGATTAATTGATCCTCCATCTGTTCGAACCAACTGGTGTAGTTGAACTTTGTCAGCTTTGGAGGTTTAACATAGTAGGAATTCATCACGATCAACCCTGAAGAAGTTTCTTCTGCGTCTAGGGTTACCTTGCTCTGATACCAATTGTTAATTCCTAGATGTCGGTGCTGAGTCTGCAACTCAGAAGGTGTCGATGGTCTGAGTTCAGAACTGAGGATGAACGGGGAGAAAGAAGGGAAGACCAGAATAGTATAAAGGTAGAACCTTTATTATAATCACGTATAACAATGGTTACACAATCACATATTCAATACTAAAACCAACCCTCACGTCAAGAACACTATCTTGACATAATACACACATAATTTGAGTTCTGAACTCAAATTACTTACAACGAAATCAGCAGGAAAACTCTCTCTGAATTGACTCTACAATCTCACTCTCTCTCCCTCTGATTTTCTCTATATTAACCCTTACTATTGCTCTCGCAAATTACATTGTATTTCTGATTTTCTCTTTTGCATAAATCTCTACTTTTCTGACCTAGACTTTCTTCCTCTTATATAGATACAGAGACCGTGTGAGAATTTATCATTCAAGATTTTATCTTTAACAACTAGATAAAATCTTGTTAAATATTTTATCTTCTTCTCTGTTTGTCAGTTCAAGACTGACGGGCTCCGCTTCAGGCTGGTCTTAAAATGGGCTTCAGTATAGAACTGAGTTTGCTGATCAAAATAACATCAACACATACCATAAATGAGTTTTCTTAGAATTAGTTCAAAGAAATGAGATTAAGGGACCAGCCTATGATATTTGCCATAAGGCTATGTATGTAAGGAAACCATTTGTTGATTATGCAATAAAGAGCCAAAAGTAATTTGATCTTGTTCATGTTGATGTTCGGGGACCATTTATGGTTCCCACATATGATGGTTACAATTATTTTATCACTATTGTTGATGACTTTTTGAGAAGCACTTGGAGTCATCTTCTGAAATATAAATCTGAAGCCTTTTACTATTTAAATTGCTTTATCAAACTCATTGAACACTAGTTTGAAAGGAAAATTAAAATAGTAAGGAGTGATAATACTTTTGAGCTTAGCAGTAGCAATGAAGGGGTTAAATTTTTTAGGGAACATGACATTATCCATCAAACCACTTGTGCTTACTCCCCACCTCAAAATGATGTTGTGAAGAGAAAGCATAAGTATCTATTGGAGACTTCTAGAGTCTTTTATTTTCAAGCAAATTTAACCTTGCCATATTGGGGTGATTGCATACGCCATGCCACTTACACTATAAACATGATTACCTTCCAAGGCAATCCAAGGTATGAATCCTTATGAAAGGCTTTACAATGTTAAACCTGATTACAGTTCACTTGAAGTTTTTGGATGCCTCTGTTACAAAACTGACATTAGGAGTAGTGAAACATCCTCATTGGATTGAAGCTATGAAGAAGTTCCAAGCTCTCCAAGATAACATTACTTGGAGTAACGTTGATCTTTCTAAAGGGAAACGACTTTTAGGCTACAAATATATCTACAAAGTACAATTAAGGTCAGATGGGACCTTGGAAAAACATAAAGCAAGGCCTGTAGCAAAGGGTTATACATAGAATTATCAAGAAGACTACCGGGAAATCTTCTCCCTAGTAGTAAATATAACTACAATCAGAACCCTTGTTGCAATTGCTGTCAAGAAAAGATGGAATCTGGATCAGCTATGTAACACTTCACATGGGCAACTGTCCAACAACCTAGCTTTTAAAGCATTCAGGCTTGAAAACGAGCCACCTTAAGCCCTTTGTCCTCACTTGGGCCTAAAAGTGGATGACCTTGTTGTTGTAGTCAGCCCATATGTATCCTTATAAACCACTCACTTTACTACTCATATCCCGATGAGATGAAAGTATTACATACTCCCCCACTCAAAGAATGCGACGTCCTCGTTGCAAGCCTAACTATCCAAGTCCCACGGACTTCCTCGGTAGGTGCCAGGCAGCCCATCCCGACACGGTCCCGAGTCCGTTTTGATACCATTTGTAACATCCCACATGGGCAATTGTCCAACAACCTACCTTTCAAAGCATTCTGGCTTGAAAACTAGCCACCTTAAGCCCTTTGTCCTCACTTGGGTCTAAAAGTGGAATGTCTTGTTGTTGTTTTCAGCCCATATGTATCCTTATAAACCACTCACATTACTATTACAAGCTAGATATTAACAATGTATTTCTGCATGGTGAGACATAGATGAAGATGTCTGCATGGAGATTCCATAGGGTTTGAAAGAGATACACAACGTACACAAACTTCATAAGTCCTTATATGGACTAAAACAGGTCTCACGACAATAGTATGAAAAATTGTATACTTTTCTGCATTTTCATGGTTACATTCAATAAAGAAATGATTACTCTCTCTTTACACTAGTACAAAACATATCATTTTTGGCGGGTTTTTTGGGCTAAAACTGCCGAAAAAGTAGTTAGAAGCTTTTTTGGCGGTTTTGAAACCGCTAAAAAACACTATTTTTGGCGGTTTTGAAACCGTTAAAAACACTATTTTCGACGGTTTTGAAACCGCTAAAAAACACTATTTTCAGTGGTTCTTAGACAAAAACCGCCAAAAATGAGCTTAATGAAACATGAAATGACAGGGCTTTTTTGGCTATTCTTTCCTTAACAACCCCCGAAAATAGTGTTTCTTTAAAAAAAAATTGTTTTTTATTTGATTCCCACATTTATCTCAGAACATGTATGTTCCTTAATTTTCCAATTTTGGGTTACAAAATTACCGCGAGTTTGCTTCACAAGGTGCAACAAAAAAACTTTTATTGTCGTAAGGAGCAGTTACGGTTGGCAAGGAGTGATAGAAATCATAAGATGCGACAGAAATTATAAGGTGCGCCAGTTAGAGTTGCATGTATGCTCTTTAATTGCGTCCACTAGGGTTGCAAAAACATCGTGAGCGATTATCGTTTGCTTGAACAAGGTGCGATAGGAAATTAAACAGTTCTATTCTTAATCGCCATAAAAAAAAAAGATAATTTCAAGTATTCCCGATTCCAATTTTCAGCCCCGCGTGCGCCTCTTCAATCTGGTGTGCTAGCAATCTTTTTTTTTTTTTTTTGATAAAAAAAAATCTGGTGTGCTAGCAATCGAACTTCAGTAATCTGCAAAGGCGAGACACAAGAAGAATACGAAGAGAGGGGTGGAACATGTTCTTGAATCGTGTCGTCGCCATCGCCTCTTAGGGTTGCTTAATCCTCATTCGATATTATGGAGAATATTGATAGAGAGAGACGCGCACGGGGATATAATAGAAGATCATTTCGGCGGTTCTTACTTAAAAACCACCAAAAAAGCTACTTTTTTTCGCCGGTTCCTCTAAAAATTGCCAAAATGTCCTGTATTAAATTTTAAAAACCCTATTTTTGGTGGCTGTTTCTTTGAAACCACTGAAAATTGTCTAACACCGCCGAAAATCAGACGCCGAAAATGCTATTTTTGTACTAATGTTATCAAATATGATGGAAACTTTAGAAATTTTCTGTGCATCTATGTTGATGATATAGTACTAATTGGAAATTGTATAACAGAAATAGATAGGATCAAATCAGCCCTTGACACTGAGTTGAGAATTAAAAAATCTAGGAAGATTAAGCTATTTTGGAATTTTTCTATACTAATTGGTCCTAAATCAAGGTAAGTATGCTCTAGACCTTCTAGATGAGTATCTATCTTCTAATTTTAGACCTGCTTCTCTTCCATTGCCCCTAGCATAAAACTAACTCATGATCAAACCCAAGTTTTGCAGAAACCTACATACTATGCAGCGTGTAACCTTTTTGTTATTACCTAATTCAGTTTCTATAATAATGCAATGGTGTGAGTTATAGTATACTATACTATATACCGTACGTCATGTATACGAGATGGACCTATATCCTTCCAAGATACCCGAGAGAGATAATGTAAAACCAGTACTTTTTAAATTGATATGCCCTTTTACTACCTTATCCCATCATCCACCAACCTGCATATGTACGTCTACAGCTTAAGTGGGTCCACGAATAAGGTTATAAAGGCTGGGACGCTTTATACCTAACCCCAAATTATAAGTATTGTATCTCTATACGTGTATGTACACGCAGTGTGACACTGACAGAGTTGGAAGATGCTGAAAATGAGAGGGATAAAGAAACATGTGACATGTTTGGAAGCAAGGTAGGTCACCGAAGCACTAATTAATAATAATACCTAAACCTATTTGTTTGCGCATTGAGAAAAAAATAACAGACATTTGGTTTGTTAAAGATGGGCAACCGGGACCGATGGATGATTTAATCATTGAACAAAACACAGATGCGTGCATGGATATGTATCTTCATGATATTTAAATCATGTATATTATAATAGTAAGTTATTGGGGGAATCACGTGTCCACCCATAATATATTTCGATCGATTTAACATTATCTATTCACATGGTATGATATGAAAAAAAAAATCACACCACTTTATAGTAGACCTGGCAATTCGGGTCACTCGGTTCGGATTCGGTTCGGTTCGGGTTGGGTCAATTTGTAGATATTTACTATTCGGTTCGGATCGGATCGGGTTCAATGGTTTAAATTAGAATCGGGCGATTTCGGTTTGGGTGCTTTCGGTTCGGGTTAGCCTTTGAGTCATTCAGTTTTTTCGGGTTATAGGTCAAATTCAGGTGATTTATCCGGGTTTAATTAACAAATATTTTAAAGTACGAATTTTAAGCAACCTTCGTAACTTGCATTGATTTTCATATGCGGCTCCAAATTCTTTTAATATAGTGTTACTGTTGATCAAGACTGCTATTGTGTATAGGTTGGATAAAATCAAACTGGATGATAAATTTTGTAAATGAATTTAAACTATACATCTATTAATTGTATAGACTAAGTATAAATTAAGCTTTTATGAATTAGTGGTCAATATTCGGCAATCGACGTCCAGTCTACCCCGCCCACGCCCGACGTCATGCCGCCCATCATCCCGCGCCCGTCACACCCTGAGCTCATCACCTCGCACAAGCGTCTCGCATCTACACCCATCCATCACCGCCTCGCACAAGCGTCACACGCCCACGCCCGTCCATCAACATTCAAACCATTCCTAAGTCCTAAATATAAAGAAACCTAAGTTTATAAAATATAGAGTAATATAAAATAGTAATGATACACATTACATTGTCTTATAAAATATTTTAGGTTAAGTTGTCAAGGTAGATGGAATAAGGTGGGGATTATTCATCCTCCAAAATACGAGTTTATCTCACGATCCACAATAATATACCATTTGGAATATTTATTTTCCTTATTTTATTGCATAATTTTCTTTAGGCATATACACATTAATCTTGAATAGTATATGTCTCAACTAAAAAGTTTAGGTTTTATAATTAAACTTCATCAACATTTAAACCATTCCCAAGTCTCATGTCCTAAACATAAAAAAACCTAACTTTATTAAAATCAAAATAGTATAGTATTATAAAATAGTAATGATACACATTAAATTGTATTATAAAACATTTTAAAGCAAAACATCTATAGTTTGTAGCAAAACGTCCATGTGTGGGAAGAGTAACAACACAGTTTATGAATGTTTTATTACAACAAGGCTTGAGATGCTTGAAGATTGAAGATGTTCAATATTATATATATCATTTGAAAGCAATGAACACTTATTGGATGTCTAAATCTCCATTATGTGTTTTTGGTTTCAAGATTATTTTTACAATTGGAACAACTATAGTAGATTTAGATTTAGCAAAACATTCAGGTGGATTCAGTTCGGGTTGATTCGGTTCGGGTGGATTCGGTTCGGGTGAATTCGGTTCGGGTGGATTCGGTTATACCAAATTTCGGTTTGATTCGGTTTTGGTTTGGTTCAGTTCGGATTTTGGGTCACATTTCGGGTCACGCTATTCGGTTTAAGTTCGGGTTCGGATCGGGTTAGATCGGTTCGGTTTTTCTGGTTCGGGTCACCTTTGCCAGGTCTACTTTATAGTGATTATTAGATTATTACTAGTGTACGTAAAGTTTTTTTGGACTTTCTGTTCTTAGATGTTCGTTAACTAATCACTTCATTACATATCCATCTTAATATGCTGCAAAAAAATTAATATTTACCCAAAATTGTTGACATATTACAAGCAGTGCCCAAATATCACTTTATAATAAGGATGATAATCATATTTAAAATTCAAAAATCATATAGAGGAGAGAGGAAGAGAAAGAAGGGAGGAAGTTGGTTTTGACGGGTTTCAAGAAAATGTTCAAAGGTCGGAATAAAAGAGACAGAAGCAATGAAGATGATGTTATATGGCCATCGCAGGAACATCTGGATGATATTGACATTGGATGACATATGAGGGGCTCATTCAGTATTTTTTCAAGTATTTTGTAGTATTTTTAAGTTAGATTTGGGTAAAAAAATAAGGTAGAAAACGAAAAAATAGAGACAAAAATATGAAAAAAACAGGACAAATTCTGCCCCGAGAAGCAGACGTTAACGGCCACCGAAGAAGGTCATCATCGACGTGCAGTCTATGACGGCTGCCAAGGAGAATTAGCGTCGACATCGGCGACGAATGGCGGATGTTGGCAACAGTAGGAAAGATTGGGCGTCGATACCCACTGAAAAAACCGGGCGTTGACGCGCGCCCTTTGCTGCAAGCGTCGATGTCCGCTGAACTAGGCAGTTCGGCCGGTTTTGATGAGTTTGGATTGCTTTTTTTTATTTTTTATTTTGATCACTTTTGACCAATTTTTTTTCATCAGTGGGCTACAACTGTAGCAATGTTTAACTAGGATTCTGGTTCTACAGCAAAGGATTTCACCTTACCATGATACACTTTTGACAACTTTATGACCGGTTTTGACCTTTTTGGGACCGATTCTGACTTGATTTGACCAGATTTTACTTAAGATGACTGTTTCGACCAATTTATGCTTCGTCTGTCAGATTTGTGCTTAGTTACGCTCTTTCATTATTTATGTTAATTGTGCTCCTACCATTAGTTGACTACATGTTATTTTGTGTTATTAATGGTGAAAACGATGTTGGATATGACCCCGAAGGAGAATATAGACATAGGTCATATATTCAACACGAGTAACATATTTGCCAACAGAGAAGAGGCAGCTCCCATGATTATTTGCATTGCCAATAATAACAACATATATCTGATTAAAAAAACCGTTAGGGATGATGTCGAACTTGTGGTGACGTGTGAAAGGTATGGCAAGACTAAATGACAAAATAGCCAAGGATCATCCTTTTCTAGCCAAAGATACCCTTCCTTGAAAGATTGCAATTGTTCATTTTGTCTAAGCATTCGTGGTGGGTCTCTTTTGGGTGGTTTGAGTTTTTATGCAGCTGACACACACAACCATAATCTGGCTCATAATTCTCAGTCTCATTTTGTGCACCCTCGTTTTAGTGTGGATGAGTGATCAACCCTAAAGAGTTTACACAATAATGGAGTTACAACATGACAGACATGAACCCTAGCTAACACACCTGCAAACAAAACTTCATTGCGTTTTCTAATCCTATAACCCATGTCTAAATTGACCTTGACGATCAACAATCAACCTAAGATTTTTAAAAGTTCTTAGTAATTTCTATAAGTACTTTATTATATTGTCTATCAACTATACCTGATGTTTCTTAACGAGAAAAATATAACCATTGTCAACTAACTAGTTTTTACTTTTAGAGATATTATAATACATCTAACTTATGCTTACCATTTTACTAAAATTCATCATGTAACAATTAAACTGAATGAGTCGGAGTATAGCATTATGTGTTTTTTCTTTCAATCTTGCATATTTATAATAGTTTTAAAAAGTAAGAACTAACTAAAAATATTGATACAAGAACAAAAATATAATAAGAAAAGTAGAACTGCAAATTAAATGCAACAAACACACAGTTTTAAAATTAAGGCAGTATTGTTTAAGAAGCTAATCAAAAGTAGTAAAGAAAGAGGGGCATAAAACACTAATTCAGTTTAATCCACATAAAGACGCAATACGTGTAAAATAGGACTTACGACCAGGGACAGAGCTAGAAATTTTACATCAGGAGGCTCGGATATATTTTATCAGGATAGACAATGTGTGAGTGTAAGTAGCTATTAATTGACTAAGTGATTGTTCTACAATTAGTTGTATAGTAACATAGTATGTATATCACCAAATAAATTTCATATTCAATCTAAACAACTTAACTTAAGATTGAACAACTTTCACATCAAAAAGAATAATTTTATATTAAACTAAACGACTATACAACAGTCAAGTATATATACTACAAAATGTTTAATAGTATTTTTACCAATGAATGAAGTCATTCATAATAATATTTTAAATGATAAGCTCAAACTACAAGTTACATAACAACCTAAATTGTATTTTTCATGTTTAACATGTTATCCATAATTTTCAATATACCTCTTGAAATACCCGCGATTTTCCAAGTTAGGAACCACATAATATATAGTCGGCATGAGGAAGGTAATCACTATTTTGGGAATGACTTTAGAGTTACGAAATTAGTCCAATGACTAGTAATATTATATGAGCCCAGGAAAGTTAAATTAATCATATCCTTTCTCGCCTCCTTCCGAATTATTATAATCATTATACATTCCTATTATCTTTTTCCGCATTGTCTAAATTTGAATATTCAGCTTCTTCCGATATTACAATGTTCCCTTTACTCTTTTCAAATATTTATCTCCTTATATAATTAATCCCTCTAGATATTATCTCCTCATATATAAATTATCTCCCTGAAGTTACTCATGGTTACAGCTAACCTTCTAGAATGATCGATCAATTATCTTCTTACTTCATTTTACCTTATTATTTTATTTTTTACTTTTTTCCTATTTGCCATTTAAATAATTCTTCCCTCTCAAACAAATTACCATATTTGATTTATTTAATATTCTTTCTTTCTAAAATGCTCATTAAACTCTATTTAAATCATGATTTCCCCTACTCTCTTCTTCCTCACCACGAAGCTCTACGCTCTTTCTTCCAAATACAATATTCTCGTTCTACTCTCCTGAACTCCCAAGTTCATGTTCTTCTTTGTTATTGTTGAATCTTTTCCCTGGTGCCCATTTGACTTCTGACGGGTAAAGTCTACTACTTAGTTAATATATTAATTTATTTGATTGTGTTAGTAGCTTCTGATTGCTGGTCGTTATATATTTAGACCCCGATTACGACGACGGGCGCTACCAGTAATTTTGTGGATTGTTTTCCTGAAGCAGTTTGACTGTTCAGGTAAATTCTGTGCCCATTGCTGGTTTGATGACGTGAATTTTACTTCTATCCAAAAGGTATTTTGGAAACCCGACTGATGGTTTGGTAAATTGAGATTGTATTTTTCGCGGTGTGTAATGTTTGACGTATTCTGGAAATTGGAAGCGGATTTTGTTTTGGGAGTTCTTCACTGGAATTTAATTGCTTTGGGGTTCTTTATGCTCCCTGATTCACCACGTTCGAGTTCTTGGTGCTCCCTGACTCACCATGTTAGTACTCTGGACCGTGACCATGAATTGTTTACATTGATATAAATATATATATATATATATATATATTTGCGCTGCAAACAATGACTGCAATTAAGCTCTATGATCTACTCTATGGACTGACGATTCATAGGTGGTGTGCACACTTAAGGACTTAGGGTGAGGTGGATTTGGTAATTAGTCCGTTTGTGACTGTTTGGATTATACTGTGGTTATTTCCTGTTAAAGACTCCCCTATTGTTTTTATGGTCATGTTACTAGGAAGTGGATTCGGATTATGGTAACCAGTTTTATATGCTTCAGTTTACTCAATAACAAAACTGATTTCAAAATGTATTTTACGCAATGAGATGGAATTTACTCAGTTTCGCTGATTTGCGCGATCCCTTCGTGCTTTTGTATGTTGTTTTCTAATCGCATGTACTAATTGCTGATTTGGGGAATTGGGAATGCACTGCCACATAGTCTAGGACAACTTGAGATCGTTCTGAGATAATGTTATGAATTTTAATGGATTGAGATACAATTTTTTGGATTAATATGTTGGTTTACAATATTAGAACTTCCGCATATTTTGAAATTGTTAAGTTTACAGTTGTTTTTAATTTTTTTGTTGGAGAATTAGCCTGAGCACCCAAAGGTTTGGGTGTGGCGGCACACTGGTGGAACGAAGGTCTTAAATTAAGGTCCAAAACCCTGTTTATTTACGATTCTGGACCGTAGTTAACGCGGGCGTCACCTAAGACATATACGTCTTTAATTACGGTTTAAAACTGTAATTAAAGGTCCTTTTCCGGTCCCGTGTGTCAGGGACTTTACATTATGGTTCGAAGAAAATCCGTAATGTAAAGTGTTTTTTTTTCATTTTTTTATTACAGAGCTACACAATTGCAACAGAGGGTAGAATTGTAACAGATATGCAACAAAGAGCAGAATTGCAACAGATGTGCAGAAACTGCACAACTGCAAAACACCTGAATCAAATAGCAACAAAACAAATTCATTCTCTACGCACAATTGCAACAAATAACAACATCTTTAATATACACCAGAATCTATTACAGCAGATACATACTAATCTGTTATAAATCTATTATAGCAACAAAAAAACATTTTCTGCAATACAGTGGAATCTGTTACGTACAACAGCTAGCAATTAAGTAAATGTGATCATTTCAGTTTCATGCCACTATATTATATACAAAAAGCAAGCTAGTCTACCAATCCATTCTAAAAATAAGGCTGGCATGCTCTCTCTGACATGATACAAGTCTTTTGCACAGTAAGTCGAGGATTGAGCAAGATGCTCTTTAATCTGGAACAAGAATAGGAATGGAACACATAATGAGATTAAGATAAAGACACAAAAAATCTGCACAAAGAATTAAAAACAAGACAACATTCATATTACCTCGTCTTCAGAGTTCTCAAATGTTGGGAAGTACCTGTAGAACTCGTACATGTACCGCATCATGTAGTACCCGCAACTCCTAGAATCCTTTTGGGTAGGGCACTAAATCACCAAAATTCACAAGTGTAAAACAATTGTAAAACGATAAGCAGCACGAATGAAATAAATGAATTATCAAACCTCGATGTATGTGACTTTCATGTCACCAAACTCTTCCAAAGGGGTTTCTTTGGAACAACTGTCACATACTAACAAAAGCGTTAAGCACAGTGAACGAGTAAATTAATTTTGGTTTCAAAAACCTACAAACAATTAAGCAGTAATACAAACTTACGATTAGATTAAGTCTTCAGTGTTGAATTATGTTCACTGCCCTAGTGGATCTAGAATGAGCAGAGAAGCGTTGGCGGTGTAGAAGATAAACAAAGTCCAGTGTTGGCTACAATTTCAAATACAAAATGAAATGAGAAATGAAGGTAATAAAGCTAGCTAATTAGTATGTAAATTTATATCAGAACTCACGTTTAGTGATACAACATTAGCAAAAATAATTTATTCTGTTGATCAGCAACATTGAAGCAATGCTTCATGTATTCACAAAACCTCCCCAGGTTCCTAGTGACTGAGTCGAACGATAAACGCTCCTGGGCACACCGCAGAAATGGAGGTGATGTTCTTCTCATGACATCTCTGAAGTAGACATCTATTATATCACATGTACTATAAAAAGTTAGCCAATGCAACTTCATAGGTACTTTATTCTATATGTTTTTACAGTATAAGGAAAGAAAACTTACGTTAGATAAGCTTGAATTATGTTAATGTTCAGGTAATCTCCACACATCATCTCTCTGATGTCCCCAAAGTTGATTGTCGTGGTCATATCTTCTTCGTAGTGAAACAGCGACTTTGGAAGGGCCATCATGAAGTTGATGCATTGAGATGACCTCACAATGATCTTGTCGTAAAGATTGACATGGCGAGGCCCTAAGTGTTTAATAAGTTTCTCTAGCAGTGAGAACCTACTTGTCGGCGCCCCAGAAGTCCTGGGTGTGAGCCCAGGTCACTGGATTCTTACCTTTCGCACCCTAGGTCACTGGATTCTTACCCTTCACACACAAACAATAATGCATAAGAAGATAAAGATAATTACAAATTGATTATTATAGTAACAATAAACATCTATCTAGAACATACACTTGTACTGCGGACAGGCCCCGTCGGCGCGCTGATCTCTTCTCTGGGCCCGGATACGCGGGGAGAAAGCTCAGGAATCTATAATGGATTATATTAGACACTTAATGCTATATAATGGATTTTATTAGACACTAAATGGTTGTCAAACAGTCTTACCTCATTGGTAACAACAATATAACATGTTGGACAGGACAATATGTCTCCCTTCACTTCAACCAGCGTGCATTTGTTGTCAAACGCCATCGGAAGGTATGCATTCTCAACTCCTTCAATTATCAAGTCCTAGGTCACACACGTGTAGAATGCGGGTAGACGTACGAAACTGATGAGCGTGAGTGGACCTGATGGCAACACTGTCCCGTAGGCCACATCTACAGGGTGCCTGTCTAATAGTATTTAAGACGACATTTTTTGCTCCTTTAATAAACATAAATAAACGGGTATGAGTCAGCGGCCGGAGCACAACTGGACGAGAAAGACTGTCGAGGAGGATCATGCTGCTGCTGAGTAGTCGCATGTACGATCGCATCCAACGCTTACTACAGCCTCTCCTCGTATGCTCAGCGCTCAGTAGCCAATTTGTTCTCGTTTGTTTGGCGCTCATCAGCCAATTTCTCCTCATTAGCTTGGCGCTCAACAGCGAACTTACGCTCTAACATCGCCTCGATGTCAGCAGCATTCATCTGACTCTTCTTAGCATATGGTGGGAATACGTGCTTCTGACGCACTTCTCGCACAAATCCTTTAACACTTCCCAGGTGATCCTTCATCCTTAGCGCTTGATTAAGAGCGTCGTCTTGAGAAGAAGGAGCGTGTAAGTCTATTTCTCCTCTCTGTGCCGCTTCATATTGTCCAATTGTCAAAGAAATTAGCACTAAATTTAAGATCAACAAACACTTGAGTATATAATTAAGTTATTTAATAGCTACTTCCAAACACTTACAATTTGGTTAGCCAATTGTTCCGTCGCAGCATGAGGAAATATCCTTTGACCTTCTCTGGTCGTTCTCTAGCGTCCCAGTAGGTACATCTGCACCCTACTCACCTCAGAGACATCCTCGATCGGGCATTCACTGTCGTACTCGTTCCTCAGCATCAGCAAACCAGCTTCTTTCCACTGATCGAAGCTGTCCACATATCCTCTTCGTCCCATGGTGTGGGGGTAGAGATTAGCTTCACGGTTTTTCTGTGCTTGTTCTTGTCTTTGCTGTTAAGACAGTATGATAGAAAATTAATTAGAAAATCAGGGATAAAACATTATAAGCATTAATTCAGAAAAAGTACACAAAAACATACCCTGAACTCGAGGGTGGAGTGGTGCTCAACAAATTCCTTTCACTCCTCTTTGGTGATCATGCCATTGTACACGACATACGGCGGAGGCTCGCGTGGGGGCACCCTGGTGATCCAGTTGTCCATCAAGTAGTGGCAGAATGATTTATCTTTGCCGCCCACCAGAGAAAGATCAGTCTTTTCACTTCTTTTGGGATCTTGTACCATTCTTGCACCTTCTTCCAGATAGTCTCCTTAACTTCTCTCAGGACTTGTGGCCATTTGTGGTTGATGGAGTAATGTGATCTGGACAGAGTCCCTAGCATACTAGCGAACTCTGACCTGCTACCCCCATAATACCTCTCATGCCGGTCCCAGACAAGATTGATCTCATCCAATTTTTGTAGCTTCAGCCCACAGGTCAGGCCTCTACCTCTGGGTCTCTGAGTAGCACTCGTAGAAGGTGCACTCATGGAAGGGGAAACAGCAGTAGTGGCAGCTGTATAAGGGCCAGTAGCAGTAGCGACAGATGTAGAAGGGTCATCAGCAGTAGCGACACTAGTAGAAGGAACCGGTACCATTTGCTGATCATCTTCTAACTCGTGGAAAAATAACTCAAACTCTTCAACCATGCCTGCAAGAATTGAAATAAATTTAAGCATTAGATAATGACACAAAAAATACACAAAATTTAACAATGGTCATATACAAGCAACAAATAAAAGATTGTTAATTACTTATAAATTTTAATGGTAATAACTTACTTACACTATTATCTCTCAATCCACATTCCCTCGTTATGGTCTGATCATATATATTCATGATGACCAGTGACCTCAGCCTCTTCCAATGAAATAGGAACAGTTGAAGGTTCATCTTCTGCGTCATACTCATTCTCACCAACCACACTATCCACACAAACTATTCCTCTTCTCCCTTAAAGCACCACAGACCATCTAAGATTGCAGGGATTAGTTACATAAAATATCTGCTTAACCTTTGTCCCAACAACGAATGGCTCAACCGTGGGAGTAGCTCTAGACAGTTCAACCAGTTTCATACCATGCTCCTCCTCACGGTAGTCATGATTTTTGTCAACCTAGTTACACTGAAAAACACACATTTTGTAGTTGTTGTAGTCCAACACCTAGATGTCTTGTATAACACCAAAATATGATTGTTTTACTGAGACTGGACTACGACCCACACCGCTGGTATCATATAAGTCTTTATAAGCTTCAAGCTCTACGCCACTGTTTTGATTCGTTGACTTGCGATCCTGACGTTCTGTGAAAAAGGTAAATCCATTGACATCATAACCCTTATAAGAAATTACATCCAGATTTGGTCCAGATGCAATTACTTTAATAAGTTCAGGCACATTCGTGAACTGATCAGACAACACTCTGTCTGTGAACCATCTGACAAATGTCATGTTCTGCTTCTTTTGTAGTCTAACGTCACTCATGTCTGGATATTGTGCTCTTAAAACACAAGTGTTCATCAAAGTATGTGTAACACCACAACCACTAATTCGCAATTCACAATAATTAATAACACCCAACTCAAATGAAATCGCAGCGGAAAAATAAATTCAACTCCACGGTGTTACCGCCGTTAGTCACCCTCGTGACTAACTAGGCCTTCCCAACTCCTCTATAACGGTCTGACAAACTGAATACGCTACCGACAACTCCAACAATAAATACGGATTCCAAAATAATTACATAGCGAGTTTCCAAAGTTAGGGAACATACATAAGATAGGATGGAAGTTTCCATATACAAAAATGGGTATAACCTGTCTAAGGTATAGTAAAAACAAAAGTATACCCTGTACCCTATATCTACCCCTCCTCTCAGTCGGGTCTCCTCATCATCTGGAACCTAAAATGGGGGTGCCCAAACGGGCTCAGCAAACTACGCTGGTATGAAAATGTGCAGCCCACGAGCTAATGGACCACACAGACTAATTGATCGTTAACATGCAATCCATTTTCATTATTATAAATAAAACTGTAAACACACAACATGCAATCATACAATTCAATCATCCACCAAGGTAACAATACACCGAACAGAAATGAGATATTAATAAGTCGGTCAGTGTTCGTTATAATATTGGCCCCGAGAATATTGAGGTCTCGTATATGTCTTGCATCGCTTATTGAGGACAATCCACACAGTGGGATTGTCAACTCCTGAATCCATGTAGTTACACAACGCATGTGTAGTCAATTGAATTAGGTGGGTATGTAAACCCCGTTAATTACCGTCTTCAAGACGCTTAATAGGTCGGGTATGAATAAACCCTTCAGACGAGATTGGGACTCTCGCGGTTGTAAATGGGTAATTAGCCCCGCAGAAGAAAGTAGTCTCCTTTTGGCTACAATAATATTGGGTAGTTAGCCCCGCAGGGGATAATAGTCATCCACCTGGCCAAACTACGTATGGGTAGTTAGCCCCACAAGAGAATGTAGTCTTCTCTTGGCCTCCGTCGCGACGTATATATTTGGAAGTCGACCTTATGCAGGTACGGCCTCCTGAATGTTGCATGCATGGCCGGAAACAATCTGGGCTCCTCGCTTCCCATATCTTGAACATGTTAGTAGTCTCATATGGACATTCATCATAATCCTAGGGTGATTAGTCAAATATCACGTGCGGATATTGACTTGTATTATAAGGGAAGTTAGCGAGAAGTTGAGTGCTAGTTCTCAATACGTAAGTTCGTCACTCGTAATCCACTTGTTATCGCATGCATTGTACGTACGTTTTATTTATTTCGAAGGTATGATCAGTGACAGGAAAATTAAACACATTAATAATACGAATACACATTCACCATATTACATGCATTTATCTTGGTCGTTATTCACAAAGCAACTAGCACACAAGCCAGTATAATCCGATAGAAAACAGGCTGCTAGAATCCATACCGTACACCGAAGAAAACACTAGCGTGAAATCCCGCACCTGACCTCTTAATCTCTTAGCTCTGGATTATAATACCAAGTATTAATTTTCTATTAACCGTTAAACATTTGGTATCCTTTATAATTACTAATCTCTTGTAATTAATCTCAGTAAGAAATTATTCGTCATGAATCAAGTTATTACTTAAAGGGGTCAAATCCTGGATTAGCTAATTAATCCTATCCCATTGATGGCAACTAAAAATGTGGTAAAATTACAACCTTTAAGATTAATCCTTATCACGTTATCATTATTTTTTTATAGCACTCCACTTAATTTTTGTTTATCAACCATATATATATACTCAGCTTAGTGCAATTACATGTGTATATGTATAATTGAACATTAACCACTACTTGTTTCATTTGTCATTTTCAAACAAAGAAACTTATATATATATATATACGCCAAGAAGAGGACAACTAAGTTTGTTATATATATATTATTTATCCTTATTTCTTAAACTTAGGTTAAATTTTTTTCCCTAACTTTATTATGTAAAAAACATTTGTGTCGCACTCGATTCAGCCCAATGTTATTATACAACCAAACCTATCGTTTCCTTACTCATTCTTCATATTACTAGTCTGCTATTTATTTCAACTTATTTTCTTAAACTACTTAATTCATCCACGTTTCATCCTAAACCTCCGTTATATATATATATATATATCAATTTCTCTTTTAATATTTTATTAGTCATTTTAATTATCATGCTCTCCCAAACATACCATTGAACCAAAACTTTAATATAATCCAACTTAACAATTAAGTTTAACCTATTAACTCTACACCTAACCACCAAACAACCAAATCAGATTACCCACTTATTACTTGATTATTATTCTAAACCCACTTAATAATTCATTTAATTCTTTTTAACTGTGTTCTTTAACCCGAACTTAACAACTTAACCTTCCATTCAAACAGACGGTAGATTGTGCGGGAAGTTCATTCCCACTATAGTACGGCTGTCTAGGTGGCAGTCTAGTCAGCTTGCTGACTGGACTGCTTATGTGGCATATTAAATGGGGTAATATTTGTATTAACTTTAAATAGTCATAATTTTTAAAATATAAGTCCAAAATAAAAAATTTTTACACCACTGTTCATCTAAATTCAAGCTCTTTAAAACAAAACCAATCATTGATATATTTTGACAAGTTTAAAAATTTATGTTAGTTATATGTACATATCAACATATATCAACGACACTTATGATTCACCACGTACAGATTAAAATACACCATATAACATTAATAATACACCACAAAATAATAATGATTCAATATTTGTTCCAAAGTTTTTTTTTTTTGTTCCGAAGTTTGTTATCTAATTCACCACTTATTAGTTAATGAATCATAATACCAATTTCAATGAATCATAATATCAAATGTAATTAATCATAACATCATTTTAATGTATCATCAGTAACATATAAAAATAAAAATTTTAAATAATAATACAATACAAAATAATATTTGGTACGTAAGAAAAATACATGATTCGCCATATAAGGTTTAAAATACATTACAATACAATAATAATGCACTAAAGCCAATAATGTTTTTTTATCGGTTCCGGAGTTTGTCATTTAATTCACCACTTATTAGTTAATGAATCATAATATCAATTTAATGAATCATAATATCAAAATTAATGAATCATAATATCAAAATTAATGAATCATCAATCACATATAAAAAGAAAAAATTTAAACAATAATAGAACACAAAAAAATATTTGGTACGTAAGAAAAATACATGATTCACCATATAAGGTTTAAAATACATTACAATACAATAATAATACACTAAAACCAATAATGTTTTTTTTATCGATTCCGGAGTGTCATTTAATTCACCACTTATTAGTTAATGAATCATAATATCAATTTAATGAATCATAATATCAAAATTAATGAATCATCAATCACATATAAAAAGAAAAAATTAAACAATAATACAACATAAAAAATATTTGGTACGTAAAAAAATACATGATTCACCATATAAGGTTTAAAATACACCATACAATAATAATAATACACTACAAAACAATAATGATTTTTATCGGGTTCGAAAATTGTAATCTAATTCACCACTTATTAGTTAATGAATCATAATATCAATTTTAATGAATCATAATATCAAAACTGATGAATCATATATGAGTTTAGTGTATCATCATACACATGTAAAAATAAGTTTTTTTTAAAGTTGTCAAAATGTAACACCCCAACTCAATCCAAATGTGGTCTCGCAACTTAACAGTATATATATAAACATATCGCAGCGGAATTCTTTACAAATCCAGGACCTTGCCACGGTCTGACTACAGAATATACCGAACATTAGTGCAACAACCTTAAACATTTACATATCCTTCTTACAACCCCTCACATCTTATACATCTTACTAACTCATATTGCCATACGAGTGTACATGCACAACTCGTAGGCCACTCTTAACCCTTAACACTTGTATCCTCTTCTTACCCTCGCGACGGCCGCTTCCTTTGTACCTGTGTAGTAAAAACAGCCCCCAAAGGGGGTCAGCACGAATGCTGGCACGATCCCCTCATGGCCCCCAAGCTAACGTGGCTACGACGACTAATTGTCGATAGCATGGAGGTTGATTGGATGCACAACATAATAGTGCTGTAAACACAATCCATTTATGAACAATCAAAGTTCACGCACAATGAACGACTTAAACGCGTTCCCTTAATTAGAGAGTTAACTAATTAACTCCTTAAGTAATGTTCCCTCCTAATCTTAGTCCATCCTTATCTCACCTCACTCTTAGTCTTATCTTAATCTTAGGAACAGCCATCCTTTAATAAGGAGTGGATGTAACTTACCTTAATCTGAATAATACGAACCATCCTTTAAAAAGGAATGGTTGCAACTTATCTTAACCTCACCTTAATCTTAATCTTAACTTAATCTTAATCTTAACGATACAAATCATCCTTTAAAAGGAATGATTGTAACTTAACCCAATCTTAGTCTTAACGATACAAATCATCCTTTAAAAAGGAATGATTGTAACTTATCTTAATCTTAACTTATCTTAATCTTAATCTTAATAATACAAATCATCCTTTAGAAAGGAATGATTGTAACTCATCTTAACCTTAACTTATTCTCAGAATACGAACCGTTCCTGGAGGGGAATGGTTGTAGCCTAAGTCCAAACCTGGGATTTAGGTGATCCCACCGCACCATCTTAATGCCACCTACCCTGGACGGGAACCCAGCGTAGCTGAGCCGGCAACCGGCCCTAGGCTACAAGTCCGAAGACAAGTCCTTAAGCGGAGGGCGGATCTGATTCAGATACCGTCCCCCTTTTTCCTTAGCATGCATGACCGGAGATCGGTCCCGGGTTTCCTCACTCAAGTTCCAGTTAGTAATAGTCTCAAGACCATGTTTGTTGGTTAACCTCTTTCGGTTCATATCGTCCCTCATTAGGGGGCGTTCCTTAGTCTCACTCAATTCCTTACTAAACATTGGTTAGTAAGTTCTCACGGTATGTTGTGTTAGTTTTCAAACATCACACAACAATACAATATATATATAATATGTTCCGGTTGCATGCTTTATCTTGTTTAGTGAGCACACAAAACAAATAGCACACAAGCCGAGGGACACCTCGTTAGCAAGCAGGTCACAAGAGAACTGTACAGTTCACCGTTGGTCGTTCGGTTGCTTACTTCTCCTCTGGAGTCCAAATTCTCAAACCCTAAAACATTAATTCAATTTTAGGTTGTTAATTACCTTTCCAATAAAGCTAACTTACTTAACTCACTTAGTCACTAATGATCCCCATCTTACACCACTTAAGTTCTTATAAACTTAGTCTTAAGTGAATCACTTCTCCTCATAACTTATACTTATTCATCCACTTAATTATCATTGTTACTCACCAAACATGTCTTAAACAACCTTATATCATCATTACTTAATATTCCCCATCATTTCCCAACCTTAAACAAGGTTTTTGGTCAATACAGCACCTTGTCCGAACTTGTGTCCGGACTTCCCAAGTTCGGACACTGTTCGAGGCTCTAAGGGTGCAGATTGTCGAATGTCCGAACATGCGTCCGGACTTCCAAAGTTCGGACGTTGTTCGAGGCCAAACCAGAAAATAGAAATAGATGTGTCCGAACTTCTATGTTCGGACGGGTAGTTCGGACGCCAGTCGAAGTTCAGAAGACTTACGCGCTCCAGGGCATGTCCGAACGTCCAAGTTCGGACGTAAGTTCGGACGTGCCCAAACACCCATTTTCCTTATCTTTAAACTCTTACTCAACTCTTACCAAAATCCCTAACATCTATTATGTTTTATCCTCAGGTTTCTAAATGGCATCTCATGCCTATGTAACCATTATGCCAAGGTGTTTCTTCATCACCTTAACGTCATCTCCCAAGCATCTTATGCATATCCGTTTGCTTTGCTCAAGCTTCTCAAAGCTATATGTAATCTAGCACACGCTTACATCTTCACAAGTCATTATACCTTATTTTTCCTTCGAACTTGTACAAGCTTCCTAGCTTCCTTAACCATGGTTTTGGTGCCTTAAATTCACCATTGTAACCCTTAGTCCCTCTGGACATCCCTAGGTCTTCCTAGTACTCAAGAACTCCATAGTTTAATCATTCTCACCAAAACAACACCTACCGTTTCCTAGAACATCCTTAGTCATAAAATCTCCTTAGAACACCTTAAACATTACCCTCCATTTACCTTGACCAAGCAACACCCTCCTTAGACTTTTTCCACCTCTTTTGTTCAACTTACTCACCACTCTCATGATCATACACTCTTATAACTCCCTAGCCATTTCCTTTGACGACTTACAACCTTTTCCTACAGTTTTACTTCTATAGTTCACACCCAAATTATCTTAAAGCATTATTCACCATCCCCTCTAGATTTTTGCCCAAGTCTTAACATTCCTCATACCGTGTCTTTGGTGTGTTCAATGCACCCATCTAAACTCTAATTTCCTCATAGACCATTCTAGGTCATTCTAAACCTCAAGAACTCCTTCATTAACTCATTTCCACCCAAATTCTTTTTTAAAGACTCCTATTAAACCCTTGGTCATATTAATTCACCACCATCACCTAAACACTTATTTTCTACTCAAATTTCGCCATAGCTCCTCTAGTATATTCTCATGCCCAAATGCATTGTTTTTCTCACACAATAATCTCACACACACCAAGTCCTTTCTCATCTTATTTTCTCACCCAAATCAACTTATTCACATCATACTCCATATATTGCAATAATCTTAAATTGCATAGCACTAAGGCTCTTAAATGACATGGCTCTTAGGCCCTTAAATAACTTAAACTTAAACACTGAATTTCCACATATAAAAGCTTTCAACCTGCAAATACACCTAGCAATCTCATAGTAGTTATAATGTTCTTAAAATCCACCTTAAACTTATATTACTAACCCATTCTCATTGGCTCCTTAGTCACAAGTTCTCAAGCTTATTTAAGTTCTTTTTCTTAGGTTTTATAACCCAACACACAATGTAAGCTCTAAGCCACATTGGTATCCACCTAAACTCATCCCTTAAAACTTAAACAACCATTAGGTAAGCATTTTACCTTGTTTTCTCAAGCTTATCTTAACTTCCTCCTCTAGCCCTTGGAGAATAGAATCAAGCTAGAACAATGGATAAAAATGAATCCCCATGAGTAGTAATTTTCGGTAATGTGTAGAAATGGTGGAAACATGGTTTTTCTTACATTTTCTTTACCTTAAGAGAATGGAGAAGCCAATGAGCTCTTCAAACTTGATTTTCCTCCATCAATGGAGTTTTCCCATGGCTCCCAAAATAGAGCTTTGAAGGATTTGAAAAGATAGAAAGGTGGGTCTTGGTCTAACTAAGAACAATCTATGCTCACTTTTTGATTTGGAGCTAAAATGAGCAAGTTATGGACATAGCAAGGTGAAGCAACAATGGAGACTTCTCTTACGTGAATGGAGAAGAGAGGAGGTGAAGAAAACCGTGTGAAGAAGAGAATGGATGGAGAAGAGGAGAGAAGGTAGGCTAATATGTGATATTTGCTTTAATAAAGCAAATAGTACTCTTTTACTTATCTCTTCTTTTCTTCCTTATTTGACTACTTATGGTGACTCATCTCTTAGAAAACCGGCCCCCATATTAAATAAGGCTAGTCATGGTCTTTGTTGACCAACTAATTAGCTTAAGTTGATTAAAACTTAAACTAGTCACTATTTGGCACTATTCACTAATCAGTGCACATATTTCTGAAATTTTTGATTTCCCATTGATTTAGACCTCCTAATGTGATACTAATTAGTACACATATTGATTAAAGAGTAATGATGGACATTTAGCCACTCAAAACTCAATTCTAAGACAATTTCTCAAAAATGTGCTTTAAGACTTCTTAAAGCACATTTTGTGTTTTAACTTGTTTTCAAGTTTGGTTTTCTTTGCTAATTGATTTAAAATGACCATTAGAATATTACTAAGGTCTTATCATGATATTTGGGTACTCACCCAAGTCTCTCCAAGCTTAGAGCACATTTTTGCCCTGATTGCCCTTAAGGCACTTTCTTGTGTTTTCCTTGGTTAAAATTGTCTACCAATCTTTCTAAGACATATTCTAGCCTTACTACATCATAATTTGACGTTTACTTAGCATACTTAGGTTTGGGGTATTTCATAAAACATATCCATGACTGGTCTTGTTTTGAAGAGCTTGAATTTAGATGAATAATGATATAATTTTTTTTCATTTTGGACTTATATATTAAAAGTTACAACCATTTAAAGTTAATATAATAAAAAGGGCAACCCAGTCAGCAAAGCAGTCCAGTCAACTGCTGACTAGGACTGCCAAATCAGCAACTCGCACGATATTTTTGCACGGAACGTCCGTGTTCTCGAATTCGACCAAATTAAAGCTAACTCTTATTTTTCTTTTTTTTCTTCTATTTTCAAATGAATCAATTTAACTCGTATTCCTTATTTTTTTTAATTATTTCCCTTGATTTTCTTCCGATAGTTAATTTATTTCTTTAAATTTAACCATATGCACTATTTGTCAGATTAACACTTATTCATCAACCTTATATTGCTGACAACCTTTCAAAATTATTCACTTAGTTTCCCTTTAAATTTACAATTTTAATCAAATCAATTTAACAACATATTAAGTTATTATCCTCCGTTTCTAGCTTTTAACGCAATAGAAACACGTAACTTATTAACAAATAATTTATTGTCCTAATCAGTTGATCCTAATATTTTACTGGTCATATTTATACTATTTAGCTTATTAGTTTAACCTCCTCTTATTTATGAATGTGATATACCCAAACCACTGAATATCATACTTAGTTTAATACATCTTTTCTCTATAACTTTTAACTTAATCAACTTGGTAACTTATGACTTAATAACTCCATTTCATCTCACATCTTATTTTTTTTTACAAGCCACCTATCCTGCAACAGTTTACTAACTTAACAGAAAAAATGATATTAAAGTTTGTTGATTAGCAATTTACATACTAAAACCCCACACCTTTCACTAGCCGATATTAACCAAATTAACAACTTACTAACTTAACTATTTACTTATATATTAACATTCAAAGTCTAGAGTTTAAGATCAATACGTAAAGCTCATTCTTACACCTCATTAATCTCCTATTATCGTTTAAACTGATGCCAAATCTCCAAAATAATCAATCACCAAAATCTTAATTGCACCAAAGAGTTACCGATTTGTCCTAAGCAATTTACCAGTTCTAGTGATCACCAAGATATACACAAACCCAACCAAGACCTTACGACAAGGGTTTCTTAATCAGCCACTCACTCAGTAATACCACTAGCCATCATAACCATTTAATCTCTCAAACAATGAAGTCACCGAAACACTAAATGGTAACTTGTGTTTTAGAGTTTCCTTGACCGATAATTTTCAATTTAAACGCCTCACCAAGGTTTTAGGTTCCTCGTCACTAATTCTTCTAGTCTTACAGGGATTGAAGCACTTAACCCCCATAGAAAAAAAAAACTTAAAATAAATATGGATTTTGAGTGAAATTTGGGGGTGGTTTTTATCTTCATTTTCAGTCCTGTTCAGCAGAAAGGAAGCAAGTTACTCTACTGTTGTACGCTCAAATCTGAAAGGAAACTGGTACATCTAAAAGAACAGGGGTGCATTCCGCCTGTAGCTCCCTTCACAAGAACCGGTGGGGGTTTGGTTTTTCCCCTCATTGTTTTTTTTTTTTTTTTTGTCAACTCACCCCAACCTTTTGGATTATTAGCACGCACAGGAGGAGGGATTTAGAGGCGAAGATCATGATAGATTGGGCAAAATACGGTAACAAAATCGTAGAGAATGAAACTCTTACTGCTCGAATGTGATAGAGACCGGAATGAAGTGTCGCTCTGTTTGCCTCCCCTCCCGAACTGGACAAGAATGGAGCCAAGAGACTTAATTGAGGGCCGAGAACCGACTTGAAAGGGGAGAGCTTATATGTTGAAATAACATCAGAAATGCTTACCTATGCCTCGGGATTTCGAGAAGGAAATGAGCCAAGATGAAGCTCCTTCACATGTTATCTTTCTTTCTCTGTTTTTTTTCTTTTAGTTTACCCATATCTGGGTTTTCCCACCAATTTATATAAGTTCATGCTCAACCGACAGCTTTATGAGATATCTACACAGCGATAGCAACTATGGAGATTTCGGTGGAACATTTAGAGAGGAACTCGAAGTAGAGATAGGGTATGTTCTCGGTTCTACCAAAGAAGAAGAAGATTAAGGGAAGTGAGAGAGAGGAGGTGCGGGCATGTGTGCCAGGTTAGGGTTTGCAAGGTGAGAAGATTTCAAACAGAAAGATGGGAAAATCACGATATATCTCTGTTTTCTTTCGTAATTCACAATATATCCCTGTGTTTTTCACAATTCAACTTTAAACATGGTTAAATGTTGTCCAAAATTGATGAAACTTTACATGGACGATGCTAAAGTGTTATATTTTATCCAATATCAAATATGAAGTTTTTTAAGCTCACATGTGACATGTGGGACCCAATGAATATGCCACATGTTCATTGGGTCTCACAGATCACATGTGAACTTAAAAAACTTCAAATTTGAAATTAGACCAAAATATAACACTTTAGCATCGTTAATGTAAAGTTTCATCGATTTTGGACAACATTTAAGCATGTTTAAAGTTGAATTACGAAAAGCACAGGGATATATTATGAATTACGAAAGAAAACGGGGTATATCGTGAATTTTCCCTAACAAGAATGCAAGAGCGGCGTCGGTGTGTAAGTTCCCAAATCGCCAGTAAGAGTTTCAAAATGTGAGAGGGTATTAATAACTTAGGAAAGTGAATATAGAAATGGGCTTCTATGATTTGTCCCGGATTTGGGCCTGGCTTGGGCTCCGGATTTTGTCAATTTTGGACCCTATGAGTTATGAATTGTAATTTGATAACCCCGTAGCCCAACCCGATTTTTGATTGGCTTATATACTCAAAAGATCTCTTAAATTGAATTATTAGGTTAATTAACCTCTCACACTTCAACACATTAATTTTTTGTTATTTCCTGTAACAATGTATATTACATGTTATATTATTCATTCTCTTATTTAATGTCCCTTTAAAATATACTCTATAATATAGCATATGTACATACCTTTAATCATTATATTATTTTCCATTTTACTTTAGGATTATTTAGATAGGTTTATGAGTTTAATACCCCATCTTTAAACCTTATAAATATTATACAAGTACTCAATTACAGTTTAAATAAAGTCCTTTAATCATCAAGAAATTTGTTTATATATGTAATGAATCCTAACAGACCCTTTTGAATTATAAAGGTACTTATTCATATATAATGGGGTTTAGTAAACCTAATAAATTTATCAAATATTTAATACATAATCCATGATAAGACTTACTTTATAAGTCTTCTTAAATTAATGATTACTATTTACATACCATTTTTATAATATCCTTATTATTATTTTATGTACCATCTTGTACATTATTGATAAGTGCGAAACATATAGACTTTTAGGGTTTAACTACCTTATTATTTGCAACACTTAAAGTAATGTTTCCCACTTACTATATGTTTTTTCTTAGATTTATGTTTTGATATGAACTGATACATTTTATGTATAAAATGCAGCAAAAGGTCTTGGAATCACATAGTACACTTCACAAGCTTCGCAACGCAACAAACGGGGATCAAATCGGAGTTGAAACGAATATTTTAGAGGCAATTGAATTCTCGTCCGGACCAGTGTCCGGATGAGTTGGTCCGGACGCTACACGTGGAACGCGGTCCGCATACCGTCGACATGTCCGAACCAGGCTGGTCCGGACACTGGTTCGGACACGTCAAAAATGAGCACGTACAGGGGCATGTCGACAAAGAGTGAATTGATAAATTATATTTTATCAATTCACACCGACACCCCCTCTCTTTTTACCCCATTTTCACTATAAATAAACCTATTACCCTCCATTAATCGATATCCCATTCCACCCCCAAACTAATGCCATTTTTCCTCCACAAAATCATCATTTTCTCTCTAAAAATCATACATCTCACTCCATAATATCCACATAAAATCCACACATCACCTCATCCCATAAAACATTCCATTTTCATACCGTTGTTCTGTCCAACCTCTGTCCAAATATTAGCAGTCATAAAGGAGCTGAATTAATTATCTTTCCCAGATGATTTCTTTTACTTCTTATTCTGCCTTTTTAATTATGTTGGGCTAAGAGGATTTACTCCGGGTGAAGGTGTAATTATAGTTTGAATAATTATGTAATCTATATTTTTACCGGTTTAATTAAATAGAGTTTGTTACGATTAAAGCTTATCTCTCGCCTTTTTAATAAATTTCATGAATTTATTAAAATGCTTTACAAAGTCTATTTTGATCAGAGCAGTGATAAGCAGACAGGTTAATTAATCGATAAATCTGTGGAAAACTTATTTTGATAAAATAAGTTAGTAATTTCAGATGCAAAATATAATTCCCCGCACTTAATCTGTTTACATGTGTTTTGCTCAAATCTAGATTAGATCGATCATTTTCTGGTAAACAAGTCTTTCAAGTCTAGGATTTAGTCTTTAAGATAATAACAGGAATTTTTGCCAAACTATTATAATTAACTGGTAGAGATAGCATAATTAATCAGATTATATAAACCTGAACCCGGAGTCCCGTTTAATTTATCTTCCGCTCAGTTAATTTTATCTGTTGTTTTACTTTACAAAAACAAGTCAATTATCCCCTATTTTTGTGACAAGCTTAGGTACTATATTATTTCGCTATAAGTCCCACGGTTTGACCCCGACCGCTTCTGTCTTACTATACTACTGCGACCGGGTTTTGTTTGCAGCCCGACGGATATTTGAGTTATTAATTTCTTTCTCAATTGTTTAAAATACACCAGTTCCAACCACTCTCATTTTCCTGTCTGCAAAATGGCACCGTTGTCGGGGACGATTTATTCTAGTCCCTAAGCCCCGGATAATTCACTTGCTATATTATAATATTCTGTTTATATTATTTTGTTTGTTGTTAATTTTATTTCTACTAATTTCTGTCATTAAATTATTCCAGTAATTTAAATATCGCATTAATTTCAGTTATTTAATTTCCAGCCCTTTAAATTCAGTCATTTACTTTTCTGTCATTTAATTCCCAGTCATTTACTTTACTGTCATTTATTTACCAAGTCATTTAAATTTCCTGTCATTTACTTTCCAGTTATTTAAATTTCCATTGTCCTTTAAATTTCAGTAATTTAATTTCTGTCATTTAATTTCTGTAATTTAAATTCTGTCATTTAAATTCCAGTACTTTATTTTATTGTCATTTAAATTCTAGTTCTTTATTTCTGTCATTTAAATTACTGTCATTTGAATTCCCTTGTCATTTAAATTCTCTTGTCATTTAAATTTCAGCAATTTAAATTCTGCCCTTTTTCTTTATTTTAATTTTCCTATTTACTTAAACTGCATTTATTTTTATTTATTTTTGTTTATTTTATTTTCGGTTTATTTACCCTTAAAAAAGTTCTTTATTTTATTTTATTAAATTGTTTCTCTTTAGCTGTTTAAATTCCCCCTCCATATTTCTTTCTATTTTTATTTTATCACATCACAGTTTCTTTTTCTGTTTTGAGTGGTGAATGCCTGTTACTCGATCACACAGCCTTCCGGACGATATTAACAATCATACAGGTAGCTACATCCCTGAGATCGAGAGAACCTTTCTGCGCACTTTGAGGCAGAAACGATCTCAACAAAACATAACCACCACGGCGATAGAATCTAACCAGAAAGCAGATATGTCATCTACTCTAGCTATAGTTCGTAACATCAACAGGCCGTCTACCCAAGGTCAACAGCCCGCCATCATCCTTCCCCACCTTACCCCATCCGAATACGATGAGTGGCAAAAGCTGAAGCCATATCATCTGATCCGATGTGTAAAGGAGTTGGGCATGTTCGATGGCTCTAGTCCTAACGAAGCTCTGTTGCATGTCACCAAGTTTCTACAGCATGCCAACAGTCTAACTGCGACTGACGCAGTACTCCAGTACGCAAGACTGTCATTATTCCCTCACAGCCTTACGGGAAATGCAAGTAAATGATACCACAGCCTTACACCAAGTACCATTGGTACTTGGGATGATATGGCCACCAAGTTCTACGACAAGTTCCTGCCCCCGAGCCGAACGTTGGAAATGATTGTTGAGATCTACAATTTCAAGCAGCCATGGTCGGAAAACATCTGTGAAACTTGGGACCGTTTCAAAGGACTACTACTTACTTGTCCTCACCATGGTCTCACGAAAGAACAAGTATCTCAATTGTTCTACAAAGGCTTAATCGGTCCGTGCAAAACAATGGTACTATCCTCTTTAGGTGCTAACATTTTGAAAAAGCTCGGAGCATAGTTTCTGAATGGCATAGAGTCTCTCTGTGAAGAGATCAGAGACTGGGCCACAGGTGGATCAAGAGGCGGCACTCCAGGTTTATACCACGTAGGAGAAAGTGACAATAAATTTGACCAGCTGATGAAAAGCCATGAGCAACTCATGGAGAGCAATGCCCAGCAGGCAACAAAAGTAAGCACCCTGCAAAAAGTAGTTGAGCAGATGACCATGAATTCTTACCCCCACCAAGCAAAGTCGATGATTTCTCGATCATCCACAACCCCTCCAGGCTATGCTCCTCTATCCCTATCAACTCCTGATGTTTCTTGCACGCAATGCGGCGGTCCACACGACTACGAGCAATGTCCCAAGTTACAAGAGTTGAAGGCAGCTGAGGAAGCAAATTATGTGGGTAATAATCAAGGTTTCCGACAACCTTGGCAGCAAAATGTTCATCCTAATCTCCGATATGGTAATACCAACAACATCCAGAATCCACGAACACTCCAGCCTTCCCAAAACTACAGGCCACAATCAAACTTCCAAGGACGCCAGAGGCAATTTCAACAACCTCCATACGGTGAACTTGCATCTTCTAGCCGACCACCTCAACCTCAATCTAATCTAGAGTCTGAGATGGGTCAGATACAGGAGATGTTTAGAGAGATGATGAACAAATCTCGAGACACTCAGGAGGAGGTCTCAACTCTCAGAAAAGATCAGAAGGCGTTACAATCTCAGATTCAACAACTCCTAATCCAACAAAGACCTTCTGGCCAACTCCCCTCACAAACCAATCCAAATCCACGAGAGTATGCAAATGGAATTTATGTAGTGGACCAGCCCATACCACTAGCTCAAAGGGAGCAACAACCCGAGAGTGAAATGGTCCAAGAAGTGGAACAGCGGGCTGAGGAAGAATACCTCGACATGAACCAACTGAAGCTCTATGCCAAATTAGTTGAGATAAATGAAATGATGGAAGGTTCACTAAACCTTGCATCGCAGCAACCGGAGAGCGAAATGGTTCATATAGTGCACAACTTTACTGAGGATTTGAGTTACTCTCTATCACCACCCCTGTTCGAACCTGAGCAAACAACATCAAACCTTCTGCTTGAGCTTGAAGACAAGCCATCAGAGGACAACTTCTACCTCAACTTCATGGAGTCTCCTCCCTCTGAAGTCAATTACCGTTATTTTCCCTCCTTCTCTGTGCTATACCCAGAAAATGAGGATAGTTACATCCTCAAAAATGAAGAGGAGGAAATGCTCGCTCCCGCCAGAACATCCAAACAAAATGCCACTATCACCTTCGAAGAATCAATTTTCTCTAAAGATGATATCGATCAGCGTTCTTTCTATGAGCCTCACCTACAGAAGGAGGATGTCTTCATCCTCCAATTTGAGGGAGAGCAACAGTCAGCACCTGGTCTTCTGTTTGAGACCCGTTACCAAGAATATCTCCTAAAAAACCAGGTTTTATGGAGTAATTATTTTCTTAATTTAATTGTTGAGGTAATGTTTTGTTTTGATCCAGGTGGTTCGATCCTGATTGTTAGCTATTTCATTGTCCCGTTAACGTCATTGTCAACTTTCATCTTTGATCCGGGATAATGAAGAACATGCGTCTAGCTAGAGACGTTAAACCCGGGGGGCTTGGTAGGAGGCAACCCACTATCTATACTTTGCCTTTCCTTTTATGTTGTTTTCTCTTTTGTACTATATTTCCCTTTTATATGTTATAATAAAATGCGGGTTTTACTTGAGTTCTTCTGGCTGTGTAGAATATTCTTTACAGGTACATTTCATGTAATTCTACAGCTGCACTCAAGTGTGGGGGAGCTCTGCACAAACTGTGAACTCTGGGGAGTACACTCTTTCCATTCTAATATTTCATATTCCCTTTTGCTTTATTTTGTGTAATTTCCTTTATCAGATTGCATGCCCTGTTAATTTAATTCTTTCTACACAATGAGGGCATTGCTTGAGCTTAAGTGTAGGGGAGTACTCGTACCCTCGTAGCTTGTTCTTAAGTTTTCTCTTTTGACAATTTGTTTAAATTTGTTAAGTTAGAAATAGTAAAAAAGGAAGCCATAGAGGAAATATTGCAAACCTACAAACATTATGGGGTACTAAAAATTTTCAACCATTTTAAAAAATTTATTCTGATTAGAAATTGCTTAAAGTTTAAGAATAATTATCATTTGAGCCCTGTTTCTAGCTTTGAGCCTGGGATTCAAATTAGAAAGTAAAGGTGGAAAAAGAACAAGGCAAGGTACTCCTCTTATCCAAACAAGCATATTCTGATCCTAAGCAGGCCTCATCCACTTGGTTATTAAGTTCTTTGGGGTGCTTTATCACCTAGCTACCTAAGGTATTTTATATCTGGGATAGTTGACCCAAAACCGCTACAAGGGTGGAGAGAAAAGTCTGAGGTGAAATGAAATTTGACTTCAATCGAAGTATCTTTGCATTATGTACTTAAATGATGAAAACTTCTTATTTATGGATCATGCGTACGTGGCATTGAAAGGTATAATGGAATATGATTTTACTTCATGCCTCTTGTCGTTTCAGGAAATGTGAAAGAAAATAGTGGATTGGCTCAGGGTTAAAAACTTGATTCTTATGATTCTACTTCTCCTTCTTAAATAGTTGTTTGTATGATTTCAAGGTTCTTTTTAAAGAAAAAAAGAAGAAGTTTCTAGTACCCTTTAATCTAGAAGTTTTGTAGCAATCTTTTCTGTGCTCTCCCTGTTTGGTTATTTTATATTTAACTTGTTTAAAGATTCTGTCATAAAGATTTGCTTGAGGACAAGCAAAAGATAAGTATTGGGGAATTTGATAAGTGCGAAACATATAGACTTTTAGGGTTTAACTACCTTATTATTTGCAACACTTAAAGTAATGTTTCCCACTTACTATATGTTTTTTCCTAGATTTATGTTTTGATATGAACTGATACATTTTATGTATAAAATGCAGCAAAAGGTCTTGGAATCACATAGTACACTTCACAAGCTTCGCAACGCAACAAACGGGGATCAAATTGGAGCTGAAACGAATATTTTAGAGGCAATTGAATTCTCATCCAGACCAGTGTCCGGATGAGCTGGTCCGGATGCTACACGTGGAACGCGCTCCGCATACCGTCGACATGTCCGAACCAGGCTGATCCGGACACTGGTTCGGACACGTCAAAAATGAGCACGTACAGGGGCATGTCGACAAAGTGTGAATTGATAAATTATATTTTATCAATTCACACCGACACCCCTCTCTTTTTACCCCATTTTCACTATAAATAAACCTATTACCCTCCATTAATCGATATCCCATTCCACCCCCAAACTAATGCCATTTTTCCTCCACAAAATCATCATTTTCTCTCCAAAAGTCATACATCTCACTCCATAATATCCACATAAAATCCACACATCACCTCATCCCATAAAACATTCCATTTCTATACCGTTGTTCTGTCCAACCTCTGTCCAAATATTATGAAATACCCCGGACTTAATTAGGGTGATTAAATTACTATAATACGATATTGAGGGCCTATTAGTGCCTAATGAATTTTGGTAAAAAGAATAAATCCAAAAGAAATAATAAAAACGCTTAAAGAGTGAAAAACGCTAAAACGAGCGTTAAGTGACGCTAGGAGAAATACAACCTTAAATAGGGTACAAAATGAATTTAAAAGGCTTAATAATGCCTAAATAATATATGGGAACAATTCCCGAAGAAAACGGATCCATAAAACGAATTAAAAACGCTAATAAAGCTTTAGCGCACGTTTTTCGAGAAAACCCGAAAACGTGACTTTGAGTGGTCAAACGAACCCGTAAAAATTAGAGTTCATTAAATAACTATAAATAAACATTAATGGGAGTTTAATAGCCATTAAAATTAAAGAAACGAGAAATTCCGGAAAACGGGCCCGGTTAGTGAATAGTGCTAAACCGGGTAAATAAACGAGCGTTTTCTGTAACAGACGAAAAACGCTCCAGCTTGTATTATAATAGTGGGCTGGTTTTATTAATGTAGACAGCCCCTCACACATGACTAGTTAGCTAATTAAATAAGTCAAAGAGCAATGAGCAAAAAGGGTACAAGTACCCCTTTTCTCTCTCTCTCTTCCTTTATTTCCTTTTCCCTCTTCTCTTTCCTCTCTTTCCTCCTTCCTTGCGATTTCTCCCTCCTCCTCTCTGGTTGCATCCGATTTTGGAGTTCTCCCCCTCCTTCCATGGCTTCTCTTCATTCTCTTCCTTGCTCTAGTCAACTCCAAGCTCCAAATGCAAAAAATAATCACATATTCAAACTCCTCTCATCATCCTCTATCTTCCTCTCTTTTCGAAATTCCAAAAGGAAGAACTTGACCTCCATGGGTTTTCCCCATTTGAAGAGAAAAGCACATCATCTTGAAGCTTGGAGTCCCCTCTTTCAAACAAGGTAAAAATTTCATTGAAAAACTCATTTTGGTTCTCCCTCCTTTGGTGACCGATTTTTACCCCCTTGTAATGCCTTGTTTTCTTCTTGATTTTGAGCTCCATTTCAACCCTCCAATGGTGGAGTAATCCCCTTCTTGATTCAAGGGTGAGAACTGTAACGACCCCAAAACCACCCTAGGAGTTAGGGACGTTACACGCCGCGTATCTATTACCTAATAACGCAAGGCTCTAACATACGAAACCCAAAGCTGAAACAAAGTACACCTTTATTAACTGAGAACAGATTACATGGTCTATCTGACATTACATACAGAAGTCAAACTACATTACATAACGTAATCAAACTACAAAGGGCCTTAAGCCACAACTGCGATTACAAAGTGAAAGACGAAGCAGAAAGCAGAGCGGAGTCTTCAAAGGATACTTAAACCTGCAAATCAGACGGAAATAGGGGTGAGCCAAACTATAGCTCAGCAGGTGATAAACTTCATCAGCTGAGCATGCTCAAAACATAAACTGAACATAATCGTACTAATACATAAGCTTAGCAAAACAGACTGGAAGCGTAACAGAAATCAGAAAGAGAATGAAGCTTTCTCAAATCAGAGGAGTGACAGGTCGGAACCGAAACAGAAGTTGGTCAAATCAGAGTAGAGAAGCAGAATCTGAGTAAACTGAACAGAAGTCTTAAACCAGAGCAAAGCAAATCACAAACTCAAAAGTTCATAACAGAAGCTCAATCAAAACAGAGGTGGGACACTAGACACCAGCTGACACATCAGAAGGACTCATATAACGTCCTATGGATCCGAAGATCCCACAACAGAAGCCGTAGAGACAGCTATGGACCCGTCGGTCACTAAACATCCAAGGGACCCTGAGAGATATAACAGAAGGGAGCCCAAGGAAAAACAGAAGGAATTCCTGCGCAGCATGCTACGGGACAGCCCGACCCGACTATCCAAGGCTCAGAAGCTAAACATCTAGGTCCCAAAACAGAAGCTTTACAAAACGAAGCAGAAGCCTTTAACAGAATAGAACAGAGGGCCAAAGCACATCAAACGGATCATAAGCCCTTATCAAAACAAAAGTCATATACTGACTATAAATCACAGATAGCAGACAGAAGCGTAGAAGCTCGAACACTCTTACTGAGCAAATCAGAGTTCAAAGGCTTATCAAAGGCTTTCAAATTAAAGTACACATACACATGTGCCAAAACATATCAGAACAGATAGTACTCGAGAAAAGAAATCCAACGCCGCAAACGGCACTCAAAACGGAGCTCAAACAAAGGAGTTATGCCAAAAACAGAGGCATGTCCGAACTTGCGTCCGACCTTGCAAGTTCGGACAGATGCCGAGAACAAATACTGCAGAGAAATCACAGTGTCCGAACATCGAAAGTTCGGACTGATGTTCGGACGGTTTTTCGGAAAGAGTTACGCGGGACGTCCGAGCTTCGAAGCTCGGAGATTTCAGAAAAACGGGGTGTCCGAACTTCAAAGTTCGGACTGAAGTTCGGACACACCCCGAATGCGAAAATACAGAAGCTCAAAACATGCTGTCCGAACTTCGAAGTTCGGACCGAAGTTCGGACAGCACAAAATCAGCAGAACAGAGGCTACGAACAGATCAGAAACAATACCAAAACTTCACAAATCTATACCAAAGTATTACCCACACCAAATCAGACATAAACACAGAGAAAACCATGGGGTTTCAGCCACTCAAAAACGCAATTACAACGCATTAAAACTCACGCACAAATCCATGAACAATCCTTATAAAACCCAAATCCGCGGCACTCAGAATTCACAAAACAGAGGGAAATTTACAGATGTAAATTCACCATTGTCAAAGCAATACTTACATACCCAAAATATACGAATCAAAATACTACCCACGGGGTTTTAACACATTAAAACGCAAATCAGAAATCACCCAAATCACCACAAATCAGAGAGTCAAATGAACATATACGGAAACATTTCTCGAAACCCCCGTGGGTGAACACACACAACCGAATCCATCTACCACCTACCTCACATCCGAAGCAACGCTATCTCTGCGGACCCTAACCATCAGACTCTTCAAATCCCCACTCGAATCCACGAACCCTCGGACCGAGCAATCCCGAAATTCCAAAATAAAAGTTATTAGAGGTAGAGGGAGAACTTAACAAAGAATGGAACTGGAATTTACAAACCAAACCTGATGGACGGCTGATAGACGAACGAGATTCCACCAGCAGATTCAATGTTTAATTATGGAAGACAATTGGAGAAGAGATGAAGATGGAAAGATTTGCAAAGGGAGAGAGATGACATGTAGAGCGAGAGTTGGGAGGCAGGAGGAAACCGTCGTGAATGGATGTCAGAAGTGGAAGGGGAAAAAAATATAAAGTGAATTACAACGAGAGAAGGGGAGAAATATTATAATGGGGTAATTAATTCCTCTTCTTCACAATGACTAAATAAATAAGGGATGACTATTCTAGCCCTCCTTCCTCAAAGCCAACTTGATAATATTAATGGAATGTTATAGCCTATTAATATAACATCAGAATCAATACAAGCTCCCTTTGCGAATCAGAAAGAAAATAATAAATAAAAAAAAATCTGGGGCATAACAAGAACCCCTCTCAAAAATCTCCAAAGGTAAAACCCTAACTTGTGCTCTAAGCCTCTTTTATTGAATTGAGATTTCCTAAGGGTTTAGATAATTGATTGGATGTATTTGGTGTTTCTTGAATGTTGGGATGGAGTTTGGAAACTCCATTCCCTCTTGACCGATTTTGAGAAGATGAGGAGCAAGAGGAGAATTAAGGAGAGACTTGTGAATTAAGGTAAGAAAACTACCTTAAACTTGTTTTAAATTGCTTTAGGTTTTGGGATGGGTAATTTAATTAATGAACCCAAACTATGAATTTAAATCTATGTGGGAGAATGTGTTTAGTGGATTTTGAGAGGATTGGTGAATGTAATTGTGAATTAAGGGCTAATAAGCCAAGTGAGTTGAAATTGTGTTTATATTGTGGTATTATTTGAGAATGCGGAGTTATACTGTTGTTTGGACAATTTTGAGGATATATTATGTGCTGGTAGGACCCTTGTAAGGGTGTGGCTAGATTAGGAATGCAAATGGGTGTGACTTTATGGATTGAGATGTGGTAAGTTTATGGGGAGGTTATGGCAAAATTTTGGTAGAAAAATAAGTGTTTTAAGATGACTTAGTGAATTGGTGAACCTAGGTGTTTGTAGTGTTGTTTGGAGGGTAGTTGTAGCCTTGAAATGGCATTTGGAGAACTAATAGAGGAGAGGTGAAAATCTGTAGTAATGGAGTATGGAAATGTTTTAGAAAAACTAGAAAAGGGATTAGTGTGCAAGACTTAGGAAATGAGAGTTGGACTTGGGTTTTAGAATGGTGGATATGTTGGAATGAATTGGTATGGCCATTAAGTGATTTGGTAGGCTTGGTAAGATGTAAAAACTAGCAAGAAGGAGTTAGAAATGCAAAAGAGTGCAAAATGCAAAATGTGAGAACTTGAAGTGTTGGATTTGAACAAGAATTGGAGTAGGGAGTTAACCAAGGATTTGAGGTGGTTTAAGGAGTGTTTTGAGGTGTTAAAATGTGTAGAAAACTTGTGGAAAGATTAGGGAAAGATTAAGGGTGGTTTATGGATTGATTAGGGGCTGAAAAATTATGTATGTTGCAGGTTTTAGCAGGGTCCGGGACTTGGTCCTTGGACAAAGTCCCGGACCACCCATTAAAAATAGGCCGAGACTTTTCCCAGCACATGGTCTGGGACTTGAGAGATGGACAAGGTCCCGGACCACCCCTTAATATTAGGCCGAGAGTTCTTGCAGTACCTGGTCCGGGACTTGAGGGATGGACAAGGTCCCGGACCACCTATTAAAATCATGCCGAGTGTTTGGTTATGCATTGGTCCGGGACTATAGGTAGGGACCAAGTCCCGGACCACCCCCAGAATTCAACAGAATGTGTTTTTAAGGGTTTAAATGATGGGGGTTTGAATGGTATTGGTTTTAGATGATGTTTAGGAGTTGTTTGGTGACTTGTAAAGGTCCTAAGAAGAATAAACAAGTGTTGGGAGTGAATGAGTGAGTTAAGGAAATAAGAACATTTAAGTAAACCGAGATAACGAGATAACGGGGTAAGTACGGGAGTAGCAATAATGTACATACCGTAACACCTTAATAATAATTGAACCATTTGACATGTAATTAGTGGTTCAAGAATATGATTCGAGGAACAAGGGTGAGCCAAAGAACATGAGAACCCCCGGTGAAGATAAACCCCGGTGAAAGGTATGATTTCCTCATGCTCTGTATCCTAACTTGGTTACCCCAATTTGTGTTCTTGTTTGATTGTGTGATCACCTAACAAGATAAATGCACGAATCGGATTGTGTGTACTTTCTTGTGTTTGCATTGTATCGTTTGTGGTTGGATTGTATTCCATTAATTAAAGTTTGTATAATTCATGAAATGTGGATTGGGAATGAATTGCTTGATTGTGATTGTGTTTGGTAGTGCGACTCGTAGTTGAGTCTTGTGTGAGTAGAGACTCGTAGAAGGAGTCAAGTGCAAACTAATAAAATGGTGGACGCACACTACAACTATTGAAACCTTACGCGGTAACCTAAACCTACGGACACACTAGAACGTGAGAAAACATACGGGAGTATCAACCTCCCGATAATGGTTAGAGAACCGAAACGACTAAACCCACACGATAAATATTAGTGGAAGTATATGAGTAACCTCTAACTAGAGGATTGGAAAGTTGTCCAAAATACGAACCTTGAGTAAAGTAATGAATGGTAGGGATCACCAAACCCCTTAGAAATATAGTCGAACCCCAATGGGAGGAACTGACTAACATGAGCAATGCCCCGAACATGAGAGTATTCAATAAGTGGGTTGAAACCTTAAATCTTAGAATACTAAATATTGAGGAATTCCCTATGCCGTTAGATGCTATCGAGAGAGATGCTTATAGGCTAATCCTTGAGATTGTGAATTGACTCCGAGAGTGGAGTTTTGGGAATTTGAGTAGTCCGGTTGTGCACTGGACATTGAGTATTTGAGGAGCTAACTGTATAGCCCTATTTGTATTTGAGCCCGGTGGTGGGTCTTGTGTATGACCCTGCCCGGAGGTCGTGAGATCGAATTAACATGTACCTTGAGCATTGGGTTTTTTTTGGGAACTTGAGTATTGAGTATGGAATTGAGGATGTGAGTATTGAGAATTGAGTTGTGACTTGTGGGACTTGAGAATTTTGAGTTGAGTGGGGAATTGAGTTGAGTGTCGTAGACCTTGTTGAGATTATGAGTAAGAGTACCCAAGGGAGTGGGTAGTACATGAGTAGTTGAGTAAGGCATGGTGAGGTAGAACCCTCAAGTCTAATTAAAGAACATATTGAATCAACCCTTGATGTGTGTTAGTGCTTGTGTTCAATGTTGAACTTGATTGTGAATGTACATATATAATGTATGTTGTATGCATGCTGTTGTGCTAAAATGAACCGCATGCTCTCGACCAATTAGTCGGCGTACCCTCGCTAGTACGCGGGGTATGCGGAAGTCATATTTAGTGTAAGCTGACCCCCTCGGGGGAACGTTTTTAGTGTGCAGGTACCCGAAGTGAGTATGAACACTGTAAGAGTCTGACAGCTAAGCCGGACACCGTTCGAGAGTAGGACGGGGTTGTTATTGATATGGGTAGTGGATAAGGAAATTGTATTTATGTATTGTGGATTTGTAAGACCGAAGGGTCATTGATAAACTTGGGAATTGTAGATACTCGGTATAGTATTGAATGGTTATTGTATTGTATATTTTAGTGTTAAAGGTTGTATTGACTTGAGAATTGTTTAAGTAAAGGAAGTATTGTTTGTATAGTGCACTCGGTATAAGACCCATCAGACCGATATTGTATTTGTTGTAGTGATTGAGTTTGGATTGGCCTAGTTAGTCACGTGGGTGACTAACGGCATTGTTTCACCCCCGGTTGAGTTGGAACTACCGCTGCGTTGTTGTTGATATATGAGACAGGTCATAGGGTAATGGTGTGATTACCGGTATGGGTGTTACAAAAAGTGGTATCAGAGCGAAGTATCGCTCTGATGGTCTGAATACCGAGTTTAGGAAAATAACGAGTTAGGAATTAGAGACTTAGGGCTAAGGGTTGAGTGTTAGCGTGTGAGGTACGCTAGTTAGGAACTTCCAGTGTGATCTGGATACCTACATAGCCAATCCCGCCCTCCGCAACCCCCGTTTTAAAGTTGGGGAAAGAACGCCAGAGAGATGGAAAGACCTCTCATACTCGGGAAAACCCGATCTGGCAGCTGTAAACAAACTTTGTAAAGAGAAAGAACCAGTCATACGGTATATCCCAAGAACTGTAAATCCCGAAGACGGTTCCCGTTTCAACGACAATAACAGTACTGAACGGCAATAGATTGAAGGTCCTAAATACAGGATAATGAAATTTGCGGCACCATGGGGCGACATGCTTCGCAGTCGCGAGAACCATGCGTAGCCAACAAGAAGGGAAGTATAGCTACACAATGAGCAGAAGAGCAAAGTAACAAAACCCGAGACAAGAGAGTCTACGGACTGCAAACGTTGACAATACCGTCAACAATGGCATACAACCGACTAAGGAATTAGTCAAGGATGGGTAATTCCAAACCTACAACGCCAAGAGGCAGCAACACCTAAATCAAACATAACCCAAAAGGACTACGGCGTAGTTGCTAAGGGATTAATCAAACCTCGGTAACCACCGTAAAGGCGTGGGAACGAGCAACGAAGCAAGGTACACAGAGTACCTCGAGAGCCGGGAAAGCACCCGAATTAACAACAACCTTGTCAAGAGCACTATGAAGTACTCAGGAGATTGATCACCAAGACCAGAGGATCAAACGAAGATCCAATTAAAACACCATATAGGGATGAAAACAATATTGTAAACGGTATAAGTTAACCTAAAAACCGACGTACCCACGCACTTGCCAAGGCAAGTGCAGCAACAACAAGGCAAATGGGGAGACTTCTGACAACCAACAAGTACTTACTAAAGTACCACCATGACGATGGAAGCAAATGAGGATCACTAATCCTAAGGAATTGAAGAATCAAACCTTGGAAAGGCCTAACGGCCCGAATAGTATATTATCAAACAAACCAGTCAGCATTGAGCTAGACTTGGTCAAGACCTCAAATGGCAACGCCATGAATTTCTTCTCAAACCCTGGATTTTATTTCAAACACAAAACCTTTCTTTCAAAAACTACAAACTTTTCTTTTAAACCTCAATTTTTTAAAACCAAACCAGAGAATCACGGTGAGTATCATAGAACGATACAAGAGGAGTTGACAATAGAATACTTCACCTAGGCGTGTGACGAGCACTACGAGTGTACCCAATTACGGGATGTGGGACAACCGCACTCCGAAGGAGCTTGCGGGCCTGACAGACCCTTTTGTGAGTTGGTCAGGTAGGTGGTAACGTACTAATAAGGTACCCCACGTATGTATACATGTAGTGTACGAGACACGGGAAGTAGTCGATTCCGTTCTACGGACCATAAGGTAAGTGCAAACCAAAGCAGTTGAATACTTCAAATAACCGAAGGAACCCAGATTAGCTTACAAGCTAAAGGAGGCAAGAATCCATTCTAGGAGGACGATTAAGAGCTAAGAAGTACGAGAAGCACTAGTAATTGACTAAAGACATTGGAAATGTCTCAAGAATTTGAAACAAAAAGCATGAAATAGCCGGAAGGGATACCCGCACTAGTGGATAAAATGTCTAAAACGACGGCTTATAAGAGACGGTTTATAATAAAACCGTCTTAAATAACTCCTTCCGCGCGCGCCATTTAATTTTAAAGACGGTTTAGTATAAACCGTCATTTATAGTTGTTTTAAAAGACGGTTATTTAAGAACCGTCGTTTAAAGATCTTTTTTCTTCGGAAAAACGTCTTAAAAGACGGTTTTAAATAACCGTCATTTATAGTTTTTTAAAAGACGGTTATGTAAGAACCGTCGTTTAAAGATATTTTTTCTTCGGCGGAAAAACGTCTTAAAAGACGGTTTTAAAATAACCGTCGTTTTTTTGTGTTTAGACGGTTCTTTTAGAACCGTCGTTTATGATGTGCCTTAAAACACTTCTCGGTTACATCCCGCTTTCCTTCTCAGCCCTCTTTCCCCGATACTCTCTCAATCTTCAACCTAGCTCCCGTCTTCCGGCGCCGTAGCTCTTCCACCGATCCAGTTCGCTGCCTAACTCCACCACCGTCACTGCCCGTGTCTTCCTCCATTCGCGCGCTGTCCCACCGTCGGTCAAGGAGTTCCAATCCCGCGCTGCCCCACCGTCGGCCAAGGTATTCCAGTCGTGCCAGTACACCACCGTCGCCCGCGCCCAACACCACCGTCGCCAGTCGCGCCCAACACCACCGTCACCTGCAACCTCACCCAACACCATCGTTCTCGATCTAGCCCCTTCCGATTCTCGATCTAGCCCCTCTTGGCGTCCTGAACCGGTAATATTCACGGTAATTTTTTGTTACCGTATACAGTTTTTAGTATTTTGCATATTGGGGATGGTGGAGTGCTCCTGATAGATAAATTCTGAACTCTTGAAGTTATTGTATGTGTTGCTTCTGATATAGTAGCGTATAGTTTCAGTTATTGTCTTTGATCGTTGGTGTGATGAGAATGTTGATAAAGATCTGTTTAGCTTCTCTTGTGTTTCTTCTCTGTTGCTGCTGTTAGTTCTGAATCAGAAAGACAGCTTTTGACATAATTATCAGTAGCTTTCTTGGTTTTGGGATCTGAATTATCATCTGTAGGAAGGACAAGCTTCTCTTTTATCACAGGATCCGCAGTTCTTGGATTCAGTTTTGTTAGGTTTTCCCTTTGCGTATTTGGTGTAGGTTCTGAATCGTACATTTTGAAGTTTGGTCCAAAAAAAAGAAGGTTAAATTGAAATCAATACAGCTGCTGCCAATCTAGAAATGACATAATTAAGATATAACATATAACATATATAAGAAACTAGAGCAAATGTTCGTAAATTAAGCTGGTGCTCTCTTCGTAACTGTAACTACGTTTGTTAACGTAATTCGGCATGAGAATGTTGAAAAACAAGGGATCAATGTATTCAGTATTTGTAGACATTTTTTACACATGATTCAAACATTAGCAATTTCGTTTTGCTGGCTTCTGTATGAACTCAAACAAACTGGTGCTCAGAAGAAACCCATTCACTTTATTTGTTGTTTAACAGTGGTTGATTCTTCCTTCAAGCACATAAAACAGTTTTTTTCAGTCTAATTTCGTGTCATTTTGCTTTTTCTACTTGAGGTTGAGTTTGATGATACAATAAGTGTATCAATATGTGTAGATATACTTCTTTCGGTCATCACCTAGGATGTTGAACACTCTTCTTGATCTATTTGATTTGCCTGAAACTGCATCTCCTTGATCAATTATTCCAATTGCCTGTATACTATACCCAAATGACCGTTCCTCAATCAAGTAGAACGTGATTTAATCTGCTTATTGTTGGCTCTTTTTAATGGTATACTTTTGGGTCAAATTGTGGAGGTTCTTAGAACCGGGAAAACAAAGAAAAACAGGGGAGATCATGCCAAAATTTTCTTGTGAAATTTAAGATCTTCTGATTTTTATATGCACTTGACTATTTCTTACTATTAGAAATACATTATATAAAATATATAACTCCCCATCTTCTCAGTCTTTGTTGCACCTAATATCTATCGATCGAATATACTACGATTCCACCTAATACTGAGCTCAGTGTTTATTTTTTACGCCCTAGGACGTACATGCTCTGTGATCTGTTCATTCTCTTCTTGTGAATCACTGGTGGGCTACTACATTTTGTACACCACACAGGCTGAAAAGAGTTCACCTTGGAACCGTAATGCACTTGAACTTACCCTCTTATCTCTAGCATAATTATGACACATGCTCTGCAATCTCATTCCCTTATTGTGACCGCTCTTCTACAGTGATAATAATCACGGGGCTGCTGCATCTTCTTTCTTACATATTCTCACCGGGCTGCTGAAAGCAGTTCATTTTGAAACCGGTAATACACTTGAACTTACTTCTTCTATCATGTACAATTATGACACACAAGCTCTGCAATCTCATTCTTTTATTTGACCTCTCCTCTACAGTGATAATAATCACCAGGCTGCTGCATCTTCTCTCTGGCATATATTCTCACCGGGCTGCTGAATAAGGTACATTTAATGTTTTTCCTTAAGTAATATATGTTACATCTCGTAGACCCCTCTACTAAACATACCTCCTACCTCATCTTGATTGGTGCTTATTAATCTACAAGTAGATGATACATGATGGACTACATAGTAATAGGGCATATGACTTGTTTTGTATACGGTAATGCAGCATTCAGGGACGATTAACCAGTCAAGTACGTGAGCGATCAGATATGTGTTCGTAGCAACCATTGGTAATTTTTTCAGTCCTTTTCAGCTTCAGTTAAGAATACACACAAGCTCTGCAATCTCATTCTCTTATTTTGACCCCTCCTCTACAGTGATAATAATCACCGGGCTGCTGCATCTTCTCTGTGGCATATATTCTCACCGGGCTGCTGAATAAGGTACATTTAATGTTGCATTATGGAAGATACCGGAAGCTCGTGCGCCCAATTTTGATCCTTAATTGCCTAAGCTACTAGATTATTTGGTTGCAATTGCTAGTGATGCGCTTGATGAGTTGAATGGTATCATATTGAGAGAAGTTGTGGAGGTTCTTAGAACCGGGAAAACAAAGAAAAACAGGGGAGACCATGCCGAAATTTTCTTGTGAAATTTTCTATCTTTTGATTTTTACCTGCACTTGATGATTTGTTAATGCTATTCTTATTTGTTGCTGATTTGCCCCTAATTTTCTGTTGATGAAGAACTGCTGCTGGAAAACTGCTGCCACTTTTCACTTTGGAAAATTTGACCATTGTACTCCTGCATTTTTAAGGTATGTTACAATAATTTTTACCTTCTTAAAACGCACTACTTCGCCTCTGTTTTTGCTGTTTGCATTATTATGTTTTGACTATCACATTTGCACTACAATTGTAGTTACGTTTTTTTGTACTGTTACTTTCTATTTTCTTAAACAGAGTTAATCTGATTGGATTTCTGACAATTGTTCATCACCAAACTATTACGCTTATCATCTGCATCGAATAAGGTACATTTAAAATGTTATCCTTAAGTAATATATGCTTATGCAACATATATAGTTAATTACCCGTCCAGGATATACCCAATAGGGCATAGCTTGCAAATATAACATTTTATCTTCTCTCCTTTAGTTTCTATCATTCAAAGAATAGCTTGTAAATATAACATTTTATCTTCCCACCTTCCATTGAACGCCTTATTCCCCTCCACAATGAAGTAGACTTCCTTTTGTTCATCCTCGTCGTGACTGACAAAGATGCAAAGTCAACAAACTTAACAGTCCATATCATCGTCTTCATCACAACAATTCTTTTGCCGTGATTATTGGTTTATTAATTCTTCAACTTGCCCTTGGTTTTTCACATGTGGCGCTAAACAATATTTTAAAGGATATCAGATGGCAAACTCATGGATGTACAGCGGAAAATTGGATAACAAGTTTCTTGAGGGAGTTGACAAATTTTGCAATGTTCTGGTCGATAATCTGACTCCTGCTAATAAGGGATACATATTTTGTCCTTGCGTGGACTGCAAAAACTATTTGAAGTATAAAGGGATAGAAAAAATAAAGGAACATTTGATTCGTCGTGGTTTTACAAAAGACTATTCAGATATAGTCCGGTGGCATGGTCAGAGGGCGGTAGATGTCATGTGTAATGAACAAGAGGAAGTTGAAGATAATCAAACAATTGTGGTAGATGACCATGACATAGTAGACAATGAACTAGATTACGATGACATTGCTGCAATGCTGGAAGATGTTGAACAAGAGTTTTACAATAGGCCAGACATCTATGAGACTTTGCTGGATTCATCCAAAACACCGCTGTATTCGGGGTGTGATCCTACCAAATTGAGTAAATTGAGCGCAGTCTTGAAACTCTTCAATCTAAAATCGAAATTTGGTTGGAGTGATGTGAGTTTCACTGCTCTCTTACATATGATGAACAGCACAATACTACCTAAGGATAATGTTTTACCAACATCGACTTATGAAGCAAAAAAGTTGATGTGTCCAATGGGCATGGGGTACAAAAAGATCCACGCTTGTCCATCTGGTTGTATTTTGTACTGGAAGGCTAATGAATTTGCTGATAAGTGTCCAGAATGTGGGGAATCACGTTATACGAGGAAAAACCAAAATGAATGCACTGATCGTCGTAAGGTGGCATCCCCTGCTAAAGTGTTGTGGTATTTGCCCATAATACCACGATTGAAGCGTCTATTTGCAGTTGAAAAAGATGCGGAGAATCTAAGGTGGCATTCGACTCACAGAAAAAATGATGGAAAATTGAGACATCCGGCTGATGCGTCCCAGTGGAAAAACATTGACATGAAATTTCCTCAATTTGCCAGCGAGCCAAGAAACTTGAGACTAGGTCTGTGTACTGATGGGATGAACCCTTACGGTACATTAAGTAGCATACACAGCACGTGGCCGGTATTATTGATGATCTACAATCTTCCCCCGTGGTTGTGTATGAAACCTAGAAACATTTTGTTGTCACTTTTGATATCTGGTCCAAAACAACCGGGCAACAAAATAGATGTTTTTCTACAACCATTGATAGATGACCTACAACTCTTGTGGCATGAAGGGGTCATGGTGTATGACTCATTTGGAAAAGAGAATTTTAACTTGCGTGCTATGTTATATTGCACAATCAATGACTTTCCTGCGTATGGTAATCTTTCTGGTTACACAGTCAAAGGTGCATGTGCATGTCCTATTTGTGGTGAGCTGACATCAAATATCCGGTTGAAGCATAGTGGTAAGAATGTTTACATGGGTCATCGAAAAATGCTTCCAAAGGGCCACAGATATCGCAAGATGTCGATTGAATTTGACGGAAAGACTGATCACAGTGTGTCTCGTCCTCCTTTAACAGGTTCAGAGGTGTATAAAAAGGTGCAAAATATTGTCAACAACTTTGGTCCTTCGACAAGAAACGCCGAGAAAAGTGTATGGAAAAAAAAGTCAATCTTTTGGGAACTTGAGTATTGGCAACATTTAAATGTCAGACATTGTATTGATGCAATGCATGTAGAAAAAAATGTTGGAGAAAGTGTTACCGGAACCCTCTTGAACATACCAGGCAAGACCAAAGATCACATAAAGGGTAGAAGAGATTTGATTTATTTGAAATAAGAGAAGATCTTTGGCCACAAGAACGTGGAAAACGCATGTTCTTGCCTCCTGCATGTCACACATTGTCAAAACAAGAGAGACATAGTCTGTGCAATATCCTCCACAATATCAAGGTGCCATCAGGGTATTCGTCTAACATAAGAAAACTTGTTTCAATGTCTGATCTGAAATTAGTTGGAATGAAATCCCATGATTATCATGTATTAATGCAAGATTTTTTACCCGTCGCAATTCGTGGGATCCTACCTGATGCGGTGAGAAACGCAATCACCAACCTTTGCGTGTTTCTCAAAGCAGTATCAGCTAAAGTTCACGATGTGGATAATCTAGACAAATTACAAGCTGATCTTGTTGTCACGATGTGTCAGTTGGAGATGTATTTTCCGCCTTCATTCTTCGACATCATGGTTCATTTATTGGTTCATTTGGTCAGAGAGATTAAAGAGTGTGGGCCTGTATATCTTCGTTATATGTATCCTTTTGAAAGATACATGGGTATACTGAAGAAAAAAATGAAGAATCGTCGTCGTCCGGAAGGAAGTATTGTAGAGGGATATATAACAGAGGAAGTTGTTGATTTTTGTACTCACTATCTGGAAGATGTTGAATCCATTGGTCTTCCTAGATCTAGACATGAAGGAAGACTCCAGGGACACGGTACCGTTGGGAGAAAATGAAGAGAATTGATATTGAAACCCTTAACAAAGCTCACTTAGTTGTGTTGAGTCACCTTGAAATTGTAGAACCCTATTTTGAAATGCACCTGTCCCTGCTTGCAGCACAAAATCCAACAATGAGTGAGATTAGGCTGAAAAAGGAGCAGAATAATACGTTTGTGAAATGGTTCAAGGATATTGTTTTTTCGAACCAGTCAACTACAGTGCCAGCATTAGTGAAGACGTTGGCAATTGGTCCAAATCTTGACGTTGTTTCATACGAAGGGTATGACGTAAATGGCTTCAGTTTTTATACGGAACGACAAGATCAAAAATCAATGAATCAAAATAGTGGCATCAATGTGGTTGCTTACCAGAGTACGTACAATGTCAGAGGTATGGGTCAAAATCCAGTGGAGTTGAAACAATCCTATTACGGTATTGTACAAGATATTTGGGTTCTAGATTACACCGCATATGAGACTTGTGTGTTTCGGTGCAACTGGATTGACAACAGACATGGTTACCGTGAGGAGAAACATGGTATGAAACTAGTTCATCTTGATGGTGCAACACCCACAGTTGAGCCGTTTGTTGTTGCAACTAAGGCGAAACAGGTATATTACATTTCTGACCAATCTAATCCTAGATGGTCCTTTGTACTTCAAGGAAAAAGAGGAATAGTTGGTGTGGATGGTGTGGTCGATGAGGATGAATACGACATGCAAGATGAAATACCAAGCCTTTCGATTCAATTACCAGAGTTGGACCATATTACAAATTTTGTGCGGTCAGACCATGACGAAGGAATGTGGATTGATTAATGTGAGCTTATTTATTATTTCTTTCGTCCATCAATGACATTGAATAGTTTATTTATGTCTACATTTATTGATAGTTTTGTTTCCGTATTTATAATTTCTTAGTTTCATTTACTTGTTAATTATCTAAATCTTCTATTTATATTGCATGCAGGAATCAAAATGGACATCGATATGGATGATCTAGACTTATGTTGTGATGAGGATGCGAGTTTGATGGACTATGAACCATCACAGCAGCCACAGCAGCAGCCACAGCAGCAGCCACAGCAGCAGCCACAGCAGCAGCCACAGCAAGAGAAATCGTCAAAAAAACGAAAGGGTAGGGGGCCGAGCAGAGGGGTGAGGTTGAAGAAAGATGCAGATATTGATCTAATTTGGGATAAATACTTCAGAAGCTGGGGAGACTGTAAAGCTGAGTTCGCAAGCATGTTAGGAAATCTTGCGAAGTCCCGTTGCTCAATTAATAAATATTGGAAGCACGAGGAGGAAGAAGTGAAAGAATCAATGTGGCAGCAAGTACAAGAACGGTACAAAATACCAGATGAAGCGCGGACGACGGTTCTTTCACTTATAGGTGCACGGGCGAGGCAGTTCAGATCTTTCTTGGTGGCGAACTGGATCAGGAAATCACGTGACGTGCCACCATGGAAATTTTATGATGGCATGATCACACAGGAAGAATGGGAAGAGTTTGAGAAGTTTCACACGTCGGAGCAATTCAAGGTATACATTGATTTAATGAATCTATAATTATGTTTGAATCAAAATTTGTATAACACAAATGTTAACATGTATATTATTGTTTTAATGAATAGTTTAATGATTTGTATTGATAGGAGGTTCAAGAAAAAGCAAGGGCAAACCGAGCAAAAAATAAATATCAACAGTATATGGGCCGGAAGGGATACACTGGTAGCATTCCCAAGTGGAAAGATGCCGGTTTGCTCACAAAAAAGAATGACGATGGCGTTGAAGTTCCCATCGACACTGTGTATGAAGCCAACCGAGCTCAGCTCTACGTTTTGGGTCACTCAAAAGTAGATAAGGATGGGAAGGTAGTACACCCGAGACCAGAGACAGCCGAGTTGGCTGCTAAGATTGTAAGTGTTTAACTTGTTCAATAATAACAGTTTTGTTTAAAAGTTTTTTTTTACAATTTATAACTTATTGCTTATTTTGTGGATAATCTTACTAGGCTGAAGCCTCTCAGCGAGGGGAGATAGATATATTTGCTCCACCAGTCAAAATGATCCGTTGAATCAACTTCTTGGATTAAAGGATCATCCTGGAAGGGTTAGAGGTTTCGGGGGACAAGTGCGTCAGAAATTTGTATTTCAAAAGTCCACCTCAAAAAGTCTGACGGAGCATGAGGTGTCTGCAATTGTAGATCGAAGAGTGATGCTCTTGTTTCTAAGGGTTTGGTTGGACAAAACCAACAAACTGATCTAACCCGACCGACTTCTTCAGCTAGTTGTACCGCCCCTTCTGATCCGTATCCGTTTGCTAATCTGAAGGTTAGTATGTCTCTAATAATCTTGTTCGTCATGGTAAATGTATAACTGTAAAAATACTAGCCTTATTCACATTTAAATTGTAACTTTACTTATTTAAGGAACAAAAAACATGTCGTCTACAAATCACGCTTGATGGTTATCCTGTGGATGCTGCATACGGTACTGTGCTACAGTCATCACAAACTACATTGTTTAATCTCAAGCGTCTTCCCCCATTCTATGCTAGAGTAATCCTGCAGACCATCATTGATGGATTTGAGAATGCTTTTCTTCCCATGGATATTGATGGCAAAGTCACACTAATTGATGGGAAGGGTGCTATTGTACCATGGCCAGTCGCTTTTATTGTCATCACTGATGAGGTATGTCTAAATCTTTTATGAATTGTTTCCCTTTAATGTATACATTGATTTAACTTCTTTGTTCTTTGTATTAAATATGATTGGTTAGATCCCTGATCAAACGAGAAGATTGGGAAACCGTGATGAAGAGATCAACCAATCAATGAATGTTGATCAAGAGAACACACAGTTGGCTAAGGGCAACCAGCAATCCAAGGGGAAAGAACCTATGCAGACAGAGGTAACTACTGAAGCTCAGCGAAAGAAGTTTGAGTGTCCCCCTTTGTGATCAATCATTTCGCGAAGTATGAGAAGATAGTGTATGAAATGATATTGCAAAAGGGTATGCATATGACTCACATGTCAGTGTTGTTACCTGAGTGGCTTTTCCATTACGAAGGGGATCAAAGAACAATAATCTCTTTTGAGGACATCAAAGAGATGTTGTGCAGAGATTTGTTGAATATATCTATCATCCAAGCATATTCCCTGTAAGTGTTACTTTTTGTTTCTTACATTCGAAAATACATTTGAATAAAATAAGTTATAATTTAATGACTTCCTTGTTATTTTTTTGTTTTGTTATTCCACCTTTAATTGTTATTATTTTTTGTTGAAGGTATCTGAAAGCTAGATTGCGTCATCAAAAAATTGGAGATGTTGTGACATTCTTATGCCCTGAAACAACATCGCTAGATGCTGCAAACAGAGACCCGATAGGATACAAGAACTATGTGTCTCATGGTATAACGAAGGCTGTTCAAAACAGTAGTAGATACGTGATGATACCTTTCCATCAGACGTGCGTATTACTCTCCCTCTTGCATTTAATTCGTTTTGTTAAGTTTGTGACTTTTTGTATTATTATATGATAACTCTTTTCAAAATTACAATCGTAGCAACCATTGGGTACTCCTTCTGTTCTCCATCGCAACATCACAATTACTTGTGCTTGACCCATTACGAATGTATCGTGACTTGCAAATCGACGACTTGTTCAAAGCGTAAGTGTTAGTTAATTAATGCAACTTAGTTTTTGTCTATATAATATGATGAACCAGAATTAATGATTAATTTTTGAACTTAACAGTGCTTATATGAAGACGGTTCTTCATCAGTTTGACAACCTTTCAATTGTTCATCTTGAGGTACAGTTATTAATCACTATTGTGTTAGTCGTAATTTGCTATTTTTGACTTTTTGTTTTTTGTTTTCTATATACTTGTCAGTGTCCAAAGCAAAAGGACTCTAAGAGTTGTGGTTACTATGTAATGCGATACATGTTTGAAATTGTCTTTAACATAGAGAAGCTCACAAAATGATGAGGTATATTAATATACTTTCCATTACATATACATTTTCTAAATCTGTCTATCATTTTGTTTAAAACGAATACATATGTGTCTTTACATACATATTTGTTATCTTGTTCTCTACAGGTTCGAGAACATTTCAAGAACTCGGGCAAAACTTACGCGGTCAAAGATCTGCAATTTGTTAGAGAGCAGATGTGTTTGTTCATCATCAAGTGTTTCAAGAAATAGAGTACGTATCTATGACTTCTTATAATTCTTGTGTAACTATTTGATATTGATGAAACAGTTGGGATCATGAGATAATTGACTCTCTAAGTTTACATGTCTTTCCTTCTACATCTTTGTAGATCCTCGTCAACGGTGGCAGCAATGACAGAGGAAGCTTAAAGGAGGAAAATGATTTCATGTTGTCTTGTGTGTTTTTACTTCACACTTTTTGGTTAAATTTGTGTACAAAATATCGATTAAACTGCTGGGCCAGCTGCTGTCATTGTTGTGTTGTAGCTTTTAAAATTGCAATGGCAATCTGTGTGTGAAGTATGCCACACATTACATATTTTGGTGAAATATGGTTGTTGTACAGTGCTGCTATTATGCAGGTTTGGTGGATGAGGGAATGAAAAAGTGTGTCACACAACACATATTTTGGTGAGATATGATTGTTGTATAATGCTGCTATTATGCAGGTTTTGTGGATGTAATCATTTGTGATTACAGAGTGAATGAAAAATACAGAAAAAAATTTTTTTTTAAAAAATACTATAAAAGACGGTTCACTAGAAACCGTCTCATATAGTAATATTGGCGCGACCGCGAAATGATTATAAACGACGGTTTTTACACAAAACCGTCTTTTATACTATCATAATAAACGACGGTTCTGTGACAAAACCGTCGTTTATAATCATTTTCGCGCGCGTCTAGTGATGTTTATAAACGACGGTTTATGGAAACCGTCATTTAAAGTCCTCAACGCGCGCGCCTGTTATGCTATTAAATGACGGTTCTGAACCGTCGTTTAAGATAATATATAATAAACTACGCCCGTATAAGAGACGGTTCAAAACCGTCGTTTTTAGACAGTTTGAACCGTCTCTTTTGACTCGCGCCGCACCAGTGCCGGTCTAAACACAGTAAGGCAACGCCTACCATGAACATATAAAGGTTCAAGGAGCAAAGTGAAAAACCCATAGTGATCATCTAAGGTACCGGAGGATACCGTTCACTATCAAAGAAGGCATCAAACCTGTTATAAACATTAAGGAAAAGCAGCAACGGTCTACCCTAAGGATGGGAGACATACAACCCTAAACGGGACAACTTATAATTCCAAAACCGCAATGCGGAGAAAACAGAACTCACTCAAATGTTAGCCGGATGTAACGGCATAATGAATAACACTCAGGAGCAATCCATAAAGGGTATCAAATTAACATAGTTGAACGAGGTGTCATAATAAGAGCACAAAAATTACAATGAACTCTCGGTTAGAACACTGAAGGGATCTCACTTACCAGGGGATACCCTGAATTAATAAATGGTACCGATCAATACCGAAATGCTTGAAGGGGCCTCCGATAATGGAAGCGTGATGCGATAACCTTACCATGGAGCCCAGTAATACCTCCAAGCCATTTGACAGTATATGGAATAATGCGAATATCTGTGAGTCGCCTATAATGAGCGGAACGCTAGGCAACGTGGCTAGTATGCCACGAACCTATTATAATACAAATTCAACGGTTGCAAAACCATTGTGAATAGGAAGAATTGCCAAGAACGGCACAAGTAAGATTGTTTAATAACCAACGAGTAGGGACACCCTCGTTAATGTGAGACCGCGAGAGCGGTAAACACATAGATTCCAAGAAGGGAATACCATCAGTGAATATCTGATAATACATCCCTTTCAGAACTACTAATGTAGTGGGCTTGAACATCAAGCCATTGCCAAGCGAAAATTGTAAGAAGTAAGCCAAAGAAAGCTTTGATAGCTATTGGAAGAAACCGAGGAGTAATCGGTTAGAAGAAATACTTGAGGTACGAACTTGAAGTGTAAAACCATAACGCTCAAGGACCTCAGAGATATAAAAGAATGTCATATGCGTGATCAGCCAAGTAGATGGCGAACCATTGTCTAATGGTAGAAAAACATGAGCAGAAGCTAATGAAATAGTGGATGCCATGGAACCAATGTCGTAAATAATACGAATGGGGTGCGCAGCAAGCAACCAATACTTGTGGATAAATCACACGATGATACGGAGTTGGTGAATAAAAACGGTAGACGGACCGAGTAATAAGGAAGTAATGATCATTCCTATTGCAATCTCATAAGAGATTTACTGCCCAGGTTTACGCCTCTGCACTCTGTAGGACTGAGTGTTTTGGTATTGCATTTGTGCAGTAATGATAGTGGGATGGCTAGGAAGTGGGAAGGTGGCAATCGTGGTAAGAATAGAGGAAAATTTGTGACGTAAGAACGCTTGCAGAAACCGTAGGTGGGCATAGTTCAGAAGTCACTGGTAATGAGGAAGCACTACAATTAAGTAGTGGCTTAACCTCAACCGACAATAAGGCGGAGGAACCAAGTGAATAACCACGAATATCAATAGTATGTATATAGATTCCTAAAGAGCTGGAGAGAGAAGCTCATTGAATTCGCGTGCGGTAAAAAGAATCCACGCTTGATTGATAACCTTATTCCCAAGATAAAAGGGATAAAAGGATAATGTATAACACATTTAGAATAACGAGAAGGCAAATACACCCTAAGTTATCAGGGTCGCGCAGCAGAAGCTAGTGGGCCCAAGTTCTAACGTTAATACACCTAGTGAATGAATGGATAATTATCAATGCCTTGAAGCCTTTAAGGCTAGAACCGAACCCGGTTAAGAGTTACAACAAACCCCGATGAGAATTCTTGGTGCAGGGACTAACCAGTAAATTGGTCAAGACCCTTTGACTAGAAATACATCGTATAACACCGCATGGAAGTTGAACCACTCCATGACGGCTTAACACCTTACACCTATGTCCGATGTTGACACATGGTAGATTACGTGGGCGTAATCCTTTTTTTAAGGGGGGTAGGGTGAAACACTGCGAAACGTATGTTTTACGTGATAGGGCGTAAACTACAATGCGCATAGCGCAAAAGTTTTGTTTTGATGATTGGTACTTATGTTACATAAACATATGTAGCCATTCATATGTAATTAAGGTTGATTGTGAGATTTGAGGTGGAAGAAGTATTGATTGTGAGAAATTTGAGGGAATGGAGTCGAGAACTCCATGGGGAATGAGGACCCCGATTGGTAATGGTTTTGGGGACATGAGTATGTTTGAGGATTTGATGAGTATGTTGGGGAGATTTGAAGAGTATAAATCGTATGAACCAATGGTTGAACCTAGTGGGAAGCGAGTCCCCTAGGTAATTTGAGTGATTGTATTTGTGAATACTTGGGGATATGAATTGATTTGACTTGTAATGATTGAGGATAGAAGAACTAATTTGAGAACTAACTTTTCGAAATTCTTGGGTATAGTAGCTGAAGACAAGTTGAGTAATAATTGATGGTATGATAGTAATGAGTAATGAATTCTAGAAATTGGTAAATGTTGGTTGCATGATTATGATTAGAAAGATAAAAATAGAAATGGAATTATGTTTGACATATTTGATTGTGAATTGGGGTGGGGGAGGTGGAACTTGGTTTGCTAGTGATCAAGGGAAGCCGAACACCAAAGTGGGGTGGATGGTAGCTCAACACCAATGCGATCACATTGGGGTTGAACTCTTGAAGCCCCGTATAAGTGGCCACAAGTAATCACACTAGTATAGGTGAAACTAACATAATTGGAACTTGGAGATGCATTGAGTTTTCAAAATGATTTCAAAATGATTTTGGCAAATGATTTTCTTCAAACCTGAGAATGAGGATTGGTTTTAAAACCACTTCCACGGGCGCTAGTGGATCTTTCATGGCTAGGCACGGGTATCCGGTTGAATCATGGAGGTGAAGCTAGTTGTGAGTCGGTGGAGGTGTTGAATAGTTTTGAAACCACTACAACGGACGAGCAAGGGTACTAAGTGACCTGTAGGACGCTTGTAGTGTGTGTTTGTATTTGTCCAAGGGCCGCCGGATATGAGTAGTCCGGTCAGGGAAGAGTACCCACTTTGGAGCCTGAGGATTTTCTAGAGTTGCAAATGAATTTTGATCATAACCAAAGGACCGTAGAGCCAGAAGAGAGTGCTCAATGTCATGACGGCCGTGAACCAGAGAGCGTAAGTGTTCAAATGTGACCGGTACCTGAGGGATCACTAGATTTGGGGGAGGACTTAGTGCCTAATTGTCTGCGGATGGACCCCCATTGAGAGATTGGGAAAAAGATATTTTTGGTTGCTATGCATGATTGACATGTTGTGTGGTTATGTGGTTTGTAATCAGTCAGTCATTGGAGTCTGACAGTTGTTGAGAGAGTATAACCCTAGTATTGAGTACCTTGGTGACTAACAATCTTAGACTCACTAACTTTGTGGGCAAAGTTCTTTAAGGGGGGTAGATTGAAATACCCCGGACTTAATTAGGGTGATTAAATTACTCTAATACGATATTGAGGGCCTATTAGTGCCTAATGAATTTTGGTAAAAAGAAAATCCAAAAGAAATAATAAAAACGCTTAAAGAGCGAAAACGCTAAAACGAGCGTTAAGTGACCCTAGGAGAAATACAACCTTAAATAGGGTACTAAATGAATTTAAAAGGCTTAATAATGCCTAAATAATATATGGGAACAATTCCCGAAGAAAACGGATCCATAAAACGAATTAAAACGCTAATAAAGCTTTAGCGCACGTTTTTCGAGAAAACCCGAAAACGTGACTTTGAGTGGTCAAACGAACCCGTAAAAATTAGAGTCATTAAATAACTAAATAAACATTAATGGGAGTTTAATAGCCATTAAAATTAAAGAAACGAGAAATTCCCGGAAAACGGGCCCGGTTAGTGAATAGTGCTAAACCGGGTAAATAAACGAGCGTTTTCTGTAAAAGATGAAAAACGCTCCAGCTTGTATTATAATAGTGGGCTGGTTTTATTAATGTAGACAGCCCCTCACGCATGACTAGTTAGCTAATTAAATAAGTCAAAGAGCAAAGAGCAAAAAGGGTACAAGTACCCCTTTTCCTCTCTCTCTTCCTTTATTTCCTTTTCCCTCTTCTCTTTCCTCTCTTTCCTCCTTCCTTGCGATTTCTCCTTCCTCCTCTCTGGTTGCAGCCGATTTTGGAGTTCTCCCCCTCCTTCCATGGCTTCTATTCATGTAACACCCCTACCGCTAATACTGTCATTACCGTCCAATCTCCTTATACAATTCAGACTCACACAGCGGATACTTACATACTCAACGGTGGGTGATACAATGCCATTAGCCACCCACGTGACTAACACGGCTACTACTACTACTACATACAGCATCGGTCTGATGGACCGGAATATCCGAGTGCTACACACTTACAATACATACTCCAATTACCAATTCCAATACTAAAACTTCCGATTAATTACAATACTCCATAAGTTCAACACAATGTAATACACTGAGTTTGACTAAGTTCCTTACACAAGTAAAATACCTCCTTCAATTCCATACATACTCATTAAGAGTCTGGTCACTACCCGTTCCTCACAAACTACTTACTTTCTAAGCAAGGAGTGTGCCACTTAGTACGCTTCTGCATTCTCCTACTAACTATCCAAGTGTGCCACCGGTCTCTTACCTTGACCACATCCGCTTCGTGTACCTGCACACTAAAAACGTTCCCCCGAGGGGGTCAGCTTTCGTTGCGCATGATAACCGCATACCCCGCGTACTAGTGAGGGTACGCCGACCACTGGTCGAATACATGCAGTCATTTTCATACAACATACATGCATACATGCTCTTATACACAATATTACAATACATTACGCAAGACATACACCACTACATACACCTCATTACATACCAGAAGTACAACATAAACCATCCAATACTTGCTTTTTCAGAATTACACATACACATTCCATACACAATATACAATACTTGTTAGCTTCATTGGTCCACCGGGTTAATCGGGTGGAGATTACTCTTTTACTCGTTACTCCATACATACGCATACATACTCATACTCATACATACTCCATACTCATACATACTTACTTACTCTTACTCTTACTCATGTTAAGTCGTCGGGACCTCCGGCCCTGGGGACTACTCCGTCCCACCTCCGGGATTTACTTGACTCACCAATCCGGGATGCTACCCATTTAAGGGATTTGGCCGCGGACCAGTTTAAGAGTCAGGAATCGGATCCAACCTCTTGTGTCTCCTCATCCTCACGCGTGGCCGAAGCTATATCGGACTTCTACTCATTCCAATTTACTCACTTAAGTTAGGAGTTAGGAATTAGTAGAAGTCATTCATTCAACCACATACACAATACATTATTCAATACAATCCATACCAAAATACAATACAATATACAAAGTACACTACAAGATACAATTACACATCATCATCATCTATATTTCATGATTATACAAAACTATTGTTCAAGACAAATATCGAGAACAATGTAAACAAGCACAAGTAGGTGCAATATAATCCGATTCATGCATTTATCTTATTAGGTGAACAAATAAGCACACAAATGGGGTAACCGATTAGGATACAGGGCATGAAGAAATCATACCTTTCACCGTCGACTTTGGACTCACCGACCCTTGGTGTTCAACTATTTGAATCCTATCACATACATACAGTTGGATGGTTAATTATCCATAATTAACCTTATTATTACTTTCCAAAAGTTTCCTAGTTATACGAACTCTTTGTTACTTAAATGAACTTAAGTTACTTACTACAATTATTCTAAGTTTTATAGCCTTAATGACCTTTAAATATCATTAATTATATCTTAAGTAATAAATACCTTACCCAGCATCACCCATCCTAACTAAGCTTTAAAAACACATTCTGTAAGGTTTTTTGGCTTGGTCCGGTTGTTGTCCGGGTTTAAACCTGACCAACACGCTGGGAATACTCTTCGGGTAAGTTTAATGCATGGTCCGGGTTTAGAGCCTAGTATACAAACCCGGATCACTTGATTTTGTGAGTTACGGGTGCTTTTTGCATGGTCCGGGTTTGTTATTCCTTTGCAAACCCGGATCATTGTTTTGGTATGTTACGGGTATGTTTTTGGGGTGGTCCGGGTTAGTGTCTTGTTTGTAAACCCGGACCATCCCTCTGTAAAACTTTCTGTCGTGTTTTTAGGCTAGTCCGGGTTTGTGCGCTGGTTTGCAAACCCGGACTAGTTACAGTATTATAACATAATGAGTTTTTTGAGTTTGTTTCAACTCCAAACTCTACCAATCTCTTCCCTAATATTTCTACATATAATCTAGTATGTTTTAACTTGTTTAAGCATTTAACTAGCCCAAACCAACACTATAAAAAATCTGTACATAAACTCATTTCACTGTAAGTTTCTCCTCTGTTACAATTCTACTTTACATAAATGCTACAGACCTTCCTTCTCTTCTTCCCATTCACTAAATTGACTCTCAAACTATCGCAACTTAGTTGACAGCTCACGTTTTACCATTTACAACCCCTCTCAACTACACTCTTCCTTCCTGTTACAAAACAATGTGAAAAACCTTATTCTTTCCATCACTGTAATTCTCTTCTGTTTCTTTCCTTTCTAACAGCACATAAGTGTATCAATTCCTAACTAAATTTTGACAGAGGTTCCCTACATTCCTAAGTGTTTCTCACCACATAGTTTGCACACTCAACATTTTCACAACCTGTTCAACATATAAATTTCTCACATATATTTCTAATCCTCTTGCACACTCCACATTTACACTTAGCATATTTTCTTGTTTTCAAAACTTCAACTACAACTATCATTCACATTAGTGCACCCATTCTTTTCCCACGGTTTACAATAGTTTAGTTCATTGCTAAAACAATATTCCACACATACACAAACCTTAAAGTTATACAGAGGCTTCACATTACCTTGGTTTCTTTGTTTCTTTCCTTTTCTCTTCTTCCTCCTTTCTTGCTCCTCTTTCCTTATTTGTTTTCTTGATTTATTTACACAAGCTACACCACGTAACAAGGTACAACTTACACACCACAACAACTACTTTTCTACGTAGGTTTAAACCCTAGATTATGATACCATTCAAACTCTTAGGAACTCTTACCTTGAGCTTCTATGGAGTTTTTGAGTAGAAAATGACAAGGCTTCAACTCCTCTTTCAGTGCCAACCGGCTGAGTAATGGAATAGTGGTACATTACGTGAGTTTGTATTTTTGCAAGGAAAGATGAAAGTGAAGCTTTGATCTACTTCTCACCTTAGAACATGGAGAAGAAGATGGATCTTCAATGGTGCCCTTCAAGCTCTCAAACGATTATACCCTCAAAAATAAAGTTGGAGGTTTTAGATTTTTGAAGGGTGTAGAATAACCTCCTAAGCGATACGAATCCAACGGTATAATTTTTATAACATTTGGTGGTGGTTTGAGGTTTCAAAAATGGAGAAGAAGATGGCTCTGTGTGAGGGCTCTCAAATCGCCATCGCTGGAACAGAGAGGAGAAGAGAAATAGAGAGGAAGAAGGAGGTGTGCAGTACGTGAGTGAGAGAAATGTGAGGGTGAGAGAGAGTTTTACTTTTTGACTTTTATTTCTTTTGTCTTTTGTACATAGAGGGAAATTAAGAGAGTGGGAGAGAGTAGTGTAATCGGCTACTCACACAGCCCATATGGCTTTTTAAAATTTTAATTGCAATAGTGGACACACTAGTTTGCTTTATTTACACTCCTCACTACACTTCTCGATTTTTTACAGTTTTTACTATTTTCTCGTTTAATTGTTTTTTTGGTTCTAGACCTTCATTAATGTTTATTAATGACATTTGGTTGACCAAAATTGTTACGAGTCTATTTAACCCGCTTAAAGTTTTGTTTTCCCGGTTTCCTCGAAAAACGCGCTTTATGATTCGTTGGTTTTTTAATCCATTTTAAGGATCCGTTTCCTTCGGGATTTGTCCCTAATATTATTTAGGTCTTATTAAGCCCTTAGAATCCATATAATACACTAACCGAGGTCTCATACCTCCTATGGTTTTAACGCTTATTTAGCATTTTTCGCTTTTTAAGCATTTCTTCATTTCTTTTGGATTTATTTTTTCCTTACCAAATTACTTAGGCGTCATTAGGCCCTTAAATACGATTAGATTAATTTTTAATCCCTATATTTAAGTTCGGGGTATTTCAATCTACCCCTTAAGAACTTTGTCCTCAAAGTTGTTCGCGGTTATGGGATTTCTATACTTACTCATTTATACTTGCCTAATACCGAAGCCATATTCCTCCTCCTTTCAATTCCCAAATTCATTACTCAATGTTTTCCTTTCCATAAGACATACTAATGCACAATAATCACTCCACTCCGCATTACTACCCGACCATCCGGTTCCTCATTACCAATTTATACATACATACAATGCAAGGCTATCCCCACAGCAATGCAATACACATTCCAATCCCGTAGGCGCTCAGTATCGCGACACAGACTCCTCTATGTCCTGTTGCCCTTGGAATAATATAACATGCTACACTACTATCTTCTCCGGTATAACTTCCAACAATTACTTACTCTCCAGTCTAAGAAAAATTCTTTTACAACTACTAATTAGAAATATTTCTAAAGCATACAACTCCAAATTCCAATTTGTATTCATTACTTCTATCCTATGTGTGATTTGTGACCACTTTAGGGGAGCTTCAAGAATCATTCGACCCTGATGTGATCAGCATCAGTGTTGAACTATCTTTCCACCCCAATTTGTGTTCGGTTTCCCTTGATCTGATCAGGATCAAGTTCGACTTCCCACATCAGTTTCAAACAGCAAATAATTTAGTTGTTTTCATTTTCTATCTCTTTTACTCTTTCTAGTCGTGATACGAATTCATACATCTCCAAATGATGGAATCAATCCATCGATCATCCTCACTCTACTTCCCAAATGCTTTACTCCGTGGTTCAATACCTAAATGCTCATTTCACAAACCTTCACTACTTCCATCTATTACTCTCCATCATCCTAACTAGGGATTACCATACTTGTAAAACTTAGTTGTCCTCAATTTACTTCCAATAATTTACCTACGATTCCACTACTCATAAGCTTCATTCATCTACTACTCTCATTCATTTCGTACTACTTCTTCAAAGGCTACAATACTTGTGGAGTTCCGTCCACTACTCATTACTCTTCTTTACCAATACTCTTACACTGGTGTTACAAGATGGGTACATTCATCCTATGGTGTTTGCATATCTAATGCCTAATTACCACAATTTCAATATGAATGAATACTTATGTTTATTTAACATAGTACCAATCATCCAATCGATTCTCATTTGTGCTATGCACATTATAGTTTATGTGTTTTATTCATAAAATTCACATTATGCGGTTTTCGCTCTACCCCCCTTAAAAGAGATTACACCCACGTAATCTCCCATATGTTGATATCAAACATCGGTTTACTAAGTTCGGGCGTTTTGAAGCATTTTAGCTTCATTACGGTTCATTATCTAATGTACTTTGGTCCAAGGGTCTTAACCATACCAATGGTTCAGTCCTTGTACCAATAATTCCTATATGAGTTTATTTAACTCACAATCAATTTGGTTCTAGCCTATTAGGCTTTAAGGCATTAATAGCCAATTTGCTATACTTACTAGGTACATTAATCTCCTAGCTAGGGTCCACTAGCTTCTGCTGCGCGACCCTGATAATCTTAGTACTTTATTGCTATTTGGTTATTCCAAATGTGCTACTCATCGCCTTTTTATCCCTCTATTGTGGGAATAAGGTTTACTAACAGTGTGGTATTCTTTTAGTGTTTAAACTCAATGAGTTTAGATTATAACCAGCTCTGGGTAATCTATCATACATACTATTCATACTCCCACGATTTTTCGCTAAGTTCCTCCAACTTATTGTCGGGTGAGGTCAAGTCACCACCTAACTGTAGTGCTTCCTCTGTTGTCAGTTGTTTCTGAATTATACCAGTTTTTCTGGTTCAGTACAAGTGTTCTTTACTTGTATGACCTTGCATTTTCTATGCGTCGGTCCTAGTGACTTCCTTACATCTTCTTTCACCTTTTATTCCGATGATGGAATTCACATCTTGTGATTGTTAGTGTGTGTTACACTCTTCGTGCTTCTTTGGCCTTAGGCCGCACGGTTTTCTGCTAAACTTGCTTAACTGGCTTATGCCATGTTGTTGGTGAAAGAAAGGTTTACTACGATTTACATTTCCAACATTCCTAGCTATCCCACTTGATCATTAGCTGCACACGTGCAATACCAAAACACTCAGTCATACAGAGTGCAGAGGCGTAAACGCTTGACAGTAAATCACTTATGTGATCGCATAGGAATAAATATTTCTGCCTGTCTTCTCATACTTATACTCTATGTCATTGCTTAACTACTTCCTCATAGCGGTCGCTTGTTGCGCACCGCATTCTTACTCATTATACAACATCGTTTTTACTGATTCCGTTACAGTGGTAGTTTCTCTCTACTCATTGCTACTGTTATTGGCACCGTTTCCTTATGGTATGAATACCCTGGGGGTTTCCTGTGTTCGTGTGTATGACGGTTGTCGTAGCATACCGCCACGTTATCATCTTCCCATTGTGGGTATATTCCGTTTCCCATTAGGTTTCATGTGTAGGTTAGCTTACCTCACATTGCTTCATCTTTTATGATATAATTTACCAGGTATTGGTTGACCAAGGATGAGATAATTCATCGGGTCACAAGCTCTCTTGAGTGTTGGTCATTCGTGGTGTTCAATGGGTATTCACATTGATTGTCTTTGACAATTATTGTCTTTCCAGTGCCGAGCATTGGTCATAAGCTCTAGCTGTGCAGTTTGATTTTTGTATGTACATCACCGGGACTTCCCAAGAAACTTCAAGGGTTTTCGGGTCCCGTTCTCTAATTGAAGAGTATTCTATCACTGATAAATGAAAGTTCTTGTTGAGGGGTTTGTCACCACTCATAAGTCTCATGGCAAGGTTACTATGTTAGTACCTGCTTAGGTACTGCATATGGAGTATACTTACTCCTTTAATTTGTGATGGTTTGGAATGTCTTTTCCTTGTTTCATCACCTCTTGGCAATATCTATATGCATAGGCTTAATTGTTGTAGTAGATGGAAGTCTTCCTATAGGTTCACATCTTCACCACATTGGTGGTCTCCGGTTAACGAGGGGTACCTTCCTTTGGGTTCTCGTAGTGTCCAAGTGTGGACCAGGCCATTGTTGGCATTATAACTATTCCTATGCCTCTGTGTTATCTTTTCTACAGAAGGCATGGAGGGTAATTAAAAGCTTCATCAACTGTATATAGACAGATGCTCTAGTTATAGTGACATTGTTGTAGCCATTACTCCAAGCCACTCATCATGTTGAGTTTAATTTGGGTGTTTCAGTTGTCGATCTGTTGTCGCACGAAGCAATATCTTTGCAAGTCTTGTTAGTATTTGGTGTGGGTTTTGCAACCGTTAAAGTTACATAACATAGTCAGTTTATGGCTTCTAAGCCTTATTGCTGCAAGCTATGCCCTTTGCAAGCTGCTTATACATGTTTCCACTCCATGTATACCGTCATAGGTTGGAGATATTATTGGGCTCCATGGTAAGTCGTGGCATCACGCTTCCGTTCATAGGAGACTCTTAGGCAATCTGGTGTTGATCAGTGCCTTTTGTAGACTAGGGTATTTCCTGTCAAGTGAAATCCCTTCGGTGGCTTAACCGAGTGTTCGTTGTAGCTTTCGTGGTCTTATTATGACGCTTCGTTTGATTGTTGTTAATTCAGACACCCTTCAAGGTCTGCTCCTTGTGTGTTGTTAGGTTACGCCGTTACATCCGGCTAATGTTTATAACATGTCGTGTCTACCATACCGCCTTGTGGTATTGTATTTCAAGTTATCCCCTTGTGGGTTATAGCGTCTCCCGTTCTTGGGTAGGCTGTTTATACTCCTCCTAGTGTTTTAGACTAGGTTTAAGATCCTCTCCAACGATGGATTATACTTTATGATAATCTTGTGACTGCTCTTGGGAACTCTGTCCCGTTTGTTGAGCATTGTGGTGTTCACGTTAGGCTTTTGCCTTACTGTGTTCAGGCTAGGTATCCCTTCCAGTTGTCATGTGTTTGTTTGACATCTTGAGACATATCCAATGTCTATACTTATTAGTCTGCGCTCCTTGCGCTTCCTAATTCTCATTCCTCATCTTCAGATGGATTCTTTGAGTTCTTTATACTTGATCGTCTGAGGTGTCCAGTTGTTCTGGTTTGAACTTACTGATGGTCCGTAGAACGGAGTTGACTACTTCCCGTGTTTCGTGCACTACATGTATACATACGTGGGGTACCATGCTGATACGTTACCACTTACCTAACTAATGTCAGGCCCGCAAGCTCCTTCGGAGTGCGGTTGTCCCACATCCCGTAATTGGGTACACTCGTAGTGCTCGTCACACGCCTAGGTGAAGTATTCTATTGCCAACTCCTCTTGTATCTTTCTATGATACTCACCGTAATTATGTTGGTTCGGTTTTTAAAATCCATGGTTTTAAAAGAAGGTTTGTGGTTTTGAAAGAAAACTTGGTTTGAAAATAACAGTTCGGTGTTAAAAGATGTTCTTCATGGCCTAGCCATGTTTGTGGTCTTGACCAAGTCCAGCTTCTTGCTGACTGGTATGTCCTTAATACAATGGTCAGGCCGTTAGGCCTTTTCAAGGTTCCATTCTTCCTGTTTTTAGGATACGTGATCCGGTAGTCGCTTCCTTGCGGTCTTGGTACATTACTATGTACTTGTGGTGTGTTAAAGTTCCTCTACATGTTCCTGTTCTTACTGCACTTGCCGTGGCAAGTGCGTGGTACTGTTGGTTTTTGGTTAGACCTATAGCGGTCTTGGTATGGTTTCCACTTGTATTTAACAGTCTTGTTGACTCTTCCCTTGATCATACTGATCTATGTTTGGGATACTCGATCCTTTTAAGTAGCTTCTCATTGATCTTGACATGGTTGTCTTGGTCGGGGTACTTCTCCCAATCTTGGAGATCCCCCTTTATTTAGTTTGTGTTTTTCCTTGTTGCTCGTTCCCACTGGTTTACCGTGGCGATTGAGCCTTAACTGGTTTAGGCACTACCCTTATAGTCCTATCGGTTCATATCCCGTGGATATCCTTGTAGCTGTGTAAGCTATGTCGGCCAGGTATTGTAACCTTTTGGCGTTGTAGTTTGGAGTTAATAACTCCTGACTATGTCCTTAGTCAGTTGGTATACCACTGGTGGTATTATCTAGCTACTGCTGTCCCACAGACTTGTGTCTCGGGTTCCATTACTGTTCCTTTTCCATTTCGTTGCACAATTAGTGCTTCTTTTCCTGCTGTTGGTTGTCTAGCCAGGTTTCACGACTGCTAAGCACGTCGCCCCGTGCTGTTGTAAGTTGTAGCCTCCTTATGGTTGGAGTGCTCATTCAACCGCAATTGAGTGCGGGTATTGTTGTTTAACCGGGATCCATCCCCGGGTCTTCCAATCCTTGGAATTTACTATATGTCGGTTCTTGTTTACCGAACAGTGGTTTCACCACTGCCAGATCGGGTTTTCCCGAGTGTGAGAGGACTTTCCTTCTCTCTGGCGTTCTTTCCCAAGTTATACAGTGGGGTTTGCAGAGGGCGGGTCTGGTATTGTAGGTATCCGGTACTCACTGGAAGTTCCTAACTAGCATATCTCTAATGCTGACACTCGGCCCTTAGCCCTAAGCTTCTAATTCCTAACTCGTATTCCTAAACTCGGTATTTCCAGTCATCAGAGCGATACTTCGCTCTGATACCACTTTTGTAACACCCCTACCGCTAATACTGTCATTACCGTCCAATCTCCTTATACAATTCAGACTCACGCAGCGGATACTTACATACTCAACGGTGGGTGATACAATGCCATTAGCCACCCACGTGACTAACACGGCTACTACTACTACTACATACAGCATCGGTCTGATGGACCGGAATATCCGAGTGCTACACACTTACAATACATACTCCAATTACCAATTCCAATACTAAAACTTCCGATTAATTACAATACTCCATAAGTTCAACACAATGTAATACACCGAGTTTGACTAAGTTCCTTACACAAGTAAAATACCTCCTTCAATTCCATACATACTCATTAAGAGTCTGGTCACTACCCGTTCCTCACAAACTACTTACTTTCTAAGTACAAGGAGTGTGCCACTTAGTACACTTCTGCATTCTACTACTAACTATCCAAGTGTAGCCACCGGTCTCTTACCTTGACCACATCCGCTTCGTGTACCTGCACACTAAAAACGTTCCCCCGAGGGGGTCAGCTTTCGCTGCGCATGATAACCGCATACCCCGCGTACTAGTGAGGGTACGCCGACCACTTGGTCGAATACATGCAGTTCATTTTCATACAAACATACATGCATACATTCTTTTATACACAATATTACAATACATTACGCAAGACATACACACATACATACACCTCATTACATACCAGAAGTACAACATAAACCATCCAATACATACTTACCTTTTTCAGAATTACACATACACATTCCATACACAATATACAATACTTGTTAGCTTCATTGGTCCACCCGGGTTAATCGGGTGGAGATTACTCTTTTACTCGTTACTCCATACATACGCATACTCATACTCATACTCATACATATTACTTACTCTTACTCTACTCTTACTCATGTTAAGTCGTCAGGACCTCCGGCCCTGGGGACTACTCGTCCCACCTCCGGGATTTACTGACTCACCAATCCGGGATGCTACCCATTTAAGGGATTTGGGCCGCGGACCAGTTTAAGAGTTAGGAATCGGATCCAACCTCTTGTGTCTCCTCATCCTCGCGCGTGGCCGAAGCTATATCGGACTTCTATTCATTCCAATTTACTCACTTAAGTTAGGAGTTAGGTAGTTAGGAATTAGTAGAAGTCATTCATTCAACCACATACACAAATACATTATTCATATACACATCCATATAAAATACAATACAATATACAAGTACACTACAAGATACAATTACACATCATCATCATTCATATATTTCATGAATTATACAAACTATTGTTCAAGACAAATATCGAGAACAATGTAAACAAGCACAAGTAGGTGCAATATAATCCGATTCATGCATTTATCTTATTAGGTGAACAAATAAGCACACAATCGGGGTAACCAGATTAGGATACAGGGCATGAAGAAATCATACCTTTCACCGTTGACTTGGGACTCACCGACTCCCTTCGGTGTTCAACTATTGAATCCTATCACATACATACAGTTGGATGGTTAATTATCCATAATTACCTTACTTATTACTTTCCAAAGTTTCCTAGTTTATACTTACTAACTCTTTGTTACTTAAATGCATTTACTTAAGTTACTACTTACAATTATTTCTAAGCTTGTTTATAGCCTTAATGACCTTTAAATATCATTAATTATATCTTAAGTATCTTATAATATCCTTACCCATCATCAATCCTTAACTAAGCTTTAAAACACATTCTGTAAGGTTTTTTGGCTTGGTCCGGGTTGTTGTCCGGGTTTACAAACCCGACCAACACGCTGGAATACTCTTCGGGTAAGTTTAATGCATGGTCCGGGTTTAGAGCCTAGTATACAAACCCGGACCACTTGATTTTGTGAGTTACGGGTGTTTTTTATGCATGGTCCGGGTTTGTTATTCCTTTGCTAACCCGGATCACTTGTTTTGGTATGTTAGGGTATGTTTTTGGGGTGGTTCGGGTTAGTGTCTTGGTTTGTAAACCCGGACCATCCCTCTGAAAACTTTCTGTCGTGTTTTTAGGCTAGTCCGGGTTTGTGCGCTGGTTTGCAAACCCGGACTAGTTACAGTATTATAACATATGAGTTTTTGAGTTTGTTTCAACTCCAAACTCTACCATCTCTTCCCTAATATTTCTACATATAATCTAGTATGTTTTAACTTTGTTTAAGCATTTTAAACTAGCCCAAACCAACACTATAAAAATCTGTTACATAAACTCATTTCACTGTAAGTTTCTCCTCTGTTACAATTTCTACTTCTTACAGAAATGCTACAGACCTTCCTTCTTTCTTCCCATTCACTAAATTGACTCTCAAACTATCGCAACTTAGTTTGACAGCTCACGTTTTACCATTTACAACCCCTCTCAACTACACTCTCCTTCCTGTTACAAAACAATGTGAAAAACCTTATTCTTTCCTTCACTGTAATTCTCTTCTGTTTCTTTCCTTTCTAACAGCACATAAGTGTATAAATTCCTAACTAAATTTTGACAGAGGTTCCCTACATTCTAAGTGTTCTCACCACATAGTTTTGCACACTCAACATTTTCACAACCTGTTCAACATATACAATATTCTCACATATTTCTAATACCTCTTGCACACTCCACATTTACACTTAGCATATATTTTCTTGTTTTCAAAACTTCAACTACAACTATCATTCACATTAGTGCACCCATTCTTTTCCCACGGTTACAATAGTTTAGTTCATTGCTAAAACAATATTCCTACACATACACAAACCTTAAAGTTATACAGAGGCTTCACATTACCTTGGTTTCTTTGTTTCTTTTCCTTTTCTCTTCTTCCTCCTTTCTTGCTCCTCTTTCCTTCTTTGTTTTTCTTGATTTATTTACACCAAGCTACACCACGTAACAAGGTACAAACTTACACACCCAACTACTAAATTTTTCTACGTAGGTTTTAAACCCTAGATTATGATAACCATTCAAACTCTTAGGAACTCTTACCTTGAGCTTCTAATGGAGTTTTTGAGTAGAAAATGACAAGGCTTCAACTCCTCTTTCAAGTGCCAAACCGGCTGAGTAATGGAATAGTGGTACATTACGCGAGTTTTGTATTTTTGCAAGGAAAGATGAAAAGAGTGAAGCTTTGATCTACTTCTCACCTTAGAACATGGAGAAGAAGATGGATCTTCAAATGGTGCCCTTCAAGCTCTCAAACGATTATACCCTCAAAAATAAAGTTGGAGGTTTTAGATTTTTGAAGGGTGTAGAATAACCTCCTAAGCGATACGAATCCAACGGTATAATTTTTATAACATTTGGTGGTGGTTTGAGGTTTCAAAAATGGAGAAGAAGATGGCTCTGTGTGAGGGCTCTCAAATTGCCATCGCTGGAACCAGAGAGGAGAAGAGAAAATAGAGAGGAAGAAGGAGGTGTGCAGTACGTGAGTGAGAGAAATGTGAGGGTGAGAGAGAGTTTTACTTTTTGACTTTTTATTTCTTTTGTCTTTTGTACATAGAGGGAAATTAAGAGAGTGGGAGAGAGTAGTGTAATCGGATACCCACACAGCCCATATGGCTTTTAAAATTTTAATTGTAATAGTGGACACACTAGTTTGCTTTATTTACACTCTCACCCCATAACTTCTCAATTTTTTACAGTTTTTACTATTTTCTCGTTTAATTGATTTTATTGGTTCTAGACCTTCATTAATGTTATTAATGACTATTTGGTTGACCAAAATTGTTACGAGTCTATTTAACCCGCTTAAAGTTGCGTTTTCCCGGTTTTCTCGAAAAACGCGCTTTATGATTCGTTTGTGTTTTAATCCATTTTAAGGATCCGTATCCTTCGGGATTTGTTCCCTAATATTATTTAGGTCTTATTAAGCCCTTATAATCCATATAATACACTAACCGAGGCCTCATACCTCCTATGGTTATTTAACGCTTATTTAGCGTTTTTCGCTTTTAAGCATTTCTTCATTTCTTTTGGATTTATTTTTCCTTACCAATATTACTTAGGCGTCATTAGGCCCTTAAATACGTATTAGATTAATTTTAATCCCTATATTTAAGTTCGGGGTATTTCACTTCATTCTCTTCCTTGCTCTAGTCAACTCCAAGCTCCAAATGCAAAAAATAATCACATATTCGAACTCCTCTCATCATCCTCTATCTTCCTCTCTTTTCGAAATTCCAAAAGGAAGAACTTGACCTCCATGGGTTTTCCCCATTTGAAGAGAAAAGCACATCATCTTGAAGCTTGGAGTCCCCTCTTTCAAACAAGGTAAAAATTTCATTGAAAAACTCATTTTGGTTCTCCCTCCTTTGGTGACCGATTTTTACCCCCTTGTAATGCCTTCTTTTCTTCTTGATTTTGAGCTCCATTTCAACCCTCCAATGGTGGAGTAATCCCCTTCTTGATTCAAGGGTGAGAACCCCTCTCAAAAATCTCCAAAGGTAAAACCCTAACTTGTGCTCTAAGCCTCTTTTATTGAATTGAGATTTCCTAAGGGTTTAGATAATTGATTGGATGTATTTGGTGTTTCTTGAATGTTGGGATGGAGTTTGGAAACTCCATTCCCTCTTGACCGATTTTGAGAAGATGAGGAGCAAGAGGAGAATTAAGGAGAGACTTGTGAATTAAGGTAAGAAAACTACCTTAAACTTGTTTTAAATTGCTTTAGGTTTTGGGATGGGTAATTTAATTAATGAACCCAAACTATGAATTTAAATCTATGTGGGAGAATGTGTTTAGTGGATTTTGAGAGGATTGGTGAATGTAATTGTGAATTAAGGGCTCATAAGCCAAGTGAGTTGAAATTGTGTTTATATTGTGGTATTATTTGAGAATGTGGAGTTATACTGTTGTTTGGACAATTTTGAGGATATATTATGTGCTGGTAGGACCCTTGTAAGGGTGTGGCTAGATTAGGAATGCAAATGAGTGTGACTTTATGGATTGAGATGTGGTAAGTTTATGGGGAGGTTATGGCAAAATTTTGGTAGAAAAATAAGTGTTTTAAGACGACTTAGTGAATTGGTGAACCTAGGTGTTTGTAGTGTTGTTTGGAGGGTAGTTGTAGCCTTGAAATGGCATTTGGAGAACTAATAGAGGAGAGGTGAAAATCTGTAGCAATGGAGTATGGAAATGTTTTAGAAAAACTAGAAAAGGGATTAGTGTGCAAGACTTAGGAAATGAGAGTTGGACTTGGGTTTTAGAATGGTGGATATGTTGGAATGAATTGGTATGGCCATTAAGTGATTTGGTAGGCTTGGTAAGATGTAAAAACTAGCAAGAAGGAGTTAGAAATGCAAAAGAGTGCAAATGCAAAATGTGAGAACTTGAAGTGTTGGATTTGAACAAGAATTGGAGTAGGGAGTTAACCAAGGATTTGAGGTGGTTTAAGGAGTGTTTTGAGGTGTTAAAATGTGTAGAAAACTTGTGGAAAGATTAGGGAAAGATTAAGGGTGGTTTATGGATTGATTAGGGGCTGAAAAATTATGTATGTTGTAGGTTTTAGCAGGGTCCGGGACTTGGTCCTTGGACAAAGTCCCGGACCACCCATTAAAAATAGGCCGAGACTTTTCCCAGCACATGGTCTGGGACTTGAGAGATGGACAAGGTCCCGGACCACCCCTTAATATTAGGCCGAGAGTTCTTGCAGTACCTGGTCCGGGACTTGAGGGATGGACAAGGTCCCGGACCACCTATTAAAATCATGCCGAGTGTTTGGTTATGCATTGGTCCGGGACTATAGGTAAGGACCAAGTCCCGGACCACCCCCAGAATTCAACAGAATGTGTTTTTAAGGGTTTAAATGATGGGGGTTTGAATGGTATTGGTTTTAGATGATGTTTAGGAGTTGTTTGGTGACTTGTAAAGGTCCTAAGAAGAATAAACAAGTGTTGGAGTGAATGAGTGAGTTAAGGAAATAAGAACATTTAAGTAAACCGAGATAACGGGATAACGGGGTAAGTACGGGAGTAGCAATAATGTACATACCGTAATACCTTAATAATAATTGAACCATTTGACATGTAATTAGTGGTTCAAGAATATGATTCGAGGAACAAGGGTGAGCCAAAGAACATGAGAACCCCCGGTGAAGATAAACCCCGGTGAAAGGTATGATTTCCTCATGCTCTGTATCCTAACTTGGTTACCCCGATTTGTGTGCTTGTTTGATTGTGTGATCACCTAACAAGATAAATGCACGAATCGGATTGTGTGTACTCTATTGTGTTTGCATTGTATCGTTTGTGGTTGGATTGTATTCCATTAATTAAAGTTTGTATAACTCATGAAATGTGGATTGGGAATGAATTGCTTGATTGTGATTGTGTTTGGTAGTGCGACTCGTAGTTGAGTCTTGTGTGAGTAAAGACTCGTAGAAGGAGTCAAGTGCGAACTAATAAAATGGTGGACGCACACTACAACTATTGAAACCTTACGCGGTAACCTAAACCTACGGACACACTAGAACGTGAGAAAACATACGGGAGTATCAACCTCCCGATAACGGTTAGAGAACCGAAACGACTAAACCCACACGATAAATATTAGTGGAAGTATATGAGTAACCTCTAACTAGAGGATTGGAAAGTTGTCCAAAATACGAACCTTGAGTAAAGTAATGAATGGTAAGGGATCAAAACCCCTTAGAAATATAGTCGAACCCCAATGGGAGGAAATGACTAACATGAGCAATGCCCCGAACATGAGAGTATTCAATAAGTGGGTTGAAACCTTAAATCTTAGAATACTAAATATTGAGGAATTCCCTATGCCGTTAAATGCTATCGAGAGAGATGCTTCTAGGCTAATCCTTGAGATTGTGAATTGACTCCGAGAGTGGAGTTTTGGGAATTTGAGTAGTCTGGTTGTGCACTGGACATTGAGTATTTGAGGAGCTAACTGTATAGCCCTATTTGTATTTGAGCCCGATGGTGGGTCTTGTGTATGACCCTGCCCGGAGGTCGTGAGATCGACTTAACATGTACCTTGAGCATTGGGTTTTTTTGGGAACTTGAGTATTGAGTATTGAGTATGGAATTGAAGATGTGAGTATTGAGAATTGAGTTGTGACTTGTGGGACTTGAGAATTTTGAGTTGAGTGGGGAATTGAGTTGAGTGTCGTAGACCTTGTTGAGATTATGAGTAAGAGTACCCAAGGGAGTGGGTAGTACATGAGTAGTTGAGTAAGGCATGGTGAGGTAGAACCCTCAAGTCTAATTAAAGAACATATTGAATCAACCCTTGATGTGTGTTAGTGCTTGTGTTCAATGTTGAACTTGATTGTGAATGTACATATATAATGTATGTTGTATGCATGCTGTTGTGCTAAAATGAACCGCATGCTCTCGACCAATTAGTCGGCGTACCCTCGCTAGTACGCGGGGTATGCGGGAAGTCATATTTAGTGTAAGCTGACCCCCTCGGGGGAACGTTTTAGTGTGCAGGTACCCGAAGTGAGTATGAACACTGTAAGAGTCTGACAGCTAAGTCGGACACCGTTCGAGAGTAGGAGGGGTTGTTATGATATGGGCGTGGATAAGGAAATTGTATTTATGTATTGTGGATTGTAAGACCGAAGGGTCATTGATAAACTTGGAATTGTAGATACTCGGTATAGTATTGAATGGTTTGTATTGTATATTTAGTGTTAAAGGTTGTATTGACTTGAGAATTGTTAAGTAAAGGAAGTATCGTTTGTATAGTGCACTCGGTATAAGACCCATCAGACGATATTGTATTTGTTGTAGTGATTGAGTTTGGATTGGCCTAGTTAGTCACGTGGGTGACTAACGGCATTGTTTCACCCCCGGTTGAGTTGGAACTACCACTGCGTTGTTGTTGATATATGAGACAGGTCATAGGGTAATGGTGTGATTACCGGTAGGGGTGTTACATATTAGCAGTCATAAAGGAGCTGAATTAATTATCTTTCCCAGATGATTTCTTTACTTCTTATTCTGTCTTTTTAATTATGTTGGGCTAAGAGGATTTACTCCGGGTGAAGGTGTAATTATAGTTTGTATAATTATGTAATCTATATTTTACCGGTTTAATTAAATAGAGTTTGTTACGATTAAAGCTTATCTTCGCCTTTTTAATAAATTCATGAATTATTAAAATGCTTTACAAAGTCTATTTTGATCAGAGAGTGAAATAGACAGGTTAATTAATCGATAAATCTGTGGAAAACTTAGTTGATAAAATAAGTTAGTAATTTCAGATGCAAATATAATTCCTCACACTTAATCTGTTTACATGTGTTTTGCTCAAATCTAGATTAGATCGAGCATTTCTGGTAAACAAGTCTTTCAAGTCTAGGATTTAGTCTTTAGAATAATAACAGGAATTTTGCCAAACTATTATAATTAACCGGTAGAGATAGCATAATTAATCAGATTATATAAACCTGAACCCGGAGTCCCGTTTAATTTATCTTCCACTCAGTTAATTTTATCTGTGTTTTACTTTTACAAAAACAAGTCAATTATCCCCCCTTTTTGTGACAAGCTTAGGTACTATATTATTCGCTATAAGTCCCACGGTTTGACCCCCGACCGCTTCTGTCTTACTATACTACTGCGACCAGGTTGTTTGCAGCCGACGGATATTTGAGTTATTAATTTCGTTCTCAATTGTTTAAAAAACACCAGTTCCAACCACTCTCATTTCCTGTCTGCGATTTATCTTAATGTACATTATAAATATCATGGTGGCTATTTAATTCCTCCTTTAAGGTGTTTAACAATTCCCTCTTAACCATATATACGTCTATACAAATGTTTAATTATGGTTAAATAAGCTCTTTTAACCTCCTCAAAATCATTTATATATATATATATTGTCCCTTTGTACATATTTAGGTATTTAACCTTTTTATTAATCATATTCATTTAATTAATTATAATTAATAGGGAAATTAATATTTGGGATATTTCAGTATGGTTCGACATCTTCAAGATGACTCAGCACAACTAAATGAGCTTTGTTAAAGTGTCTATATCATTCTTTTCGGAATCGTCCAACCGTGCCAACACCCTTCAATCTGCCATCGTGTCTATAACGTGGAGTCCAATGGTATTGACATCTTCTTGGTAATTGGTGCAAAAGTATACAACTTCCTCTGTGACAGTGCCCTATAATATGCCCTCTTAGTGACGACGGTTCTTCATTTTCTTCTTTAGGACACCATGTACCTTTCGAACGGATACATGTAGCGAAGGTACAAAGGACCACACATCAGAGTCTCTCTTACAAGATGCACGAGGAAATGTATCATTATGTCGAAGAATGAGGGAGGAAAATAGATCTCCAGCTGGCACATTGTCACAATAAGATCCTTTTATAGTTTAGTCAGAGTGTCCGCATCAAGAACCTTAGATGAAATGGTTTTGAGGAAGACACTGACATTTGTGATTGTGTGTTTGACAGCATCAGGCAAGATTCCACGCAATGCAATTGACAAAAATTCTTGAACTAGGACATGATAATCATGAGATTTCATTCCTACTAATTTCAAATATGTCATGGACACTAGGCTTCTTATGTTTGATGAGTATCCTAAAGGCACCTTGATGTTGCAAAGGGTACTGCATAGACTATGTTTATCTTCTTTAGACAGAGTGTGATAGGAAGGAGGCAAGAATGTGTGTTTTCCACGTTCTTACGGGCCAAGCTCTGTGCGTATGCCCAACTCAATTAAATATTTCCTTCCTTCAAATGATCCTTTGTCTTTCCTTTTATGTTCAAAAGGGTGCTAGTGATACTTTCACCCACATTCTTCTCGACATGCATCCCATCAATACAATGTTTAACCTCCAGATGCTACCAGTACTAGAGTTCCCAAAATATTGATTTCTTTTTCCAGATACTTTTTTCACCACTTTTGCTTGGCGACCCAAAGTTTTTGACAATATTATCCACCTTTTTGTAAATCTTTGTACCTGTCAAAGGCTGGCACGCCATGTTGTGATCAGTTTTCCCATCGAACTCTTTCACCATCTTTCGGTACTTTGTCCTTTTGGAAGCATTTTTTTGTGGCACATGTACACAGTTTTCCACTATGTTTCAAGCGAATGCTACAAGTGTTCTCACCATAAATCGGACACGTCAATGCCCCCTTTATTGAATAGCCTGAAAGATTACCATAGGCGGGGAAATCATTGATTGTGCAGTACAACATAACACGCAAATTGAAGTCCTCTTTGCTGAATGAGTTGTAAACCGTAGCCCCTTCATTCCACAAGAGTTATAGATCCTCTATCAAAGGTTGTAGGAATACATCAATTTTATTGTCTGGTTGCTTTGGATTCGATATTAATAGAGACAACAAGATGTGTCTTGGTTTCATGCATAACCACGGCGGTAGATTGAAAATAACCAAAAGCACATGCTAGGTTCTGTGTATGCTACTCAAATTACCGTAAGGTTTCATCCCATCCGTGCACAAGTCTAGCCTTAGGTTTCTCGATTCGTTACCAAAATAAGGAAATTTAATGTCTATGTTTCTTCACTGTGGTGCATCAGCAGGATGTCTCAATCTGTCATCCTTCTTCCTGTGAACTGAATGCCACCGAAGATTCTCTACGCCTTTCTCAACAGAGAACAAACGTCTGAACCTTAGAATGATGGGCAGGTATCACAATACCTTAGCCGGTGAAGCTTTCTTACTACCGCTGATTTTGTTTGTTGTTTCTTCAAATACCATGACTCTCCACATGCTGAACAACTTTCAATAAATTCATCCGATTTCCAAAACAACATCCAACCATTTAGACAAGCATGAATTTTCTGGTACTTGATACCCATTGGGCACATCAGTTTTTTGGCTGAGTACGTAGTCGTTGGTAAAACATTGTCCACCGGAAGAATGTTTTTCAATAGTTCCAAGAGGGCAGTGAAACTTACGTCGCTCCAGTCATATTTCGCTTTCAAGTTGAATAGCTTTAGGACAACACTCAACTTGCTTAACTTTGTAGGGTCGCACCCGTGGTACGTGGTGTTTTGGATGAATCCAACAAATCTTCATACTTGTCTGGCGTGTTAGAGTGATGTCGTTCCACATCTTCGAGCATTGTCTCAATGTTATCGTCCTAGAAATATGGCTTAACATCAACTGTAACATAAACTGGATAACCTGCAACAGTATCATCTCTGAGTTTTGTTTCTGTGTTTGCCTGACCATTATCCCCTTCGTCAAGCTTAATAACATCGAACACGCGCTGACCATGCCATCGGATTATGTCTTGGAAATCCTTTGTAAAATCACGGCGGATCAGATGTTCCTTAACTGTTTCAACGTTGTGATATCTCATTGTTTTGGCAGTCGATACATGAACAAAATATGTATCCTTTGTCTGAAGGTTTCAAATTGTTTGCCAACACCGTGCATAACTTATCGACTCCTTTTAAAAACTTGTCATCCAACTTTCTGCTGTAAATCCATGAACGTTTCATCTCCTTCTAGCTATTTATATGAAGGCAACCATTTCATACCGTCACCCGTGGTGGAGTCATTACATTTTTGTATCTTATCAACCTAAATCCATCCATGAGTATTAAATCCCACCGGTGAACGTGTTTTTAATATGTAATTTATTGAAAATTTCGGCAGTATCTCCCTACAGTTCTTCAAATGCTCGATATTATGATATTAATCAATAATATATGCACTCAAAGAACAATGACGAGATACAACGGAAATAATCAGTAAACTACACATTAAAAAACACATTCACACTCTAGGTGTGAGATTTAACAATCATGGACAGTCCCGACAGGGACTGCCCAAGATATACCTCTATTAGGTATATCTTGGGTGGATAACTATGTTTGGTAGTTTGTCAAATACTATATATATACGTAAATCTTACCTCTGGTATGATTAGCTGCTGCTAAGACAATTGAGGTTGGAAGCCAAAATAAAGTCGTCCTGATGCATAAACAAAAAAATGACAACGTTATAATTCATCAAAAAATCAAGGTTAAAATGCTAGCTAAACCGCGGCAAAAATTTGACAGCATCTCCCCTATATTTCTAACATTTCCAAATCACTTTTATCAACATCAAATTCACACGCACCATCAGAATTACTTTTAAACTAATTTTATATTTTAAAACTACATTACTATGTATTAATTGTAAAACTAAATGCTAAGAATAAACAAATCAAATTTACTCTTCCAACAATAAACAAAGAAACATCACTATAACAGTTTACAGTTTAGTTTGCAAAACTACCGTTAGTAAGCACCGAAGTGGGCAATTAGTGCAGAAATCAGTCCACGAACTAGGTTCCAATTAACTGTGAATCTGGGCTCAAATATAAGAACAAGGTTAGAATATTTGCCATTACACTCTCAGGAATCAACATAAACGACGTTAGAACTAGCATTCGACATATATATGAACAAAGTTAGAAATAGGAACAATCGACAGAAATCGCATACCCAGTACGCGTTAGAGTCGATGACGACCAGTGGTAGATGGGTGGTGACCAGCGGCGATGGGAGTGACAAAGGTGGCAGGAGCGACGGCAGCGATGGCCGTTAGTAAGGTGACAGGAGTGAGGAGGCGATTTCAGTAAGGAAGATAGCGTGAGAGAGAAGTAGAGGTTACTGTAAGTGTGTAGAGTAAACGGGTAAATTTTCTAGTTAAAAGGACTTTAGAATACGGTTCACAAGAAAACCGTAATCTAAAGTCTAACGAAATAAAAAAAATAGCGCGAAAAAAAATTTGGCCTAGGCTGGGTTTTGAACTCATGATCGATGGTGTTGACTCATGTACCCGTGACCACTAAGCCACGAGTCTTATTCAATTAAACGTATGCAACACATTTATCATAAGTTTTTTTAAGCTAAAATAAGCTAGTAAAACAACTTCGTTAACTGTCATTTAGATTACGCGCAACGTCGAAAAAATCAAATAGTGCGGGAAATATTTGGCATCAGGTTAAAACGACGCTGTTGACCATCAATGGGCGGGGAATTTAGATGATGGTTATTAGTAAACCGTAATCTAAAGTCCGTTGACCGTCAAAGCGCACGTCTACACGGGGACTTTACTTTACGGTTTATTGATAACTGTCATCTAAAGTCCATTGTAAATAAGGCGCGCCTACCTCCGATCGATTATTGCTTACGGTTAATTCTATAAATGTCATTAATTAATTCCGGCCCTCCTATTAATCACGGTTTGTGTTTAAGCCATGATTAATCAGTCGTCATTAAAGGATTCCGTTCCACCAGTGGGAGCACCTTGGATTTAAGGTAAATTCCGCTGTGTTTCTGGTAACATTTTGATACTGCTGTTAAGCATTTACAATTTGATGGTTTTCCTTTCTATTCTAGCCATTTACCATTGTTATCTGCTCCTGTTTACCTTCTGAAAATTGTATTTCAAGACTTGTCTGAACGTCCGTCCGGACATCAATGTTCGAACAAGCCCCGAGAGTTTATATTGATTTTGCTGTTTTGGGTGTGTCCGAACATTTGTCCGAACTTACATGTTCAAACAGCATGCGAGGACAAAATCCAATTTGTAAGTCTCGACTTATGTCCAAACTTACAAGTTCAGACCAACGTTCGGACACATACCGGTTTTAACTCTCGACTTGTGTCAGAACTTCCAATGTCCAGACACAAGTTCGGATCCCTTCTGTTTACACTCTCGACTTGTGTCCGAATTCCCATGTCAGGACACAAGTTTGCACCCCTTCTGTTTACACTCTTGACTTGTGTCTGAACTTCCATGTTCGGACACAAGTTCAGAAGTTTTCGATTTCCAGTTTTCTAACTCTCGTCTTGTGTCCGAACATCAATGTTCGGTCGCAAGTTCGGACAATTAGTTTTCCCCAGTTGGTTCTTCTCGACTTGTGTCCGAATGTCAGACGTCCAAACACAAGTTCTAACAAATGTTGTTTGCAGTTCTAGGATTCGTTTGAAGTCCGTTTTTTAATCTATTTGTGCTATTAGACTTGTATTTTCGTAAGCTTTTATTTAAGGTAAAATCCAGGGTGTTACACCTCTTACGTATCACACTCTTGTATTCACAATAATATAATCTCACAATCAAATATGTAAATCATAAAAAATATTATTAGCTCATTCTAACAAACATTCATTCAGAAGAAGAAACTTTTTTTAAGTACAATCCTAATACAATCTATGGAGGGTGGGGGAAGTCGAACTTGCTACTTATTGTCACAAGCAGATGATAACTCACCAACTCGATTATAGACTATTTTTGACAACAATGAGAAACTCTTAATTGCTTAACTTATATTACTCCTTTAAACATGTAACCTTAATTATGACCTTTGACACTACTTACGACTTCACTGAAGACCTTCCGATGAGCTGCTCAAGTCAAGAAGTTGGGACTTGAATCTTCTGCTACACAGGCTGTTGTAACATATTATGTTCTTCTCATGAGAGAGTGTCGTGTTTTATTTTGTCCCAAAGGCAAGTTGAGTTTCTTTTCCAAGAGCGACCATTAAACATATTTTTAGACTAGAATAAAGTCAAACATGGAAGTAAAGAAAGAAGTATTTAGCGATCTACATTCTTTTATGGAGTATGACACCTCTAGGCAATGAGGAACATACTGATTTTTTGGGGGAGGAGCCCATCATCAAGAGATAGTGCAAGAGATCACAAGATCGACACATGCATGGTGGTGGCCTGAGCTGCTGATACAACAGATTGGTTCTTAGAAGCTAGCAACTTGAAGGAAGATCTATACTACTTATATGATTAGTTATTTTGAAGATTCATACCTTCTATGTTGATATACAAGGCACTATTGATTGTACTCTTTTTCATCCTTAAAATATTTTAGGGAAATTTCATGAAATGCCACTATATTTTTAGCTAATTTATGAAATGTACAAAAAAAAAGTCACGAAATGTCACTATATTTTTTGAAAAGTCCATAAAATGCCACTATAGATGTAATAAAAGACAAAAATACCCCAATAGTTAAGTACTTTTAAAGTTCACAAATGCCCCTAAGTGTTAAAAATTAACAAAAAGTATCAAAATATAATAAAAATGAAAAAATGAAAGAAATTTATAATAAATTTAAAAAAATAAAAAATTTAAAAATTTAAAAATGAAAATATCATTAAATATTAAAATAAGGGAAATTCACGATATACCCCTGTTTTCTTTCGTATTCACAATATACCCCTGTGTTTTTCGTAATTCAACTTTAAACATGCTTAAATTTTGTCCAAAATTGATGAAACTTTACATGGACGATGCTAAAGTGTTATATTTTGTCCAATATCAAATATGAAGTTTTTTAAGCTCACATGTGACCTGTGGGACCCAATAAATATGCCACATGTTCATTGGGTCCCACAGGTCACACGTGAGCTTAAAAAACTTCAAATTTGGAATTGGACCAAAATATAACACTTTATCATCGTCATGTTAAGTTTCATCAATTTTGGATGATTTAAGCATGTTTAAAGTTGAATTACAAAAACCATAGGGGTATATTGTGAATTACGAAGAAACAAGGGTATATCGTGAATTTTCCCAAAAAATAAATATTTCCTTTTTTAAAACTTATTTAATACCTTATAAATAATATTGAGTTCTAAACAAATAATGCATACCAATTTCTCAACCAATATAGTACTATAATTTATACCAAATAAGTACCATAATGTTAATCATACATTTTTAATTATTATTTTCTATCAATTTAGATCTTTTATTTCTTTAAAGTAAATAATTTTTTAAATTGCTGATAAATTTTAAAAACTAAAATTTCTGAATATAATAATTTATTCGAAATAGAGCGATGAGAATATAATATACATATATATATATTCTTAGTCGCTCTATCTCAAATAAATTATATGTTTAGAATTTAGTTTTAAATTTTATCAGCAATATAAAAAATATTATTTACTTTAAGGAATAAATATTTTGAATTGATAGCAAAAATAATGAAAAAATGTATGATAAAAATTAAGGTATATATTTGGTATAAATTATGGTACTAAATTAGTAGAAAAAATGGTATAAATTATTTGTTAGAACTCATATTCTTTTTATGGTATTGATAAATTTCAAACAATAAAATATTATTTTTTTATTTAATGATATTTTTAATTTTTTTATTTTTTAATTTTTTTTTTAATTTTAATTTTTATAAATTTATAATTTTTTTTTAATTTTCAATTTTATCAATATTTTTATAGTATTTTGATATATTTGTTAATTTTATGAAATGTCATTATATTTTGGCTAATTCATGAAATGTCACTAAAAAAAAGAAATCACGAAAATCACATATTTCTTAAAGTCCATGAAATGCCACTATAGATAGAAAAAAAACAAAAATAGCCCTAATAGTTAACAAAGTACTTTAAAGTTCACAATATGCCTCTAAGTGTTAAAAATTAACAAAAATATCAAAATACAATAAAAATAAAAAAAATTATAAAAACTTTGAAACTGAAAAAATTATAAAAGTATAACAATTTTTAAATATTAATAAAATTAAAAAACTAAAAATTTCAAAAATTTGAATGTTTTTAAAAATTAAAAAAGTAAAAAATAAAATACAATAAACTATTAAAAATAGATATTTCATTTTTTAAAATTTATTCAATACCATAAAACGAATATTGAGTTCTAAACAAATAATTTATACCAATTTTTCTATCAATTTAGTATCATAATTTATACCAAATAAATATCATAATTTTTATCATACATTTTTTCATTATTATTTACTATCAATTCAGATTATTTATTTCTTAAAGTAAATAATTTTTGGGAAATTTCACGATATACCCCCGAGGTTTGAGCGAATTTTACAAGATACCCCTGAGGCTTCATTTTTATTATAAGATACCCCTGAGGTTTCATTTTTTTATGATATACCCTGAGGTTCATTTTCATTATGATATACCCCTAAAGTTTCAATTTTATTACGAGATACCCCTCAGTCAGATTCCTCATTTTAACCTCGCACCATATGCCCCCTAATAGTCTCAGGGATATATAGTCAAAGTTTCGTTTGAATTTAAACTTAAATAAAATGCTCAAAAAAATTTAAAGTTCATATAAAATTTCACATTAATATCAAAAAATGAATAAATTAAATAAACAAAAACAATTAATTAATGATGACTAAAAAATTGAAATTAAATTATTTAAAAAAATAAACTTAACTTGTTAGGGAGTTACCTAGATATTTGTTTAAAATCTAAAAAATGTATAACAATAATATGAAGAATATTAAAAGCATCAGTTTCGTATAATACACAGAAAAAATCATCATTTTAAATTAGAAAATAAAATATAAAAACCATAAAATATGATCATTTCTCTTGTGATTATTGATATCAAATAATATATTTGTTAATAAACTCATACTATAATAATAAAATTATATAATAATTTCTTGTATTTATAATAATTGTTATAAAAAATATGATTTTAAGTCACTGCTGTAATATTTTTTAAATAATGTAACAATATAAGTTTTCTAACTAGATTTTTTTTTGTTTAGTCATTTCAATTTATTTTAAACTGTTTATGACTCTAATTTTTTATACTTTTATTTATGTTTTGTAAACTGAATTAAAATTTTAACTGATCTATAATTTTTATGTGCATTTTATTCATATTTTAAATTTTTAAAAAAATTGACCATAAACCCGTGTGGTTATTGCGGGCATATGGTGCGAGGGTAAAATTAGGATATGAAACAATATAATATATCAGAATCTGAACAGAGGGGCATCTCGTAAAAAAAAATTAAAACCTCAGGGGTATATCATAATGAAAGTGATACCTCCGGGGTATATCGTAAAAAAAATGAAACCTCGGGGTATCTCATAATGAAAATGAAACCTCGGGGGTATCTCGTGAAATTCACTCAAAAATTATTTATATATACATATATTCTCAGTCGCTCTATTTCAAATAAATTATTTTATTTTAAAATTTTAGTTTTTAAAATTTATCAACAATATAAAAATTATTGACTTCGAAGAAATAAAAGATCTAAATTGATAGAAAATAATAATTAAAAAATGTATGATAAAAATTATGGTAGTTATTTCGTATAAAATATGGTACTATATTGGTTGAAAAATTGGCATACATTATTAGTTTAGAACTCAACATTCTTTTTATGGTATTGAATAATTTTTTTTAAAAGGAAATATTTATTTTTTAATATTTAATAATATTTTCATTTTTTTTAATTTGATAAAATTTTAAATTTTTATATTTTTTTTATTTTTATTATATTTTGATATTTTTGTTAATTTTTAATACTTAGGGCATATTGTGAACTTTAAAAGTATTTTGTTAACTAGTAGGGGTATTTTTGTCTTTTTTACATCTATAATGACATTTCATGGACTTTTCAAAAAATATAATGACATTTCGTGACTTTTTTTAGTGCAATTCATAAATTAGCAAAAAAAATATAGTGACATTTCATGAAAGACAAATTAGATTGTGCGGCAGGGCCGCATATAATATTGTATGAACTGTGCCATGTGGCACTGATGTGTCATGGATCATGCTGACTGTATAATATTTTTAAATAATACACTTTAAATGTTGTAACTTTTGAAATATAGGTCCAAAAGATAGCCAATGAAAATACAAATCTAACGGCGCAAACGGCATTAAAAACGGACTTCAAACGAGTCCTAGAAGTGCAAATTAGTATTGGTCCGAAGTTGTGTCTGGACATTGATGTTCGGACACAAGTCGAGAGTTGAAAAGACTAAAACCAAAGACGTCCGAACTTGTGTCCGGACTTGGAAGTTCGGACACAAGTCGAGTTTCAAAGTCCGAAAATCCTTACGCGGTGTGTCCGAACATTGGTCCGAGCTTACAAGTTCGGACATAAGTCGAGACTTGCAAGTCGACCTCGTCCTCACATGCTGTCCGAACATTGAAGTTCGGACAGAAGTTCGGACACGACAGAACAGAGAAAACTTCTTAAACTCTCGGGGCCTGTCCGAACATGGATGTCCGGACGGACGTTCGGACAGGTCCCTGTATGCGTTTAAAACAGTAGAACAGAGACCAAAAGTAAGCCAAAACGTATACCAAACCATATTAAGATCAACATAGAGAAAACATGAATTTAAACAACACTTATACCATAGGAAACAGCGGAAGTCTTTCTGGTAATCCAAGGTGCTACCGCCACATCCAAACCCTTGGATGCTCAGGCTATTAAACCATAAAACATTCCAAAATATCACTTAACATTGTGAAACCAAATATGCGGAAGCTTAAACTGTATTCAACAACAAAACATTATTAAGGAACCTAAAACGTCGTGCTCAGAAACTCATAAAACAGCGAATGTCTTAAAAACAGTCTCAATTCTCCTATCACTAAGTCGTAGCGCTTTCCCCATTTCCCCAAGTCAGCAATTTGTACCTGCGATCAGAAAACGACAATAAAAGCACGAAGGGATCGCGCAAATCAGTGAAACTGAGTAAATTCCATCTCATCATGTAAAATACATTTTAGAAATCCCTTTGAGTTTAAATAAATGAAACATTCGAGTTTGTAATCCAGTAAACCATTTCCACACTTCAATGTCCAACATTCAGTAAAACCATTCGGGGAGCCTTCCACTGGAGTATCCACAAAGTAACCAAGCAGTCGTAATGGACCAAAATATCAAATACCCTCACCCTAAGTCCTTAAGTGTGCACACCCCCTATGAATTATCAGTCCATAGAGTAGATCATAGAGCTTAACTGCAGTCATTGTATGCAGCGCAATATATATAAACAATTCAGTGTAATCAATTCATGCTCACGGTGCAGAGAACCAACATGGTGAGTCAGGGAGCACCACGAACCCCAAAATAATTAGAAACCAGTGAAGAACTCCCGAAACAAAACCATTATCAAATTCCAGAATACCAACCATTGCACCACGTAAAGAAATCACAATCTCCAACAAGGTTTTCCAAAATGCAATTTGGTGACCGAAAATAATCCACATCGAAATCCAATAATGAGCACAGAATTTACCTGATCGTTCTCTCGACTCAGGAAGACACCCAACAGATTCACCAATGGCGTTCGTCGTCGACGCCAACGTCTAGGTTAGAACAGTTCACAATCAGAAGACATCGAACACAATCGAATAAACTAACACACTAACTATGCTACTACTTTACCCGTTATATTCTAGTTGGCACCAGGGAAGGATTCTGATCAATCACCAGCAGGAACGTGAATTGTGAGTTGGGAAGAAGAAAGTAATGGCGGCGTGAAGAAGATGGAAAACGATCAATAAGATCGTGGTTTAAATAAGTAAATCAGAGAATTAGGGATTATTAATATAAATTAAATGAATTACGTTTTTGTAAAGAAGTAGAGGAATAAATTAAATAATGTAAACAATTTAAAAGGAGAATTCAAATAACTAATATTGTAACCAATTTAGAAATATACTGACGTTGAAATTAATCGGGAGAAGGAAATAAAACAACCCATAAGGAAATAAAGATATAATCTCTTAATTTGAAATAAAATGGAAAGAGATTTATTTAACTGTTGCAGAAGATAAGGATGCGGAGTAAAATATCTTAGAAGTTAATTAGTAAACATTTACTAGCAAAGAAGTAAACCAGAAATAAATCAATATATGTAAATAGTTTAAGGACTCAACGGGAGAAAGACAATTACGTTTAAAAGATGAGTCACAAAGCTAATAATATAATTACTGGGAGAAGGATAAGGAGAGTCAATAAACAATATATATTAAATAGCCAATTCGAAATCAGACTCTAGATATTTAAAATTAACAAGCTAGAAGGAAGATTCTGGATTGATATTTTGGGATTTAAATCACCTAACGAATTCAGAAAGATGATTTAGAAATATGGCTAAAGTTAACCAAAGCAAAACGTTACAATTAATTGTAAACATTTTAAGGAGAAGGTAGATTTAGAAATGAACATCGTTGAATTCCCTGGGCCACCTTAATACTAATCTCGGACCTATCATTCACATTATATACTATAGTATTCTTAACTTGGAAATTCCCGGGTATTTCATTATGATTAATTAAAAGTGATATTATGATACACTAAAAAGATGTTATGAATCATAAGTCTCATTGATATATATGGATATATACATGTAAATAATATAAAATTTAAAAGTTGTCAAAACATATTCATGTCTGGTATTATTTTGAAGAGCTTGAATTTAGATGAACAATGATATAATTTTTTTTCATTTTAGACTTATATTTTAAAAGTTACAATAAATTAAAGTTAATAGAGTATGACTGTCAAATAGATAAGACTGTACGCTCTTGGGTATGGGCGTCCCGCGACATCGACCCGCTGTTCATGAAAACATAAATTAAAAGGCCTTTTGTCAAGTGATTGACATCTGAGCGGTGGAGGACTGGAGTAGGGGACGGAAGGTCCTGAGTTCGAATCCTCTTACAACCCACTTTGGTGGAGGAATGGAGTTTATTCTCTTATTACCCATTCCGGGGAGAGTGGAGGAATGGAGTTTACTCTCCTATTACCCAACATGGTGGAGGAACGGAGTGGTGAGAAGGACGGTCCCAAGGTCTTATTCCCCAATCTTACATTGCTTGGCGAGCCTGTCACAGAGGGGTTATACCCTGTAGCGGCTGCGGGTTCCCAATTCAAAAAAAAAAAATAAATAAAAAGCCTCACCATCGGTCGTTATTGAGCTGGTTTGGGGAACAGCTTCCAGCAGCAGACATTATTCCCCAATCTTACATTGCTTGACGAGCCTGCCACAGAGGGGTTATACCTTGTGTGATTTACCCGGTTGGCATGTATTGCAGGCGAGCATGTCCGCCATTGGGTTTACCCTGTGCGCACTCTAAGAGTAGCGGCTGCGGGTTCCCAATTCAAAAAAAAAAAAAAGGCCTAAGTCACCATCGGTCGTTATTGAGCTGGTTTGGGGAACAGCTTCCAGCAGCAGACAGCTTCTCAATTTCTAAAATCAGCAGTTCTGCAAAATCATCAGTTGACAACTTCTCAATTTTCAGCAGCAGGACCTAACAATTGTCTGCTTTTTAAAACCATCAGCATTGTTCAAAACTTAACTCAAGTTGTCTACTGTCCTGTCCATGGAAGAGGAAATCACATGCATTCGAAATAGATTTCTTCCCTCATTGCCTATCTTGCCTGCCTAACCAATGAATGACTGCACGTCTGCAAGTCTCTAAGATTGATGTTCAGTGAATGCTAGTTTGAACTTATGATTGGTTTTTTTATTTGTTACGACTAGAAATACTGTTCACAACACTGCATATAATTTAGGGGTGAGAAGATAGGACGGGTTGAGGTTACCAATCTGTTTAAAAATCTATTCACTCAAATCTAATCACGAAATAATCGGGTTATAAGTGACATCATGATCTTCATTCTCCCTAATTTGATTATATAGATCGAAAAAAGAACATTGATGGCTTTAGGAAAACGTACTTATCAAATTATTGGATGGATGAAGAAAATTATTGATAATGTCTTTTTATATTTATTTACTAATATTTATAGAGATAAACGAATTGAAGTAACATTTTGGTCAGTGTACTACTTATTATTGTATTATTTTTGAATAAAATAAAGGGGTAAGTTTGGGTTAGACCTTTAAAGTCATACCTGATCTAAAAAAATAATAGATAACCCAATTCGATTCAAAAATTAAATAGGTCAAAATTTTCAACCCAAACCTATGATTTACGGGTCGATTGTGGGCCAAGTATTCGGATTGAGTCAAAATTGCTACCCATTATTCTCATTCTCATAGAAACTTATAAAATATTTCTTGTGTTTTCTTTTACAAAATTGCATGTATTAAATACAATAATTATTTATATTTTTCTCATAAATAATTTTTTTATTAGTTATGTATAAATAAGTAATAAGTTAACTTAACATCATTAGCTTGTATAAAAATAGGATCTGATATTTTACGATTTATTATGTACCAAACAATCGAGGCGACCTAGAGCAACTCGCTTCCAAAGATCACATAGGCTGACACCGCACAACATATAACAACATGGCTTTTTCTTGGCTACAAGTGAGTGTAGCTAGATAGCTACATCCAGAGGAGAAAGGAGAGGAGGAGGGAGCAGCAGGCGTGCGTGAAGGTATGTGGTTTTTTTTTTACTTTCATACGTGTGCAGCAGTTTTTTTAATTTTTTTACTTTTTCTTATTTAATCATAAAAACTTTAAATTTGTTATAACTTTTAACATTTAAGTCCAAAATGGAAAAAAATTATATCATTGTTCATCTAAATTCAAGCTCTTCAAAATAAAACCAGTCATTGATATGTTTTGACAACTTTTTTAAAAAATATTTTTAATGCATACAATGATATTTTAATGTGAGGATGTATGTACATATTTTAATGTGAGAATGTACATGTTTTTATGTGACGATGTACATGTTTAAATGTGATAATGTACATGTTCTTTAATGAACATCTGTACATGTTTGTATGGTCATATGTACATGTTTGTATGACTGTCTGAACAAGTGTTCTTCCTTATATGTACAGGTTTTAATTTAAGGATGTACATATTTAATGATTCGTACAATTTTATATGACTATTTATATGCTTTTAATGCGAGGATGTACATGTTTTTACGTGAGGATGTACATGTTTTAGTGAACATTTGTACATTTTTGTATGACAATCTGTACAAGTTTTCTTTTACGTTCTGTGTTCTATGCATGTAAAATATTTTTTTTAAGTTGTCAAAATATATCCATGATTGGTCTTGTTTTAAAGAGCTTGAATTTAGATGAACAATAATATAATTTTTTTTCATTTTAGACTTATATATTAAATGTTACAGCAATTTAAAATTTTTATGATAAAAAAATAAAAAAATAAAACAAAACAAAAAACAAAAGGCACGGACGGGACGGGGTGTAAAAAAAAGAAAAAAAAAAGGAAAATTCACGAGATACCCCTGTTTTCTTTCGTAATTCACAATATACCCTTGTGATTTTAGTAATTTAACTTTAAACATGCTTAAATATTGTCCAAAATTGATGAAACTTTACATGGACGATGCTAAAGTGTTATATTTTGGTCCAATATCAATTTTGAAGCTTTTTAAGCTCACATGTGACCTGTGGGACCCAATGAATATGTGACTGTTCATTGGGTCCCACAGGTCACATGTGAGCTTAAAAAACTTCAAATTTGATATTGGACCAAAATATAACACTTTAGCATCGTCCATGTAAAGTTTCATCAATTTTGGACAACATTAAGCATGTTTAAAGTTAAATTACGAAAATCACAGGGGTATATTGTGAATTACGAAAGAAAACAGGGGTATCTCGTGAATTTTCCCAAAAAAGAAAGAAAGAGCTCGATGAGGGGATGTAGCGTGGCTACATCAACATGTAGCCCAGACCGACTGTAACAACATAGGAAAATAATCTATGTCGTCTCTGTCTAGCACTCCAATAGTGGCAACTATTTGACTAGCCTTTCATTGATCACACAATCAGAGGTGACTAAATACTCACCCCTTTGATCTCTGTTTGAAGACAAGTTTTACGTTAGATATTATACGAACTGCCCTAGTTGATATATATTATTACAGTGTTATAAGGTGATTTCAATTTAAATGATGTACAGTTCATGATTTATTTGTCAAATATAGCCACTTTTTTAAGACACATGAATGACCTAAATTTAGCAGGTTGATTAGCTTGCTTTTTCCCCCTCGACATCCTATATTTCTATGCCTCTTTTGACTTATTTACCATTAATTTTAAATCGTCAGCCATCATATAATAAGCATTTGACTAAGATACTTATTTTTCAAACTGTAGATCATGCTTCCTAAAAATTATACTACCTTCGTCCTACCTCGGATGTCCTATTTATTATTTGATTTCAATATTTAATATATAAGACAAATTAATTTTATAAATTTACATTATACAATAGATATCTTACATAATGAACTATATCCTTAACAATTTTAATTTTATAACGCAATAGAGAACAACCAAATAACCTTCCATTAGCTCTCTCGCATCCCGGGCTTGTTGAGTAATGACTCTTTGGAGACTCCTTTAACGCAACATAAACCAAAATGTTTAGCGAAATGGGCCGATTAGGATAAGTTTACACTACAGCTGATCAACTGGGCGGATGAGCCGGATTCGGACTGGGTACACATAAATTTTCAGTCTAATCGGGTCAAGGGTTTAGCCAAACCCGTCCAATCTGACCAATCACCTAAACCCAACCTGCCCATCTAAAAAAATGCTCATGCCATAGCCCGGCCCGTCCAACCAGCTTTTAACTCAAATTTATCTATTTAGTAGCATAGATCTTAAATTATACTACCTCCGTCCCGTCATAAGTGTCCTGTTTGCTTTTTGGCACATTTTTCCATCTCAATATTAAACATATAAGGTAAAATAATTTTATAAAACTAAATTTTGTATTATATAGTTTATCATGTAAGGAATCATATGCAAAACTTAAATTTTCAAAATTAATTTATCTTATATGTTAAAAATTGAAGTCAAACGACATGTCCAAATAGTAAATAGGACGGTCAAGGTGGGACGGAGGGAGTAGATACATAGTATAGATTTTGAAGAGTGTGCACGAAATAAATAAATTTTATAAGACAAAGTATGCGGTACATTCAGTTGAATAACTACTACTGTATTATTGTAAGTATTTTATTACTCTTGTTTACATATTTACAATAACATATACTAATGTAAGATGTACTATAAGATTCGGGCCGGGCCATCAAATGGATAAAATATTTAGCCATAACCTGGCCCGAAAAAATATTCGGGCTACTTTTTTGTCCAAACTCGTCCAATTATTTTTTCTATCCATGCTCAATGGTCTAATTTACGGGCCGGGCCGAGCTGGACGGGTGGGCTATCCTGAGTATGATCGGCTCTAGTTTACACTCTACAGAGCTATGAATAAGTCTTGTCGCCCACAAGGCAGGTGTTATTTTCTTCGGCTGATAATAGTATTAAATATAATGAAGCTGCTACCGAATAACACAAACAAGTGGACGTGCCGGAGTGGTTATCGGGCATGACTAGAAATCATGTGGGCTTTGCCCGCGCAGGTTCGAATCCTGCCGTCCACGAATTTTATTTTTCCATACGATTTTATTTTTCCATATCCCAATGGAGGCACCCGTTTCGGTTCTCCTCCTCAATCCTCGGTAAGTTGGCGTAATCACCGTTAGGGAATGCAGAAGTTTCTTCAACGCAGTCCCTATTCCGTTCCGGCTGTCTTCAACACTCTGGCTAACTATCATCAGCGTTTACTGTCACTGAAAACATGCCAAACTTACAAACCGTCATCTTCTCTCTGTCCGCCCTCACGCCGTCCGGCTTCTCCTGTTACCGCTGTCAGCCATTCCCAAACCAGGGGTAGTTAGTGTAATCTTAATTCCGTTCTTTCTAAACTGCTCATGCCCACAGGCCGCGGATGCCCACTACTCTCGCTGCTATTCAGTTCCTTCCCTGCATTTCTCTCACAACAACACCTCCCGTCGCCCAATTTTATTGAAAAGGATTTCTCTCTCCAGCGAATGTGGAGTATGCCATTGTTTGAAAGACGGTGGCACGAGAGTTGACTGGCTTAATTATCTTGGTTTTTAACCATCAGGGGGGCGGGGATATTCAACGGAAGAGGTTTATGGTTTAACGTTTTGGATTTCTGATGCACTAGCCGTATGTTTGAATTTCAGTTTGAACTTATTTGATTTGATTCTTTTGACTTCAGTTTGGAATTTGTGGGAGGATGATAGATGAATTGGAGTGCCCAACTGTTGTTTACTGTTTTTGCAGCTTTGGTAAAGTTGTACGGTTTGTGTAAATTCCGTGTATTGACCATCATGGAGGTCTTTTTCTTGTTAATGAACTCTTTGTTGTCTGTAATCTATCGGGACCCATGGCTGAAAAAGTTCATCAATTTTGCACTTCACACCTCATTTCGCTTCATGCTTATGATTCAAATGAAATCTTCTGTTAATTATTGTCAGATCCTTGGAAAATCAAGTGAGAAGATGGTAGAGTACTTGCAAGATTAATTAGGAATTATTCACAAGAAACATGCAGAGGGCATTACTAGTTAATACTACTTTCCTTGGAAAAACTACTTTCCTTCAGAGAATAGCAAACGAGACATTCAAGTTACAGGATCTTGTTGAGATTGTCTCTGAGCCTATTGACAAATGGCAAAACATTGGACCTGATCACTTCAACATACTGGATGCCTTCTATGCCGAGCCTCAGAGATATGCTTACTCGAGAGTTATCAGGTGGAATCAAACCCCTCAAGCTGATGGAAAGAAGTGCATTCATTGATGGGATGGCGTAAAACTCGTGTTGAGTATGGATAGGGAAATTTGATTTTCATTTATATGGATCTTGAATTAAACTGTTAATTGAATGGAAAAACATGCTTGAATCTGTTTTGGTATCATGTCTTTCTACTTTATTACAATTTGTTGATTCTTAAAGTCATATGTTGTTCAAAATTTCTTTATTTTCATTTGTTCTGTTTTGTATTAAGTTATGTTTAATCTAAGGGAGCATGCTGTCAACTTGGAATTTCAAAGACTGATGCTACCTATCTCTGTAAATCAGGTGTTTGTAAGTGCTATCCATGAAGCTAAGTGGATGAATGAGATGGAAAAAAAGCATATATGATTCATGGTTTGGTCCAGTTGTCTTCTGTTTGCCTGGTCTCATTCCAGATGGTTTTATCTATCTTAGAGGAATCCCTAACACATGCCACAAGGGCACGATGCATCGCAACAGATCAGAGGTGAATGAACTGGCCTTTTCTGTGAACAGCTCTTTGCACTCTGATATAAGAGACCGGGTCATTTATCTGGAGGGATCTCACATGCACCCTAGCATTCAAAAGGTGGTAAAAGATTTTATATTTGTAGTAGAGGAATGTCTCTTAATTCCTGTGTCAGGGTTAGCTAAGTTTGTCTTGTTATTGTCATGCAAGTTCCTGCACTGGTTCTTGACTGTGAAGCAAATACTGATTTCAATAGAGATATTGAGGCTAAAAAGCAGCAAGAAACTATGAATCTTATCCTTCTCTATTATGTTTTTTTGATGATTTTAGTAATCTCATCCATGTTAACTTGTGTCTGTGGTTATGAATGCAAGCACTGGCTGCTTTCATATCTTATCTTCTGTTAGAAGGAAAGAGAAAAAGGCACTGCTTAGTCTGTTGCTGTAAATGCGATTTTATTCAAGGGGAAAACAAGTTATCTGGGTTATGAATGTTTGGAAATAGGTAGCGAGCAAGTGCGAGGCAGATGGATTGTTCTGGCGCATTGAGGAGATAGTGGACCCATAGCAATTGTTTTCACATTCTGATTTTTTTTTTTAATAGTTTAACCTAGTAAAATGTACTAACTCATTGTGGATGTATATGGTTGTCTTATGAAGCTATGCACGCCAAATTATGGAGTTTTTCAAGTTTGTGAAAAAGAACTGGAGTCTCCGAGAACCAGTGATGAAGCTGTAAAAATTGTCTTCAGGTTCCATCAACCTGCACTTTGGGGCGCTGGTGGCAAGCAACTTCGAAATTTCCTATTCAAACAGCAGTAGTGTATGTCATGCGTGGAACTTGTAGATGTAAGTTGAATCAGCTAACGTGGTTTTTTTCTCACACGTTATAAATTTGTAATTAAGGGGTCCGACTGTTCATAGTTTGAGTTTCGGTTAACGTTGGTAGCAAAATGGTTTTGCTCACACTTCAAATGGTTGTTCTTGCAGTTATTAATATCTCTGGAGGTTGGGGATTTGGTGCTGGCAGATCTTCTTTACTGTGATTTTTGAACGCTTCTTGAACCACCTGCCTAATGCCTATATGCCAGATATGTGTATTCTTCCTTGTTCACATGGTCCAAATGCAAATTGGTTTCATCATTAGGGCTAATCTACTTATTTGAAAAGTCTTGTCAAGTTGGGGACGGCCCAGAGCTATATAGAGAATTGGACAACTTTGTCTAATGTGCGAATTACAGTTCTCTTAAAGTTGGAGACGACCCAAATAATAAGGGTAAGTTTGGCTAGTTTGGTTATAATTTTGAGGTAGATTTTCTCAGTCACACGTGGTATTCAATTTTTGAAAGAGAATCTACAAACTACTCAAAATGGCAAAGACTGTCAAAATTCAGTCAAGATATGCTGATACTGTGTCGCTTTACCAATATCCATAACGCCAAAGTAGAAGAAGGGCATACTGCTTCAATATTCTACCTCTATACTTTCATCTCTTCCACATAAAATTTGAGAACTATTACTCACTACCTAGTCAATCTGGATAAACCTAATTCTGTTTATCATTTTGTTTGCATAATTCTATATTGAATGAGTATAACTAAGGGCACTAATACAAGAAGTGCTTACCTATTGCTTAAATCTTCTGTTATGGCTAATAGTAATAATTACCAAGACCGCGTATCAAGTCAGTGACTACAATTGAATGATTCCATAACGCTTCGTATGTCAAACCAGCCCAGCTTTTGTAATTTCATCTGAAATAAAAGAAAGTTATTATAGACATTTTTCACATGTATTTTTATACATATAACTAAAACTTACCATAAGTCAAATACATTACCTTTAGAACAGGGGCACTAAGCCCGTCAATTTCATTGGGTTGTAAGTTTAGGTTTTGCATATTGAGATTCCATGTCTAAACTCACAGCTCGTTTATGCAAAGGAGAATGTTTTTGTTGTTGTTGTTGTTGCCTTTGTTGGTGAAGTTGTTGTTGATGTTGATATAGAAACTGAAGCCTTCCGAGTTCCCTTTCCAAAAGTTCACGTTCAGCTGGAAAATTGTCAAATTATCAAGATGATCACCACCACATCAATCTCAATTCTCAAATACATTAAAGTATAGCTTCATGCCATAAACATACATGTCTTTACAAGTTGTAACTGTGATAAGCTTTCAAACCACTGCTTAAGCGCTCTATTCTCCATTACTAGAATTAGATAATGCTGATTGAGATACTCCAACTCAGCTGACACACCACAACCTTCAGCTTGCATAACTTGAACCCTTCTTTCAAGTTCAGCTATGTATTGAAGCTTCCTCACACGTGACCTTCGTGTGTTATGCCTGCCATAAAAAAACTTGCTCAATTACTAGCTTAGCAGACAGCCATAAACCCCATCAAAATATACAATTATATATGAACATAGTTTCTAGTAAAAGAAACAGATGTTATGATCAACATTACAGTGATTGAATCTTCTTACTGTTTCACTTGTTTGGCATCTTGTAGTTTGACAGAAGAATTATTTTGACAATTTTCAGTGCCTTCGTTATAAGTACTCTCGGTGGTCGGCACAAAAGTATTAAACTGACTTTGTGCTTCAGCTCTACAGGATGGTTTCATGTTCCCTTCTTGAGATTGAGAAGTCAACCCATGAGAGATTCTTGAACTCGCATCTTCATTCGGATGTACATCTCCATTGGAAGAAGTTAAGGAATTGGAGTGATGAGGATATTTCCACAATAAGTTGTTTCTATTGTTATTAAACTCTTGTTCTTGAGATGTGACTTTTTGCTTGTTACTACTAACTGCAGATGGACCATTTGAAAGATTACTATGATGATAACCTTCCGCCCTTTGGTTTTGAAGACCCCAGAGGAAGTTTCCACTAGACTTAAGTTCATCCTTTATATTGGTATTTGTGTCCAAATAAATAAAAGGATCACTTGATGATCGTCGATGTGTGACATTCTTCACAGGTGAATCAGGATCACTCAAGAGATCTTCAAGCCAAGAGGGTTGCTCATCTATATTGAAGTTGATGGAGGAAGACCTAGGCATGTGTAATGATGAAGGTCGTGATGACCCAACATTGGGATTTGGGTCACGGTGGGAATATTGGGGTTTTGCAATTGGAGATGGACTTCTTGGAGGAAGAGGAGCATGCCCAGGAAATAAATTATTAGTTCTCATGCTTGATGCACCAGTCAATTTCCAATTAGCCATTGTTTATCCCAAGAGTACCGTGTTCCCTGTGAGCATGTGTACCCAATATTAAATTTTTAGGTCAGAACATATATATGAAAGAAAGAAGCGTAGTATGAAAATAAAAAGTGTTGGAAGATAAAAGATCAAAGATTCATAGGCTGCAGCGAAATGAAGTCCAATAGGGATTCTCTAAAAACCAACATCAGTGAGTACATTTTGGCCGAGTTAGCTAGTGGGGTTTTATACTAAAGTTAGCTGACGATAGATTAAGTATCTATTACTTTTTAGGTATGTCGTGTTATGCTAACTTAGATGTAGTATTTCAGCTATAACTCATACTTGTGAGTAGCGTAGACCATAACCATAAATGTATAACACATATCAGAGCTTTAGTGAACATAATCCAAGATCTTTTGAAGGCTAATTACAAGCAAAAATCTAGAAATTTGAATTAACATTTTCAACAGAAATAAATATTGTCTTCGATCTATATTCCTTGGGTATAACATTCGTGCAAATAGAATGATTGAGCAATAGGTTCGTAGCTGTTGATAAAAAAAAGGCAATAGGTTCGTAGCTTTTGTTGTATCGTTTTACATGTGAGGAAATTCAACCTTTTCTAAACATCCAAAAAATTCTAATAGATGAAAAAATCATCACCAGTTTCACTCATTACCAGTTTGACGCAACACGTTGACGATACATTGTGCGGCTAAGCCGCGTCCATCATTGTGCAACCCTGTCCATTTGGCAGTCCAGTCAGCCGCTGACTGGATTATTTTGCTGACTGGACTGCCTTTTTACTATATTAACTTCAATTGGTTATAATTTTTAAAATATAAGTCCAAAATGAAAAAAATTATATCATTGTTCATCTAAATTCAAGCTCTTCAAAACAAGATCTGACATGGATATATTTTGACAACTTTAAAATTTTATATTTTTTATATGTATATATCTATACATATCAACCATATTTGATTCACCATATACAGTTTAAAATACAACATACAACAATAATAATACACTATAAAACAATAATGATTCATTATCTGTTTTGAAATTGGTATGTTAAAAAAATATATAATTCACTATATAAGACTTCAAATACATCATATAAATAATGATAATAAAGAAAATAAAACACCACAAAACAATAATAATAATGCATTACAATAATGATCCATTATTAGTTTCAAAGTTTGTCATCTAATTCATCACTTGTTAGTTAATGAATCATAATATAAGTTTTAATGAATCATAATATCAAAATTAATGAATCATATCTTCATTTTAGTGTATCATCGCAAACATATAAAAATAAAAAAATTAAACAATAATGTAATACAAAACAATATTTGGTATGCATGAAAAATACGTGATTCACCATAGAAGATTTAAATTGCACCATACAATAATAATAATACATTACAAAACAATAACGATTTTTTATTGGTTCCGAAGTTTGTTACATAACTCACCACTTATTAGTTAATGAATCATAATATAAATTTTAATGAATCATAATATCGAAGTTAATGAATCATATCATCATTTTAGTGTATCAACGTAAACATATAAAAATAAAAAAATTAAACAATAATACAACACAAAACAAATTTGGTATGTACGAAAAATACATGATTCACTATATAAGGTTTAAAAAACACCATACAATAATAAATACACTACAAAATAATAATAATTTTTAATGGTTCCAAAGTTTGTTATCTAATTCACCACTTATTAATTAGTAAATCATAATATCAATTTTAATGAATCATAATATCAATTTTAATGAATCGTAATATCAAAATTAATGAATCATATTATCATTTTAGTGTATCATCATAACATGTAAAAATAATTTTTTTTCAAAGTTGTCAAAACATATTCATGACTGGTCTTGTTTTGAAGAACTCGAATTTAGGTGAACAATGATATAATTTTTTTTCTTTTTGGACTTATATATTAAAAGTTACAACCATTTAAAGTTAATATAAATTTTCTTCTCACTCATGTGCCACATAAGCAGCCTAATCAGCATATTGACGGGACTGCCACATAAGTGGACTGCACAATACACTGTGCAACCTAGCCGTGTAGTCGATTCTGCGTTAAATTAGATTTTCATCTATTTATTCTGATTGAGTGTACGGGTATAGTGGTCCCCACGGGTCTCGTAAAGTATGACCCTAATTATTTCTCGTCATATATAGGAATTGAACCAGTTCCGTGGGAAAGGATGAAGACACCAAAATTTGGTACGGTCTTCGAGTTTGATTTCTTGGACAAAGTGAACTATACAAATCACATGAAAAATTGAGGCTTCTCCTTCCAGTGCGGTGCAAAACTAGTTATTTCTCAAGTGCTTTTATGTATGAATTATTGGGGAAACTTTTATATTAGTAGTTCTATGTTTTGGTTTATTTCTTCTTAGACATGTTGTTTGAGATCAGTTATGGGTACTTAGTTGTTTTGTTGGTGGGTTGAGTTCAGTCGGAGACCATGTTACAAAGCTGCAAGGGTTCGTTAAAGTTATGCTGGATGTTAGTGTGCCTTTTGGTTGTACTCCTTGATTGGATCTCGGTTTGTTTCCCGTTGTTCCACTGGAACTGCCATAACATTGCATGTGAATAAAGTTTGGTGCTTCTTTTTTGAAAAAAAAAGTGTTTATTAATTATTTCCACCAATGTTTCTTCCTTATAATCTGACCAATTGGTGTAGGCGTGTATAAGATACAAGATCAATAATAAATATTTTCAAGCTACTATCGTGATGAGTGATGTTTGTTCACAGCATAAATGCAAAAGATTTATCAATGATAACGAAGAAAATGACGAAATGAAATATCTAATCATCAAGTCAAGACACTTTTATTTCCTCGCAATAGATCAATTCCTTTCATGCAATAGAAGTGAGTAAAGGAGAAGAGATTCACCAATTCAATTCTTTTTTCCAACTAGTTAATTATATGATGATATTGACATGTACCTGCAATTTTGACGTAGAATGGCAAGAGCAAAATCACAAGGATTTGGAGAATGTCTATTGTTTTCATTCACCCGCAACAATCAAAGAAAAATATTCCAAAATGGCAGAAATGAACAGGTCAGAGAGGGCATACCGAGAGAAGGCAATACAATACGCCTATGATTTGGGAGACCGAGTAACCAAGCTCTTTCTGAACATCAAACATATATTTTTAAATGGTTGGACATTATGAGGAATCACGGGCCATTTGGAGCTCTTTTGTGCACAGAGAGGGAGGAATAGATTACGATTTACGTCGATGAATCATTCTTCCCGGGTGGGTGGAGAGGACGAAGCGATTAATCAAACCCAAAGGGAAACAATATATGGTTACAAATGGGCGCTCATCGCTTGAAACGTGATTGATTTGTCAACCCATACTCTTTAAAAAGCAAAAGAGTGAATTCTATCAAAATACTATAATAGAATAAAAATACATGTTAGAAGAACAAATCAGGTGGGGGTGCGCAAAAATTTGATGATTTTTGGGTTGGAAACTTTCCTCCATCGGTTGTAAACTTAATTACGTAAGTAATATCAGTTCATGTTTGTGTTAAAAAAAAAAAACTATATTTTCAAACCACTGGTTGCCTCCGTTGATCTAATATGAATTGCCTCCACTAACACACATTGTTGTAGAGTGACTGTTAACCTATCACTGGTAAATGGTTAACCTGTCGCTGGTAAGTGGTTAACCTGTCACTTGAAAACTGTTAACTTGTCGCTACTAAATGGTTAACCTGTTATTGGTTAATGGTTAATCTGTCAAGCTTAAATGGTTAATTTGTCAAGCTTAAATGGTTAATCTGTCAAGCTTAAATGGTTAACCTATCAAGCTTAAATGGTTAACCTGTCAAACGTAAATGGTTAACCGGTCAATCGTAAGTGGTTAACATGTCAATCGTAAATGCTTAACCTGACAATCATAAATGGTTAACTTGTCGCTTGTAAATGGTTAACCTATTATTTGGAAAGTTAAAAATGAATTGAGTAGTTTTTACATATTAATGATATAAAAGCATGGCTAGTATTATGTAAATTTATGACATAATTATTTCCGTATGACTGACATATAATTCTGAAACTAAAAAAGAAAAAGAGATTGTAACTCATATATGCCTGAAAATATTACCCTACACCATAAACCTACCCCAAATCCACCATAGGAAACATTAAAAACGTCGAAGGCATTTTTAGGGTTTGTAGTGAAGGGTCTACTAATCCCTAAACCACAAACCCTAAAATCTATCAAGTCAGTGTCGTTGGTAAATGGTTAATGTGTCACTTGAAAAATGTTAACCTGTCCCTTGAAAAATGTTAACCTGCCACTTGAAAAATGTTAACCTATCACTTGGAAAATGTTAACCTGTCACTTGGAAATGAATATAATAATTATTACCTTGCACATGCATATTCACAATTCATCAGAAAGATGAAACAATTGGAAATGAATTTCTTGAAGTTAAAAATGAATTTCAATTGCGACTAAATGTCTTACGAAATTTGAATTCATTCGAACATCAAGTGCATAATAATAAAAGTATAGAAATGGTATACTTATTGTAAGATATAGATATCTATCACTGTTTTCACTAAATAATTTAACTAACAAAACTGAATGTTGAGTTCAACTAAAAAATGTTGCATCAATGTTGCATTATTATGGTAATGAATGGTTGAGAACCATCGTTCCATCTTCTTGAATCGGCACCATTTCTATATTCCAGTTTTTATTCTTGAATGATGTACTTGTCAAAGATACAATGTGTTCATCAACAATACTCACCTGCAGTTGTATAAACATTAAACAACATAAATATGATCAAAAGATTAATATCCAAACTTTAAATGTACTTGCAACTTACAATGAATTTGGCTATCTTCTCCACCTCTTTGAATCTGTTACGTTTGAAAGTATCCAGATATTGAAGTTTTCATTCTCGCATATTTATCACAAAACATCTCCAATGTGAATTCTTTACGCATGGGAAAAAAATTGATAACGCAACACAATATATTGTGTCAAGCTTTAGAAGAGACAATTATGCCAATAAACCATTATGCCTTCTTACTATCTTACCATTTCACAATCAGTCAATTGTGTTTGATATTTCCCTCATATCGTGTGTTTGTCGAGGTAGGCTTCGAGGAAATTTTGCTTCCTTTGTTTGTTATCTCCAACGTTACTCTGTGATACAAAATCAACCATATAGATTTCTAAACTATTCAGCTTCGCAAATTTCAAGCTAGTTCCAAAATGGGCCTAAAATTTATCAACAACAGCAAAGCCTTTTCACTATCATCATCTCCTTAATCAGGAAATATAGATTTCGTTATAGACATGCAACAATGCCCAGTATCGCATAGGAATCTTACCAAACATAAGTAGAGAAACAAAAACGCTATGCCGTTGTACTTTCCCTGGGTCATGAGCCTACTCTAACAAAAAGCACAAGTACAGACCATCTCCATTTGGCCAGGCGGATGGATGGAGGCGTACAAAACAGTGACAGTGACAGTTGATATGCCTATTGATCTTATATGCTATTTAAAAGGAAAAAGAGTAGTGACATGTAAAGGGATATCACAAGATATGTAATCTAGTTCATAGGGTTTCACACGCAGAGCACACCAAACTCGTGCAACAACAAATTTATAAGAAAAATCAAGGTCCGATGGATGGATAATCCCTCAGAATTCAGATAGGTAACCGGCAACCAATGGCAGGGAGACACTCAGCTGGTAATGTAACACCCCTAATTCTAAACCTGTACTAGCGTCGCAAGTCGTAGCATAAATAATATAAGTTCATAACGGAAATAAAGCTAACTATCCTTGGTGTTACACGCCGTTACTCACCCTTGTGAGCAACTAGGCATCCTCACCCTATTCATCCACATCAACTACTTAACGCTGTGATGAACAGATACTGAGCACTCTAATTATTACAGACCAAATCCAAACTAGATGAGCAACTAAATGAAATACAACAAACTCCAAAATGTAGTACATAACAAAACTACAAAGTGTTTATTAGAACACAGCAGCTACCCTGTTCCCGCACTCCGGCTTGTGTCTTCTTCAGTGACCTGAAATGTTTGGCCCATTGAAGGGCTCGGCAATCGAAATGCTGGTATGCTAAATGTAGTCCTAAGTCATCTAGATTCCTTAATTCGTTTTAGCCATCTTGATATTAGATTCATTACCAGATAATCCGGTTCACAAGAATAACAGTACTACCGTAGACATTGAACAATTTCATAACAATTCACCTGCAAACATTAGTGCATAACATGCACAACAACCAATAATCAACACCAACAATCCACCAATCACTAAACAAGGTAAACATATTTAAAACAATTGTTCTTGCTAGTAGGTCACATGACCCTTATTCTTTTTAAACCAACCACTTAACCCTTCCAATTAATTTCACCTTAGGCGTCATGTCAAGACAACCCTTAATAATCTTTGATAATGGACAGTGTGTCCCCTGGGTTCCAAAAGAACCGTTACCAGCTGACCTTATGGCCCTGGATAATATTTGACCGATCCGGTCGAACCTGTGCACCAACGGCAGTGCCTTCCGCCATCCCCGAATGTGGCTGATGGATTTCCTTTGAGTGACTCCCCATTGAAGTCTCTCGTAGTGATCACAATGCGCAACCTGAAAGTCGAAACAATCCGGATTCCTCTCTTTATAAGTTATCCCTTTTTGTCAGTGGTACAATAACCAATATTTGATTTAAGACCTTAACAGTTGACCTTTGTTAGGTTCAATAATACCTAAAGGTCAGTTAGTCTTTTTCCCAGTTTAGATGTATAAACTTCCAGTCATAAGACGTTCGCGTATAAAATACAACGCAACCGTTTGAGCAATACAGTACATAATCTCATATACATAGAATCACATATATCGCTCTTGATAATTAAACACATAATGTCTGGACCTTAGGATAATCCCTACGACATTCAGACCACACAATTAACATACCGTTCACCGGGGTAACAGCTAGCTTGACAATGCACGCTCTAGTAATTCTTTCACGTACGCTGTTATTTATACATACAATAACGTGTATTATTAATATGACCGTCCACTAAATATTACAGTACAACCACTATAGAGTTTATTCTCGTTGTACACCAACTTGTATGTTCTTTACTTTCCCCTATTATTTTAACAGTGGCTCTAGATAACCTAACAGTTCATTATTTTATGTGAAGTTCACATGTGATAATGAATTTCCATTATACGGTATATCCTTATCTCATTAATTATATACTCATAATTATTTCCACTTATCATTTATATCATATCATTTGGTTATTTATGTTATAACCACCTTTATTTTATAAACTCTATATTATATTCCATAATACATTATACTAATTAATCTTAATTCCTTTCCTCATTAAATTACAAAACCTACCATAATAATTCGGTATTTATATTTTGTACACATTATCTTTTATAAATTACCAAATAACCATATAACTTTTATAATTTATTAATAAACCATATCAACTTTCGGAAATTACCATTTGTGCCCACTAATTTTCGCAAATCATTATATAGCCACTTATAGTTCGGTTTTAATAAGTAAGTTTCCTTTATTTACAATTTATCCCCAAAACTTTATATAAGTTACATATTAATTCATAAACTATAATTTACCGAAAAGGACACTTATATTTTTATAATTCACATTTCCGCCCCACTTAATATTTCGGTTTCCCTTCAAACTTTTATAATTTACATATTCACCCCAAAACTTTTATAAACTTAATATTTTATGTCATAAACTATTTTAACCCAAAGTTTTTGGTCAACACTTTGACCAAGGCTTAATTTCATAATTAATACTTTAATATACCCATAAAATCATGTATATTCTTGGTTTTATCCCAAACTTCTCAATAATCACAAAATAGCCCCAAAACTTTATAAAATGTTATTTTAACACTTAACACTTATTTAAATTCACCAAAATTCATAATATTAATTCCTACCTTATATTATACATAAATATACCAAATTACCCCTTTACTTCTCGGCAATTAAATTAAACTCTCCAAACTTTTCAAAATTCACATTTTAACCACATAACTTTATATACTAGTCATTTAAATACTTGTAGCTATTTTTAATGTTCCCAAAATTTATAAAATGAGTTAATACACTTATATATACTTCAAAATTCACCAAATCTCATATATTGCTCTCGGCCCCAATTTAATTTTATCATATGGTTTTAAAACTTGCTTTAAACTTTATAATATGTATATATAATGTATATAAGCCATATAACACTTCTAAAAATTATGCTAATGATTTAGAATGATTATAAACTCAAAATAGAACATTAAATCCCTAGACCATTCGATTTTAATATATATGTAACATAATTAATTTTTGTGACCCAAATATATATCTTAAGGTAATAATCTTACCTTATATGTTATAAATTATTTTCTTGGCCATATAACCTATAGTATTTTCGGTCTTAATTTATTTAGAGGTTGTACATAATTTTTACACCAAAATTTGAAGCTTAAACCAAACTTAAACTTAATAATCCTTACTTATATAAACTTACCCTTAAATCAAGACAATTCTTGTACTTGATTTCTCCTTGAATTCCAAGCTCCTCAAATGCTATATTGATGTAGAGAATTCGGCCACCTTATATATATTTAGGAGATCTATTTGTTAGACTCCTAACAAGGATTTATAAATAATATTTGAAGTAATTTTACAAGAGTTTACCTTAGGAATTTAACAAGGTATTTTTGATACACCTTGGGATGATTGTAGATCCAAGTTTCCTTCATGAAATAATGAAGAGAATATGGATTTAGAAGTTCCTAAATTTTCTAAAATACTATAAGGAATTTACTTAGGTTTTTCAACATAAAAATATACCTTAACTTGATCTTGTTGTTCCTTGTGTTGTTGTTGAATTTAGGAACCTCCTTGGAACACTTAAGCTTGGCGAAAATTGTAGGAGTTGCTAGGATGATTTCTTGCTTCAAGACTTGAAAGATTTAACTAGGAAATTACATTAAAATGGTGTTAGAACTTGATACACCATTAATGGAGGTTGAAGCTCTAAGGGATTAACTTAACAATGGAAGAAGAAAAGAGAGAGTTTGAACACTTACCCATTCGGCTGCATGAGCACTCTCACGTATGTATTAAGGCAAGGAAGGCTGAATCAAGATGGAAATGATTGGTATCTCACATGTCATTATTTTATGACATTTTTTTTAGATTATTTGATTTCTAAATTGACCACAATGGTCTCTTATCTTGACCACTATTACGGTTGATTAACAAGCATGATTGAAGCCTTTGTTGATTGTTTATGGGAAGATGACAAGGCCATGTGAGTGGCTATCTTCCTTTTAGAATTTACTATGTTGATTATCAGCACTAATCTTGTTTGTTTATGCAGGTGTTCGGCCATGGTTGAAGTAGGCAGCTCCAAGCCTTGTAGATTTACGGTAATGGAAGTCATAGGAGTGTAATTAGATTTGTTAATTGTAACAAGATAATCATGGAGGTTAGTGGTAGTTTTCTTTTGATTAATATAAGACAATCATACTTCTTCTTTTCAGTATAGAAATCGGTAGCCCCTTATGACAGCACATGGTCACATGTGGGTGGTTTATTTGTTAATTGCCTTAGTATAAAGACTAGATCTAGCCTAGTATTTTTAATGACATTATTTTCCATACTAATTTTTTTGTTTTCTTGATGCTCTCTTGCAGGTCATACGTGGGTGAGAGCTCCAATTGACTGCCATGTTGATACCTTATCAAATAATATAGGTAGGAATGAGTCATCATATCATATGACATATTTTTTTGCTAAAACTAGTCAAATTTGACTATAAATGGCGCCCACAATGGTGGTCAAATGGGACTGATTTTTCATTTGATTTTTGTTACACTATATTGTACTAGGATCATACTAATATGTGTAATAGGTTCCAGCATTTAATTGGTACATTTTTATTATGGTAAAAGGTGAAAGTTTTAAGGTAAAAATGATTTTAGGTACCTTTTTGTTCCCAAAATCGCCCCCACTTGTACTATGAATTTAGTACTGACATCAATTGATTTAGATGTTCAATTTATCCCCTTTTAAGATTATCAACTCGTGGCTCCTCAAAATGTTCATGGCAATTGCGTAGAACGCATTTTTGTGACACCCGAAGGTGCATTTTTGTGCTTTAAGAATTTTCTGGAAAATAATTAGTCGCTATGAGTTCCAAGTGTTTATTGACATTGTTTATAGTCAATAATAATATGTTAAGGTGTTACATTGAGTAATATGGGGTTATATCAACTCAGAACACAATTCCCGGGCTAACCGGGCAAAAAGGAGCGTTAAGAAATTCTCCCGAGTATTTTGTCTTTAACAGAGAATTTATCTTGATAACTTCATCTTAAATGTTCATTAAGGTAATATTATGCATTTAGAATGAGGTGTAATGCTTTACTTTATTTAATAAGGTATTTCCGGGACTTTCGGGCCTTAAGGGGCCTTTAAGGGAACTCCCGGGCATTTGGTATTTTTACTAAGTTCTAACTGAAGACTTGTGTTTCCAAGGTCATATAATGATCCTTGGTAAACTGAATATGGGTTCTATAGCTTATATAACTTGGTTAGCTTAAGGTCGGGCTTTAACGCTCGTTTTTGACCTTAAGGGGTTTAGATGCGTTTTAACGCCCAAGTGCTTATTTACTTTTATTAGGGTTTAATAATCCCATAAATAATACTTATTTATCATTATTTAATTATTTAAGATTAGGGGTATTTCAGTCTACCCCCCTTAAAAGGACTTCGTCCCGAAGTCATAACTTATACTTGTTCATCCTATGGAATCAAGTTCCTCATGTCTATTCCTGTATACTCATCATTCTTCGGTGTCAATACTATATTGACAATTCTACGTTCCATCTGTAATCTAAGTGTATGCATTTCATACAAACATATTCTTACTCATGATAATCAACGTAATCACAACATAAATAGCTTGATAAATACTGTAAAGCAAATAAGTATACTCTTTAATTAATCATCCCAGTGTTACATAGAATACACCCAATATCCATACAAGTGTACACAACCATAACCATCCAAAAATTGCACACATGCGCAAGAAACAACCACAAACAACCAAGTACAAAACCAGTTTAGACTGCAGATATGCAAGTCGCATGTGGTGCTCTACCCCCCTTAAAAAGGGTTACGCCCACGTACCCCCACAAGTATACACAAAACTAAGAGAAAAGTGCTGGATACTTGTCTCGCATGGAGTCTTCTAACTCCCATGTCGCCTCCTCAACGTCATGGTTTGACCACTGAACCTTGACCATTCTAATAGTCTTGTTCCTGGTCTCCCTAGTCTTGGAGTCTAAGATGCGAATCGGGGTCTCCTCGTATCTAAGTGTAGGATCTAGCTCGAGTGTCTCGGGCTCTAAAATATGCGATGGATGAGGCACATACTACTTCAGCTGTGAAATGTGAAATACATTGTGCACTCTCCCAAGCTCAACCGGCAAATCTAATTTGTAAGCTAATGGGCCCACTCGCTCCGTAATGAGGTACGGTCCTACATACTTCGGGCTAAGCTTGCCCTTCTGCCCAAACCTAAAAACTCCCTTCATGGGTGAAACTCTAAGGAAGACTCGATCGCCTACTGAGAACTCGAGGTCTCTCCTACGGACATCAGCATATGATTTCTGTCTGTCCTGGGCTATCTTCATGTTTTTGCGTATCTGTACAATGTCTTCTTTCATCTGGTCTAAGTACTCTGGCCCTAAGATGATATTCTCACTGGGCTCATCCCAACATAGTGGTGTCCTACATGGTCTGCCGTACAATGCCTGAAATGGTGGCATCTGAATGGATGCATGATAGCTGTTGTTATAGGCAAACTCAATCAGATGTAGTTGGTCTATCTAGCTTCCCTGAAAATCCAAGGCACAAGCTCTAAGCATGTCCTCTAACGTTTGAATTGTTCTCTCACTTTGTCCATCTGTCTGTGGATGAAAGGCTATACTTAGCTTCAGCTTCGTACCCAATACCTCCTGAACCTGCTGCCAGAATCTGGAAACAAATCTGGAATCTCTATCTGACACAATAGACTTTGGTACGCCGTGGTGTCTAATGATCTCTCTCTGGAAAATATCTGCCAGTTTGGGAACTTTCCATGTGTCCTTGATCGGAATGAACTTAGCTACCTTTGTCAGTCTGTCGACGATGACCCATATCATGTTAGCACCTCCTCTAGTCGGTGGAAGACCTACTATAAAATCCATGGATATATCCTCGAACTTCCAATATGGAATGGGCATCGGCTGTACTAATCCGCCCGGTCTCCGGTGCTCAAATTTCACCTTCTGACATGTCATACATCTTGCCACAAATTCTGCAACATCCTTCTTCATTCCACTCCACCAGAAATGTAGTTTCAGATCCTTGTACAACTTCGATGACCCTGGGTGTACTGATAATGATGAGCAATGAGCTTCCTGTAATATCTTTTCCTTCAAGTCGGGGCTGGACTCTGGAATGCACAAACGGCCATTCAGTCTGATTAACCCGTCTTCACTAAGTACAAAGTCATATTTCTGCCTCTCAAAGATACCGTCAGTTAACTGCTGTCTGATAGTCTTCATGTACTGGTCATTAGCTGAGCACAACGTACCTCCTCGATGAGGTCGTTGTCTCCTGTCATGGCAAATAAAGAATTAGCTCTACGGCTCAGGGCATCAGCAACTACGTTTGCCTTACCCTCCTTGTACCTGAGGTCGATGTCGTAGTCCTTCAGAAACTCGACTCATCGCCTCTGTCTCATATTAAGCTCCTTCTGCGTGAATAAGTGTTGAAGGCTTGTGATCTGAGTAAATTATTACTTTCACTCCATATAGGTAGTGTCGCCAGATCTTCAGTGCAAAAACAACTGCTCCCAATTCCAAATCGTGAGTCGGGTAGTTCTCTTCATGTTTCTTCAACTGTCGTGATGCATAAGCAACAACCTTCCCATTCTGCATAAGTACACAACCTATCCTTGTGCCTGAGGCATCGCAATATACTTCAAATCCGTCGGTCCCCTCTGGAATGGTGAGTATCGGTGCCGACGTCAGTAGGTCCTTTAATGTCTGAAAGGAACGCTCACAATCTTCAGTCCATACAAATGGAGAATCTTTCTTCATCAGGTTCGTCATTGGTTTCGCCAGTTTGGAAAAGTCTTGCACAAATCTGCGGTAGTAGCCCGCTAATCCCAAGAAACTACGGATATCTGTCACTGTCTTCGGTCTCGGCCAAGTCTTAACTGCCTCAATCTTCGCAGGGTCTACAGATATTCCGCTGGCTGATATTACATGCCCTAGAAAGGATACACTGTCTAACCAGAAATCACATTTTGAAATCTTGGCATACAATTGATTCTCCCTCATGGTCTGTAAAACTTGCCTCAGATGCACCTCGTGCTCGTCCTTAGTCTTAGAATAAACTAGAATGTCGTCGATGAATACTACTACTGATGAGTCCAACTGCTCCCTGAACAACCGGTTCATAAGATCCATGAATATGGCTGGGGCGTTTGACAATCCAAATGGCATAACTGTGAATTCGTAGTGTCCGTAGCGTTCGAAAGCTGTCTTCTCAATGTCTTCGTCAGCTATCCGTATCTGGTGGTATCCTGATCTCAGATCAATCTTCGAGAAAACTGTAGCGCCTCTTAACTGGTCAATATCATCAATCCGTGGTAACGGGTACTTGTTCTTCACCGTGACTGCATTAAGCTCCCTGTAGTCGATGCATAGTCGCATGCTACCATCCTTCTTTTCACGAAAAAACTGGTGCTCCCCATGGTGATGCACTCGGTCTGATATAACCTTTATCAAGTAAATCTTCTAACTGGATCTTCAGCTCCTTCATCTCTGCTGGTGCCATTCTGTAAGGTGCTTTAGCAATAGGTCCTGTGCCTGGTATTAAGTCGATGGAGAACTCCACTTCTCTCTTGGGTGGCATCCCTGGTAGTTCCTCAGGAAAGAGATCAGGAAAGTCTGAAACAACTGGTATGTCTGCCTGTGTTTTCTCTTCTTGCCTCAAGTCCTGCACGTAGCACAAATAGACTGGCTGTCCCTTCTTCATCTTCTTCATCAATGTGATAGCAGATACTAGCTTGAAGGTAGGTTCTTTTGGAATATTGCGATATGAAACTGTCTGCCCTTCGGGCTCTTCAGTAGTAATCTATGCTCTGCGTAATGTAGTCGTCCCTTGTATTTTTGTAGCCAATCCATGCCCATGATGATGTCAAATCCTAAATTGTCCAGCTCAATTAAGTCCGCGTGAAACTCTTCATCCATGATGCTAATCTGAACTCCCTTGTGTAGTTTCGTGCACCTCACTCTCTCCTTCGTCGGTAACGTGACTAGGAAATCTGAGAGAGGTTCAGGGGCTGTCTCTAACTTCCTTGCTGATGTAGAGGATATAAAGGAGTGAGACGCTCTTGAATCGAACAGTATCGAAGCACTCACACTATTTACTAAAGGTTCCCATGATAACATTCCCCTTATCCTTGGCCTCGGTCTTGTCCATTACATTCAGCACTACTCCTCCATTAGACTCGAGGCCTGGGGTTAACAATTCGTAAGATAGTGCATGACTCAAAATAGTAAAATGCCATTCATTAATCCAATGATTCTCATATACAAGCTCCATTACATCAATATTGCCTAAATGTCAATTTAACCGTCCAGGTTTTAAATGGGTAGTTTACTAAGGTTGACGGGGCTGTGTTCAACTTAATGCTCTTGATCCCATGGTAAACTAATCTCGATTCTCCACCAAATATCAATACATCTCCTGACCTCAGAATGATCTTTTTCGCCTTGTCCATCCTTTTCTGATCACCGTATAAAAACTCAGCATCGTCTCTTATGGAGAATGATACAACTGGTATCCCTTTGGCAATTGACTCTGATGTCTCACCCCGGTCCTGGTGTAATCCCAGTTTTCCCCCTTTTTCATAGAAGTTTGCTATACAAATGTCGGCTTTCATATCCGGTATAGGGTTGGTTTCTAATTGTTGTGCAATCCTGACTGCTTCTGTCAGCAAGGTTTGAAAACTATCGGGTATCCTAGGAATTCGTGTCCCATCCACCTTTCTAACCTCACCATACAACCTAGTTTATAGATCCCAATTCTTACCCATACACATCATGTACAATTTAAGTTTTGATCCACTACCGTATCCTGGATTATAAAATCCCCCAAGGCCTATTCCCAAGGTTCTACATTCATTTACAATGGCTATTTGTTCATCTAAATTTAAATATTGCTTGAATAGGATCATGCCTGGTCGAAGCACTTGGTATTCTTTCTCTGGATGTTCCCGACCTTCGCTCATAGGCTCAGGTGATCTCGGTCTCATAGGTAAAGGATAACAAATGTCGAAACAACCTATTAGGTGAGAGATTTCCTAAATTAGGTCTCTCAAATTTTATTTCACACAAAACACATACAAGTCTTATCGACTGAACAACTGTAAACATACATTCATAGCATCATGCTCTAGATCTAAGTTCTAGGCTTACCGGTCTCGCGCTGAGCACTAGCCTCAGCGCCTGATGTTCCCACTGTATACAGGGTGTTCCTACTCGGAACTATCTCCTTCCCCTTCTGACTCCCGGATGAGGATGGCTGTCCTCCCGGTCCCCTAGTGTAGGTGTTAGCCTGTGGTGCCTGACCTCCTCTGGGTCCTCCAGTCTCTGTAGCTGGTGGCCTCTGTGAACCTCTCGACCCCTTGTATGTTCTGCTTGCTGGGTTGGAGAAACATTCGTACTCCCGGTGGCCTTCCTTCTTGCAGTAACGACACTCCACCTTCCTTCCTGTGTAGTCTACTCCTGGGTGGTCATTACCACAGCGCTTACAGTAGTAGTGGCGCTGGGTTGGCTTATTGCCCGCTGTTTATACAACATGGTTTAGTAAGGTATAGCTAATAAATGTCTGGTTAAATGAGAGGTGGGTATCCTTACCCCTAGGTGGTGCCGATCTCAGCGGCTGTGCATCAATGGCTGGGCCGGTCAGACGAGGGACCTGCTCCTTCGTCTTCTGACCTTGGAAGTCCTTCTGCCCCTTTTTCTTGTCAAAGAATCTCCTGTTGAAGGTTTAGGTTAGTGACCAAACTAAGTGTAGGCAATATATAGGTACTTCTCCTCAAGTATAGGTTTCTTACTTCCCCTTCTTGTAGAATCCGCCAGATGTGGCTCCATCATCTTCTCCTTCAGTGTTCTTCCTCTTCTTTCCCTGGGCTTCCTCCCTGGACTGTAACATTAATTCTGTTGCTGATGCTGCGTCATAGCACTCTTGAATGGTAGTGAAACGAATTGCTCCCATGGCACTCTGGATGCGAAATTGCAACCCTCCCCTGAATTTCTGAATCTTCACAACGTCGGAGTAGTCGACCCCTGGAATGTAATCCAACAGGCTGATAAATCGTGCGTAGTACTGGTCGACTGTTTGACTCCCCTGGATTAAGGTCTCAAACTCTTGTCTTTTTCTTTGCTTCAAGTGTTCGGGGTAGTACTTCGCCCGCAACACTTCCACGAACGCCGTCCACCCGAAGTCTGGTGTAGCTCTATGGTGGCCCTCCACTGACCGCCACCAAGTATCAGCTGCATCCTTTAAGTTGTATGCGGCGATGTCGACCTTCTGGTCTTCTGGAACTTGAACGGCCCTGAAAGCTTTCTGGTGTTCTACGATGAACTTCTCCAGTGCGGCGGGGTCTGATTCCCCTGAGTAAGTCGGTACTCTTGCGTCTGCAACGTTCTTTAGCCAATTGGTCTCCCTGGGCGGGGGGGGGGGGGGGGGGGTATGGCTCCCGCAACTTGATCTCCTAGTTGTGTGGCGAAGGCTGCCATGGCCTCTGCTAGGCCTTGTATTTCCGGGACATCAGCTGGTGCAGCTCCACCTCGTCCTCCTCTACCGCCTCCGTGTGGTCTTCCGACTCCAGACATCTATAGTATAGTACACTATTATTACTACTCGGTGCTACACCGTAATACACACACAATCATAAACATGTAATAAAGCTAACTGCTAGTAGTAAGATATATCCCTAGGGTTTTTCTTTCTAAGTCACGAATCCTCGCAGACATTTCCCGTTATCCCAATATTCCTATGCTCATTGTTTTTGACTCAGTATCTTTTCATCAGAGCGGTACTCCGCTCTGATACCACTATTTGTAACACCCCTAATCCTAAACCTGTACTAGCGTCGCAAGTCATAGCATAAATAATATAAGTTCGCAGCGGAAATAAAGCTAACTATCCTTGGTGTTACACGCCGTTACTCACCCTTGTGAGCAACAAGGCATCCTCACCCTATCCATCCACATCAACTACTTAACGCTGTGATGAACAGATACTGAGCACTCTAATTATTACAGACCAAATCCAAACTAGAAGCAACTAAATGAAATACAACAAACTCTAAAATGTAGTACATAACAAAACTACAAAGTGTTTATTAAAACACAGCAGCTACCCTGTTCCCGCACTCCGGCTTGTGTCTTCTTCAGTGACCTGAAATGTTTGGCCCATTGAAGGGCTCAGCAATCGAAATGCTGGTATGCTAAATGTAGTCCTAAGTCATCTAGATTCCTTAAGTCGTTTTAGCCATCTTGATATTAGATTCATTACAAGATAATCCGGTTCACAAGAATAACAGTACTACCGTAGACATTGAACAGTCTCATAACAATTCACCTGCAAACATTAGTGCATAACATGCACAACAACCAATAATCAACAACAAAAATCCACCAATCACTAAACAAGGTAAACATATTTTTAAAACAACTGTTCTTGCTAGTAGGTCACATGACCCTTATCCTTTTTAAACCAACCACTTAACCCTTCCAAGTAATTTCACCTTAGGCGTCATGTCAAGACAACCCTTAATAATCTTTGATAATGGACAGTGTGTCCCCTGGGTTCCAAAAGAACCGTTACCAGCTGACCTTATGGCCCTGGATAATATTTGACCGATCCGGTCGAACCTGTGCACCAACGGCAGTGCCTTCCGCCATCCCCGAATGTGGCTGATGGATTTCCTTTGAGTGACTCCCCATTGAAGTCTCTCATAGTGATCACAATGCGCAACCAGAAAGTCGAAACAATCCGGATTCCTCTCTTTATAAGTTATCCCTTTTTGTCAGTGGTACAATAACCAATATTTGATTTAAGACCTTAACAGTTGACCTTTGTTAGGTTCAATAATACCTAAAGGCGAGTTAGTCTTTTTCCCAGTTTAGATGTATAAACTTCCAGTCATAAGACGTTCGCGTATAAAATACAACGCAACAGTTTGAGCAATACAGTACACAATATCATATACATAAAATCACATATATCGCTCTTGATAATTAAACACATAATGTCTGGACCTTAGGATAATCCCTAGGACATTCAGACCACACAATTAACATACCGTTCACCGGGGTAACAGCTAGCTTGACAATGCACACTCTAGTAATTCTTTCACGTACGCTGTTATTTATACATACAATAACGTGTATTATTAATATGACCGTCCACTAAATATTACAGAAAAGTCACTGTAGAGTTTATTGTCATTGTACACCAACTTGTATGTTCTTTACTTTCCCCTGTTATTTTAACAGTGGTTCTAGATAACCTAACAGTTCATTATTTTATGTGAAGTTCACATGTGATAATGAATTTCCATTATACGGTATATCCTTATCTCATTAATTATATACTCATAATTATTTCCACTTATCATTTATATCATATCATTTGGTTATTTATGTTATAACCACCTTTATTTTATAAATTCTATATTATATTCCATAATACATTATACTAATTAATCTTAATTCCTTTCCTCATTAAATTACAAAACCTACCATAATAATTCGGTATTTATATTTTGTACACATTATCTTTTATAAATTACCAAATAACCATATAACTTTTATAATTTATTAATAAACCATATCAACTTTCAAAAATTACCATTTGTGCCCACTAATTTTCGCAAATCATTATATAGCCACTTATAGTTCGGTTTTAATAAGTAAGTTTCCTTTATTTACAATTTGTCCCTAAAACTTTACATAAGTTACATATTAATTCATAAACTATAGTTTTAATATTTAATCCTCCTTATTTACCGAAAAGGACACTTATATTTTTATAATTCACATTTCCGCCCCACTTAATATTTCGGTTTCCTTTCAAACTTTTATAATTTACATATTCACCCCAAAACTTTTATAAACTTAATATTTTATGTCATAAACCATTTTAACCCAAAGTTTTTGGTCAACACTTTGACCAAGGCTTAATTTCATAATTAATACTTTAATATACCCATAAAATCATGTATATTCTCGGATTTATCCCAAACTTCTCAATAATCACAAAATAGCCCCAAAACTTTATAAAATGTTATTTTAACACTTAAACACTTATTTAAATTCACCAAAATTCATAATATTAATTCCTACCTTATATTATACATAAATATACCAAATTACCCCTTTACTTCTCGGCAATTAAATTAAACTCTCCAAACTTTTCAAAATTCATATTTTAACCACATAACTTTATATACTAGTCATTTAAATACTTGTAGCTATTTTTAATGTTCCCAAAATTTATAAAATGAGTTAATACACTTATATATACTTCAAAATTCACCAAATCTCATATATTGCTCTCGGCCCCAATTTAATTTTATCATATGGTTTTAAAACTTGCTTTAAACTTTATAATATGTATATATAATGTATATAAGCCATATAACACTTCTAAAAATTATGCTAATGACTTAGAATGATTATAAACTCAAAATAGAACATTAAATCCCTAGACCATTCGGTTTTAATATATATGTAACATAATTAATTTTTGTGACCCAAATATATATCTTAAGGTAATAATCTTACCTTATATGTTATAAATTATTTTCTTGGCCATATAACCTATAGTATTTTCGGTCTTAATTTATTTAGAGGTTGTACATAATTTTTACACCAAAATTTGATGCTTAAACCAAACTTAAACTTAATAAACCTTACTTATATAAACTTACCCTTAAATCAAGACAATTCTTGTACTTGATTTCTCCTTGAATTCCAAGCTCCTCAAATGCTATATTGATGTAGAGAATTCGGCCACCTTATATATATTTAGGAGATCTATTTGTTAGACTCCTAACAAGGATTTATAAATAATATTTGAAGTAATTTTACAAGAGTTTACCTTAGGAATTTAACAAGGTATTTTTGATACACCTTGGGATGATTGTAGATCCAAGTTTCCTTCATGAAATAATGAAGAGAATATGGATTTAGAAGTTCCTAAATTTTCTAAAATACTATAAGGAATTTACTTAGGTTTTTCAACATAAAAATATACCTTAACTTGATCTTGTTGTTCCTTGTGTTGTTGTTGAATTTAGGAACCTCCTTGGAACACTTAAGCTTGGCGAAAATTGTAGGAGTTGCTAGGATGATTTCTTGCTTCAAGACTTGAAAGATTTAACTAGGAAATTACATTAAAATGGTTTTAGAACTTGATACACCATTAATGGAGGTTGAAGCTCTAAGGGATTAACTTAACAATGGAAGAAGAAAAGAGAGAGTTTGAACACTTACCCATTCGGCTGCATGAGCAAGGGAAATGAATGAGCACTCTCACGTATGTATTAAGTCAAGAAAGGCTGAATCAAGATGGAAATGATTGGTATCTGTAACACCCCAACCGCTAATCCTTCCATTATCCTCTAATCATTCCCATAACTACCTTACTCGCAGCGGAATACTTACTTACTCCCGGCGGGTGATAAAATGCCATTAGCCATCTGAGACTAATAAGGCTACTACTACTTACAGTATCGGTCTGACGATTAGAATAACAGAATACATACTACTTACTTACAATACCAAATACTTACTTACAATTGATTACCGAGTATCCAAATTATACGAATTACATCCCAATACTACTTCCCAAAAATTAAGAGTTTATACACCTACTCCTTTCCTTCCAATCATGAATTCATTATCCAAAAAGGTGTACCACATGGTACACCAGCTACTCAAAAAGGCCTTAGTCGTGTACAACTCGGTACACCATCCAAATCTACTAACTATATCAAAAGAATCACATCCGGTCCTTACTCTACCATCACGCCTCGCGGGTACCTGTAGAATAAAAACATTCCCCCTAGGGGGTCAGCTTACGCTGAATATGATAACCGCATACCCCGCGTACTAGCGAGGGTACGCCAACTATTTGGTCGAGTACATGCAGTTCGTTTCATTCATACATACATACATGCTTCATACAATACCATTTCAATACATTCAATTCACAAGGCATACATACATCCACTCAATACATGCATGGAAGACAATACAAGTCAACCGTTATTGCTTACCGAATACTCACCGCATACGGAGATACAATTCTCCATTCCATACAGAAGTCATGTTAGCTTCATTACACACCCGGGTTAATCGGGAGTTCAATACTTCTTACTCAAGGTCAATGACTTACAATAGTCAAGACCGATACACATACAATACTTACTTTACTCCAGTTAAGTCGGTATGACCTCCGGGCAGGGATTACTACATCCCCACCACCGGGCTTTAGGGTGGCCCACTAATCCAGGATGCTACCCATTCAAGGGATTTGGTCCATGGAAAAGATTACAGCCAGGATTCGGATCCAACCTCTTGTGTTTCCTTATCCTCACGCGTGGCCGAAACTATATCGGACTTCTACTCATTCCATTTTACTCATTACTCAAGTTAGGAGTTAGAATGTTAGGAATTAGTAGAAGTCTATACTCCTTTTCCATACATCAATACAATACGCAAATACTCATCATGTACACATACTCTTCATTCTCATTCATTCATTTCATGATTTATACAAACTAATTGTTCAAGGAGATACAACCAGAACAAAATAGTTCAAACACAACTAAGTGCAATAAAAGTCTGATTCGTGCATTTATCTTATTGGTGATCACACAAGCACACAAATCGGGGTAACCAAGTTAGGATACAGGGCATGAAGAAATCATACCGTTCACCGTCGTATTCACACTACCGGTTCCTTTGATGATCAACTATTGATAAGTGCAAAACATATAGACTTTTTAAGGTTTAATCACCTTATAATTTGTAACATTTTTAGTAATGTTTCTCACTTATCTTGGGTTTTTCCTATATTTATGTTGTTATATTAACTGATGTATTATATGTGTTAAAATGTAGGAAAAATACCAAATAAACACATATTCTATAAAGGATTACAGAGAGGCACGTGAGAAGGCACACGACTTGCCTTAACCGCCTATTAACAGGCGCACGAGACAGAGAGGGCAACCGCCCCGTATTGGGCGGACAACTCTGAATGCAACCGCCACATACGAGGCGGACAAGAGACAAGGAAGAATATAGAGAGGAGACCGCCTCATAACAGGCGGACAAGAGAAGAGGCAACCGCTTGATAACATGCGGACAAGAGACAATGAAACAGAGAGGAGACCGCCTATTAACATGCGGACAAGAGAGGAGATGAGAGAACCGCCCCTTATCTAGCGGACACGTGTAAATGTCCAGGAAATCAACGGGTTATCTTCGCCGACTCCCTCTGCAAGTTGCCTCCGCCATATCCTTTAAGCAGTCGGCGCCTACCAGAAATCACGCACGCGTTGCAGCCCTATCCCCTGCGCAATCAATGAGCTGCAATCAATGGGGAGCTGCAATCAACGAGCTCAATCAATGAGCTGCTGCTCTGCTTCTTCTTCCTCTATAAATATAACCCTCAGTACACCTTCTCCAGTGTCCTTCCAGAGGTTCCATCCGTGGTTCCTCCTGGAGTTCCAATTCACACCATCATTCCATCTTCGTACCACTACACTTTCACTCACTCGTTCATTCCATTTCATTTCTAATCTCCCGCTTCTCCATTTGTTTTCTTTTCATTTCATTAGTTCACGTATACTCTGGGAATAATTATTATGTCTGTATTAATTATGCAATATGTTTTACTGGTTTTAATTTTAATAAAGTTTGTTTCGGTTAAAGGTTTTCTCGCCATCTTTTTAATAAACCTCATGAATTTATTAAAATGCTTTACTAAGTCTGTTTTTGATTTCATCGGTTGGAAACAGATGGGTTGATTAAGCCGTAAAACTGGGGGAAACTTATTTTCATCGTTTAAGTTAGTACTCAGTTGCAAATGTAATCCCTCAACACTCCTCTGCCGTTTGCAGGCTTTTGCTCGAGTTTTCATCGGACCTTGCATTACAGGTGAACGAGTTCTTATGAGTTTTCATCGGACCTTAAGAAAATAACAGGAATCTTGCCAAACAGTTATAATTAAACCAGTAGACCTAGCATGAAAGAGCAGATAATATTAATCTGAACCGGAGTCCCGTTTAGTTTATCTGTTAACTTAGTTTATTTAATCTTTCCTTTTTATTTATAAAAACAAGTCAATTAATCCCCCCTCTTGTGACACGCTTAGGTACTATAATATGTACATTAGTCTCGTGGTTCGATATCCGGTCGCTTACATTTTCACTATACTACTGCGACCGGGATTTGTTTGCAGCCCGACGTTTATTTTGAGTTTTTAATTTCTTTTCTTTTATTTTTACACCAGTTTAAACCACTCGCCATATAACGTCTGCAAAATGGCGCCGTTGCCGGGGACTAGATTTATTCTAGTTCCTAAGCCCCGGATTATTCACCTGTTTAATTATAAATATTTTGTTCTCTTATTTCTGTTAATATTATGTCTATAATATCTTGCTTAAATGTTAATATTAATTATCTACTATATTATGTTAATATTAATTATCTAATAATCTGTTAATATTAATTGGACACCTGACTTTGGACATATGACTTCGCACATCTGACTTCTGACATCTAACTTCTAACTCTTATATTATTAACATTTAATTTCCATTGTCCTTAACATTTAATTTCCATTGTCCTTAACATTTAATTTCCATTGTCCTTAACATTTAATTTCCATTGTCTCTAACATTTTAATTTCCATTGTCTCTAACATTTAATTTTATGTAAATTAACTACTAACTTATAATTTATGTTATCTAATTCCTAACTTATAATTTTATTTCATTTTTATTACTAACCCATTATTTTATGACTTCATTATTTTTGTTGTTGTTTAAATAAGGATAAAATTCAAAAAAAAAAACGCAAGCAGTGGTATGACCGCCTCCTGTCCGCCTCAACAGATGCGGACTCCACACAGCTCCTGTCCGCCTCTTAACTAGCGGACGTCTCAGCCTCCTCTTCCGCCTCTTAACTAGCGGACGCACTGAAGCCTTGTCCGCCTCATAACAAGCGGACGCCACTCAACGTGTCCGCCTAAAAACGGGCGGACGAGTCTCGACATTAAAAAAAAAAAACCGAACCGAAGCGCTGCGTTTTCAAAATACGTTCTTCCCCAAATTTGTTCCAGTTCGAACCCGACTCCAAGGAGAACAAGCTCGTGCGAATCGCCCTCCCCCTCAATTTGCTCAATCTTCCTCAATTCTCCACCAAATTACGCAAGGTTAGTACCGAAATCTTCGTTTTTCAATTCTTTACGTTTCTATAGCTTCAAATCTGTAAATGATGAACTACATTAGGAGAAATTGGGAGCTGAAGTTTCGAATCCCTAGTTTCACAAATTCGAAAATTTCGAACTTAATTTGCTAATTTTGCCTCGAATTTGGCCTCTATTAATCATAATATACATACACAAGGATAAATCTTCACTTATTACACTTAAATTTGGTGTTTTTGATGAATTCCAATTTAGGTATGTGAGGGTTACGAAAATCGGTTGGTGAAATTTACATTTTTCCAATTTTATTTTGCCTTGTTTCCTAAAACGAAGAAAATTTATGATTAAAGGATGTTATATGTGGATTTAGGCTGATAACGGTATTAAAATACCTTGAATCTGACTGGATTAATTGTGAAGAAAACGAAGAATTTTAGGGGAGATTCTGTCGAATTTTCGACGGAATTTATGTTGTATAATTATTCTGTTTATATTTCACATTCTTTGTTCATCTTATTTCTATTTTGCTAAGTTGTTTATGTCAAATATTAATGTTCTGTTTGATATTAATTTTTATGTTGTTTATTAATGTTTTTGTTGTTATTATTTGTTAATTTTTATGTTGTTGTTGTTGATTGATTTTTATGTTGTTGTTGTCTATTTAATTTTTATGTTGTTTTTGTGTTTATTGATTTTTATGTTATTCTTACTCTGTTTAATATTTAAATATTAATTGTTATGCTGTTAATGTTTGTTTGCTTTTAAATTTAAAAATATATATTAGTATGCCTTGTATTCGTGGTGGCGACTGCCCCGGTGCATCTTCTTCTGCACCTTGTCTTCGGGACGACGGCTTTATCTCAGCAGAGGCTCGTGCCTGGTTCGATCTAGGCAAGGATTTTATTATGGAGAGGAAATTTGAGCCTGCGGTGCTAGAGGCTGCAGGGGTGGATACTCTGTTTGCCAGACTTGGACTTTCGTTGGTCCTAAGGATAGGGCAGGGAGTCTTTTGTCCGGAGCTGGTTAGAGAGTTTTATGCTAATGCCCGGGCGGGCAATCTGAGCATCACCTCTTATGTACGCCATCACCCCGTGGAGATCACACCCTCGACATTCACTTCTCTCCTACAGATCCCGGATGGTCCTGACGATATCCGAGGATTCACAGAGGAGTACTTGCAGAGGTCGAAGTCTAGGTGGCTTCAGGTTGTAGGTCGGAGGATCCGACATAGAGGGGAGGAGGAGAAGGATGTCCTCCCTTTCGCGAGCTTCCCCACGCTGATTCAGAGGCTTCTCCTGGAGATCCTCAGTCATCAGATTCGCCCATCTGGGGCGCACGATGCTTCTGATGAGGATTGCGCCTTACTAGACTACTTCCTAGGTCCATCTCCACCCGCTCAGCGCATCTTCTTCAGCCACATCATGTACGGCCAGCTCCATAAGGTGGTCTCCTACCTGAGGACGAAGAAGAAGAAGAAGAAGATCACTCCCATTTTTCCCTTCTTCATCGGGCTCCACCTTATCGGTTCAGTCCCACTCTCAGCAGAGGTCAAGCAAGATTTAGAGCTCCGTTCAGGAAAGCGCCCAGTCACACTGCTGACTGTGCGGAGCTGGGGCTTTATGTGCTCAGATGACGGTACTTGGGTCAGGGGTACCGCTGCTCAGTCTTCCACTGCATCTTCCACAGCAGCGGGGCCCTCTACGGGAGCTACACACTCAGCTGATCCCGACCCACCGTCCGCTGACACTGCACAGGGAGAGGAGCCCTACGCGCCGACTACTGACGTGATGCAGATCCCTGCTCCTGTACCTATCCCGACAGATCTCCAGACTCAGTTCCAGGCCTTCCATCAGAGGTTTGAGAGCTTTGAGCAGTCTCAGCAGAGGATTCTGGCTGAGCAGTCACGGGAGATACAGCGCATGGACCGGAGTGATGAGTTGCATGCACAGACAGCTCAGCTCATGCAGCATCTCCTTGCTCAGATAGGCCAGGGACCAGTGCAGCCTCCACCACCACCACCACAGTGATTTTATTTTATTGTTATCTTTATTTTATATTTCTCTGTTGTTTACTGACTTTTTGTAGACTCTTACTGTTATGACATTGACTAACTTTTGTTATATTCAGGAAGGTAACAGTTTGGTTTACTTTTTGTTTTTGTTTTATGCAATGAATTATTATTTATGTTTTTCATATTATAATTCTCTTTTGGTGCCATTTGAGTTCTCCTGGCTATATTATGTGTTCCTTTTCAGAACAAATTCTATATTCCAACATATAGCTGAACTCGCCTATGGGAGCAACCTCAGTTGCTCTAGGAATTTCGATATCTTGGATTGAACACTTGCGCAAACTTAAGTGTGAGGAACGTCTCACCCCTACCAAAGCTTAAGTGTGAGGAAGGATACCTTCCTCAATCTACGATACAAGGGGAGTTTCAGTTCTTCCTTTATTATATTGCTGTTCAACCTATATGAGTTTAATCTTTTATGAGTCTGTCATATTTTGAAAGGTCCTTTTCTTGAATTTAATTCTGAACAATGAGGACATTGCTCCTCTTAAGTGTGAGGAAGGAGAGACCTTTCCCTGAAAATATGACAGTAGTTCGATAATGCCACACTCACTTTTTGCCACTCTAAACTGCCTAAATTTTAAAAAAATTACAAAAAAATGAGATAAATAATTGTAGAAGTGTCTGAAATTATGTCAAGTGACAACTGAAAGATGGTTTTATTTAAAGGAGTTTGTATTAAATTATTTTCCATCAAAATACTCTATTTTCACTCAAAATATGATAGATCTGCTGATTGTAAAAACCAATTTAGTTTAGCTTGGGATTATGGAAATATGTGAAAAGTCAAGGAAAGAAAAGGATAAAGACAAGGTACTCCGTTGTTTATGAATTTTTCTAACCAAAAACAGGCCTCGTCTATCCGGTTATTAAGTTCTTTGGGGTGCTTTAACACCTATCTACCTAAGGTCTCGTGATCTGGGATAGAAGACCCAACACCGCTACAGGGATAGAGAGAAAAGTCTGGGGTACAGAAAAATAATGCAATTTTAAAAAAAGTTGGATGTTTTGTATATACAATTTTTGCATTAAAAAAAATGTAAATATAAATTGCAATTTATATTTATAAACATGAGTATGTGGTGTTGAAAGGTATTGCGGAATAAGGCATTACTTCACACCCCTTGTCATCCCGGGTTAGAGAATTGAAATTGGTTGAAAATCCCAGGTTAATCTAACTTGTTTTCTGCATTCTAGTTTTTCTATGCTTTTATTAAATTGTTCTTCTTCACTGTTTATAAAAACCTACTTCTAAGAGCAGAATTATTCTTTCAAGTTGTCACTTTGTCTAATATCCCTTCTACACTTATTTAATCTTGTTTTATTATTATGGCTTAGAGATAATTTTATTCCTTATTTGCTTGAGGACAAGCAAAAGTCAAGTGTGAGGAAGTTTGATAAGTGCAAAATATATAGACTTTTTAAGGTTTAATCACCTTATAATTTGTAACATTTTTAGTAATGTTTCTCACTTATCTTGGGTTTTTCCTATATTTATGTTGTTATATTAACTGATGTATTATATGTGTTAAAATGTAGGAAAAATACCAAATAAACACATATTCTATAAAGGATTACAGAGAGGCATGTGAGAAGGCACACGACTTGCCTTAACCGCCTATTAACAGGCGCACGAGACAGGGAGGGCAACCGCCCCGTATTGGGCGGACAACTCTGAATGCAACCGCCACATACGAGGCGGACAAGAGACAAGGAAGAATATAGAGAGGAGACCGCCTCATAACAGGCGGACAAGAGAAGAGGCAACCGCTTGATAACATGCGGACAAGAGACAATGAAACAGAGAGGAGACCGCCTATTAACATGCGGACAAGAGAGGAGATGAGAGAACCGCCCCTTATCTAGCGGACACGTGTAAATGTCCAGGAAATCAACGGGTTATCTTCGCCGACTCCCTCTGCAAGTTGCCTCCGCCATATCCTTTAAGCAGTCGGCGCCTACCAGAAATCACACACGCGTTGCAGCCCTGTCCCCTACGCAATCAATGAGCTGCAATCAATGGGGAGCTGCAATCAACGAGCTCAATCAATGAGCTGCTGCTCTGCTTCTTCTTCCTCTATAAATATAACCCTCAGTACACCTTCTCCAGTGTCCTTCCAGAGGTTCCGTCCGTGGTTCCTCCTGGAGTTCCAATTCACACCATCATTCCATCTTCGTACCACTACACTTTCACTCACTCGTTCATTCCATTTCTAATCTCCCGCTTCTCCATTTGTTTTCTTTTCATTTCATTAGTTCACGTATACTCTGGGAATAATTATTATGTATCTGTATTAATTATGCAATATGTTTTACTGGTTTTAATTTTAATAAAGTTTGTTTCGGTTAAAGGTTTTCTCGCCATCTTTTTAATAAACCTCATGAATTTATTAAAATGCTTTACTAAGTCTGTTTTTGATTTCATCGGTTGGAAACAGATGGGTTGATTAAGCCGTAAAACTGGGGGAAACTTATTTTCATCGTTTAAGTTAGTACTCAGTTGCAAATGTAATCCCTCAACACTCCTCTGCCGTTTGCAGGCTTTTGCTCGAGTTTTCATCGGACCTTGCATTACAGGTGAACGAGTTCTTATGAGTTTTCATCGGACCTTAAGAAAATAACAGGAATCTTGCCAAACAGTTATAATTAAACCAGTAGACCTAGCATGAAAGAGCAGATAATATTAATCTGAACCGGAGTCCCGTTTAGTTTATCTGTTAACTTAGTTTATTTAATCTTTCCTTTTTATTTATAAAAACAAGTCAATTAATCCCCCCTCTTGTGACACGCTTAGGTACTATAATATGTACATTAGTCCCGTGGTTCGATATCCGGTCGCTTACATTTTCACTATACTACTGCGACCGGGATTTGTTTGCAGCCCGACGTTTATTTTGAGTTTTTAATTTCTTTTCTTTTATTTTTACACCAGTTTAAACCACTCACCATATAACGTCTGCAACTATTTGATTCCTATACATACATGAAGTAGTATGATCAACGATCTATTATTGATCCAACTTACTCCTTCACTGATACTTTTAATGTATACTTGCTACTTCATTACTTTCTTACTTGATTATAAACCATTCTTTTCCTCATTACTTCTTATTCTTGCTTCCTTACTTATTTACTTATTTTCTTACCTTTACCACTTCATTAATGGTGTGTTACTACTTACATATGCATACATGTATATAGGCATATATATACATACATATGACTACCATAGTCATATAATAAAACAATTTTTTTGTTTTGACTCGACCGACCTTACCCAGGGTCGGACCCAAGGTCGGTCGAAGTCAGTAAGTTTTGATCAGGCAAAATTCCAGGCTCGACCGACCTTGCGAGTCCGGTCCCAAGGTCGGTCCATTCCAGTGGGTTACTTACGTGAAAATTTCAGGCCCGACCGACCTTGCAAGTCCGGTCCCAAGGTCGGTCCGTTCCAGTTTGTTCTGGGTTCGAGTTTTTGGACTCGACCGACCTTGCCCAAGTTCGGTCCCAAGGTCGGTCCATTCCAGTGGACTTCTGGCCTTCGCATTTTACGACTCGACCGACCTTGCAAGTTCGGTCCCCAAGGTCGGTCGAAGTCAGAAGACTTCCCGTCTGTGTATTTTAAGGCGCGACCGACCTTGCGGGTTCGGTCCCAAGGTCGGTCCGGCCCAGTACTTCAGTTTTAAAATCTGTTTCTTAGTGTTTTACTTTCCCATTGCTTCCCCAACCTTTACCGATACTTCCCTAGATGTTTACCACTCATTTAGATGCTCTAAATCACCTTAATTCATCCACCAAACTTATTACTCAATCCTAGATACACTTGTACAATTTTTCTCATTCCATTCCAACACTTACACTAGTTTTCCTCACACCAAATGCTACAGATTTTGGTTTTCTTCATTATGCTACAGATTTTTCCCTCAACTCTTATCCTCCAATACTCCCTCAACTAATGCCACTCTTAGCATCTCAAATACATTAGTTCACCTTTTAGTTACATCCCATTAGCAACTCATATCCAAATCTGTTACAAGATACTAAACACTCCCATTACACTCCCCAAATACACCTAGTTACTACCTAGGTTATTTCCTCCTCTTAAACACTTAAGTCCTCTCATTTCTACATAAAATTTGACATAGTCTCCCCTATAATTCTTGCTTTTCTCACACACTATTTCAGCTCAACAATTTGCTCATTCATATACCTGTTTATACAATGCATTATACTCACATAATAACTCCACTACACACATTAAAATTCCTGCACACATACATATACTACCCAAGGTTTACCCAAGCTTTTTAAACATTCTTTACCAGTTCAAAAACTGTTTGATTCTCTTCTCCATTATACTACTACATTACTACTACTCATTACTCAGATACATTACTCATTTTACTACTCAAAAACTGTTACATTACTCATACCAAACTAGTTCAAGGTAAGCACAATTACCTTGTCTTGCTAGTTTTCCTTCCTTTCCTTTCCTTTCCTTCTCTTATTTTCCTCTTCCTTTCTCCTTGTTCTCGGTTTTTGCTCAAGGAATGGGCAATGATACAGCACCCCATGCCAATACACACAACTACTTAGTATTCATTTTATACTAACCCTAGAATTTAAATGTTTTAGGGTTTAGAAATGAGTATTACCTCCCAATGGATGAATGAAGTTCTTGACTAGCAAGATGACAAGATTCCTAGCCCAAAATAGAAGCCAAAATCGGCTGGAGCAAGAAGAACCAAGAGTTCAAAATATGGAAATTCTTATAATGCAAACAAGGGCTAGAAATAATGGATTTTCGAATTTCATTTTACCTCAAGATGATAAGGAGATGAAGGTGCTTCTAATGGTGGACTTGAATCTTCAAATGGAGAATACCCATAAAAATGAAACTTGAGCTTTTGGATTTTTGAAAGGAGGAAAGTGTTCTCCTTTGCAAGGGGATTTCAATGGTATGGTCTTTATAATTTTTGGACAAGGTTTGAGTGTTGAACAAGAGAAGAAAAGGTGGGTTTTGTGTGAGGCTTCTCAAATCTCCATGGCTGTCGCCCAAGGAGGAAGAAGAGAGAACAGAGAGAGTAGAGAAGGAGGGGAAACCGTGAGAGAAGAGGGGGAGTAGGAGAGAGAGTGACTTTTTTTTTTTTGCTTTTCACTTATTTCCTTATCTTTTAGTAAATAAGAGGGAATTAAGGAGAGTGTGAGAGAGAGGGAAATTGATTCCCCCTACACACCCATACAGATTTTTACTTTTTATTTGCAAGGTGGACACATTAACTTTGTTTATTTACACTCTCACCCCACAACTTCCCGGTTGTTACAGTTTTACTAACCGGAACCCGTTTTCCGGAATTTTCTCGTTTAATTAATTTTATTGGTTCTAAAGCTCCACTAATATTTATTAGTGACTATTTAGTTGACCTAAAATTGTTACGAGTCTATTTGACCCGCTTAAAGTCGCGTTTTCCCGGTTTCCTCGAAAAACACGCTTTAAGGTTCGTTTATTGTTTTTAACCCATTTTAAAGGTCCGTTTTCTTCGGGATTTGTTCCCTCATATTTATTTAAGTGTAATTAAGCCTTTAAAATTAATAATTAGCCTAATTAATCACTGTTTTTAATTACAGGGTATTTTAGTATCTCACATGTCATTATTTTATGACTTTTTTTTAGATTATTTGATTTCTAAATTGACCACAATGGTCTCTTATCTTGACCACTCTTACGGTTGATTAACAAGCATGATTGAAGCCTTTGTTGATTGTTTATGGGAAGATGACAAGGCCATGTGAGTGGCTATCTTCCTTTTTGAATATACTATGTTGATTATCAGCACTAATCTTGTTTGTTTATGCAGGTGTTCGGCCATGGTTGAAGTAGGCAGCTCCAAGCCTTGTAGATTTACGGTAATGGAAGTCATAGGAGTGTAATTAGATTTGTTAATTGTAACAAGATAATCATTGAGGTTAGTGGTAGTTTTCTTTTGATTAATATAAGACAATCATACTTCTTCTTTTCAGTATAGAAATCGGTAGCCCCTTATGACAGCACATGGTCACATGTGGGTGGTTTATTTGTTAATTGCCTTAGTATAAAGACTAGATCTAGCCTAGTATTTTTAATGACATTATTTTCCATACTAACTTTTTTGTTTTCTTGATGCTCTCTTGCAGGTCATATGTGGGTGAGAGCTCCAATTGACTGCCATGTTGATACCTTATCAAATAATATAGGTAGGAATGAGTCATCATATCATATGACATATTTTTTTGCTAAAACTAGTCAAATTTGACTATAAATGGCGCCCACAATGGTGGTCAAATGGGACTGATTTTTCATTTGATTTTTGTCACACTATATTGTACTAGGATCATACTAATATGTGTAATAGGTTCCAACATTTAATTGGTACATTTTTATTATGGTAAAAGGTGAAAGTTTTAAGGTAAAAATGCTGATTTTAGGTACCTTTTTTATCCCAAAATCGCCCCCACTTGTACTATGAATTTAGTACTGCCATAAATTGATTTAGATGGTCAATTTATCCCCTTTAAGATTATCAACTCGTGGCTCCTCAAAATGTTCAAGGCAATTGCGTAGAACGCATTTTTGTGACACCCGAAGGTGCATTTTTGTGCTTTAAGAATTTTCTGGAAAATAATTAGTCGCTATGAGTTCCAAGTGTTTATTGACATTTTTATAGTCAATAATAATATTTTAAGGTGTTACATTGAGTAATATGGGGTTATATCAACTCAGAACACAATTCTCGGGCTAACCGGGCAAAAAGGAGCGTTAAGAAATTCTCCCGAGTATTTTGTCTTTAACAGAGAATTTATCTTGAGAACTTCATCTTAAATGTTCATTAAGGTACTATTATGCATTTAGAATGAGGTGTAATGCTTTACTTTATTTAATAAGGTATTTCCGGGACTTTCGGGCCTTAAGGGGCCTTTAAGGGAACTCCCGGGCATTTTGTATTTTTACTCAGTTCTAACCGAGGACTTGTGTTTCCAAGGTCATATAATGATCCTTGGTTAAATTTATATGGGTTCTATAGCTTATATAACTTGGTTAGCTTAAGGTCGGGCTTTAACGCTCGTTTTTGACCTTAAGGGGTTTAGGTGCGTTTTAACGCCCAAGTGCTTATATACTTTTATTAGGGTTTAATAATCCCATAAATAATACTTATTTATCATTATTTAATTATTTAAGATTAGGGGTATTTCAGGTAAGAGCAAATTAACTACAATAGCTCAAGTTATAGCAGGCACCAGCATTCAACGGCAACATTTCAACCGCTTACCTTCAATTCGCCAGCGAGAAGAAGGAGCTGAAGTCGCCGAGCTCAGCCGACGGTGAGGAGAAGAAGAAAGTGCAGTCGGCTGCGGAAGAAGATGAGGAGAAGAAGGTGCAGTCGGCTGAGTAAGAAGGTGAGAAGAAGAAGAAAGTGAAGTCGCGTGCAGACGGCTGGGTAGAACGATGAACTTGTTTTCTTTTCTGGAATAGAACGATGAAGAAGGTTAGTAGTATTGGGTGTTTAATCTCAACCATTGATTAAATGGTTTTCTCCTCTCTTCCTTCCGTGGGAGTATTTATCTTATCGGTGCCACTGCTTATCTGATGCTGAATTGTGAGAAGTGTTATTTCATGGTACCAAAGGGTATAGTGCTGAAACACAAGATTTCGTGTATAAGACTTGAGCAGGGGTAGAGGTAGAAAAATTTAATAAGGGGGCTGAATTTTTTTTTTTTCAAAAAAGTATATTAATTAATATTTTTATAATACATCTAAAATAATATTCAAAGTTAAATTTTTAAAGTTAACATAAGTTTAAAAAAATCAATTATAATATACATGTAAAATTAGATAATATAATTGATATAAAAATCAAGTTTAAATGTATATATAAATATTAACATATAATAAAGTTACTAATTAATAACATTAAGTTACATTCTAAATACATGAGTACTAAGATTGACATAAATATAAATTTTATTTTAGACTTGGAAAAACTAAATTGGTAGAATATAAAGATTAAAAGTTGTTTTCATCAAATATACACTAAAAATATTATTTTATAATATAAATCATATATAATATTAAATGTTAATAGTAACAAATTAAGAATAAATACTATTCATGTGATATCATGATTATATTTTGCAAAATGTTATGGGGGAAAACAAAAATATGTTAAAGAAAATAAACTACATAACCTAATTGCCTAAAGTAAATTAAACATATGATCGGATGACTTGGGGAGCCGCGCACCCATCTGCCCCATCCCTCTAGCTCCACCACTGAAATCGAGGTAGACAAAGCAAAGGTTGAGGTGATTGAAAAGTTACCTTCACCAGCCTTTGTGAAGAATGTCAAGAGTTTTCTAGGACACGCAGGTTTTTACAAACGTTTCATCACATACTTTTTGAAAATTTCTTAGTCGACCTGGCGGCCAAAAATGTGAAGATTGAGTTTACGAAAGAATGCTTAGATGCATTCAACATTATTAAGAAAAAGTTCGTCTTTGCGCCGGTGGTTGTTGAACCTTTTGAGATAATGTCTAACGCCAGTGATTATGCTATGGGAGCAGTTTTAGGTCAGAAATATGATATAATCCTGAGAGTGATCTACTACGCCAACAAGACACTCAATGACGCACATAAGAATTATGCTACCACGGAGAAGGAGCTGTTTGCTATTGTCTTTACTTGTGACAAATTCAGATCTTATGCAATTAGGAATATAGTCGTAGTGCATACCGATCACTCTGCCCTCATATATCTCATCAAGAAGGTGGATGCCAAGCCTAGCCTGATAAGATGGATCTTGCTTTTGCAAGAGCTTGATATCGAGATTAAGGACAAGCCCGAAGTTCAGAATAAAGTTGCTGATCATTTATCCCAGATGGAGTCTTTTGATGATGGCATACCGATAAATGAATTATTTCTTGATGAGTATGTCTTTGTGGTTGGTCAGTTGGGAGACCCTTGGTATGATGATATTGCAAATTACCTTGCCAGACAAATAGTTCCCCCCTGAGATGTCTTATCAGCAGTGAAAGAAAAATTTCTCCAATGTTAAGCACTATCACTGGGATGACCCCTTCTCTTCAAGGTGTGTGCTGGTGGGATCATTCATAGATGTGTGCCGGAAGCTGAGGCTCGGGACATTCTTAATCACTACCACTCCAGGGAAGCAGGAGGTAATTTTGGCCCAACCAAGATAACAACAAAAGATTTAGAAGCCGGTTTCTTCTGGAAGACATTACATAAGGATTGTTATACTTTTGTGTCTTCATGTGACCGTTGTCAACGACAGGGTAATCTTTCACACCAACATGAGAAGCCTTTTAATTCTATCATAGAGGTTGGGCCGTTTGATTTATGGGGCATGGATTTTATGGGCTTGTTTCCTCATCACACTCCCACCTTTACATCTTTGTAGTTGTTGATTATGTTACCAAATGGGCTGAAGAAATGTCCACACCTACCAACGATGTGAAGGTTGTGCTGAATTTTTAAAGAAGAACATCCTTTTTCAATTAGGTGTTCCTTGGGTGATAATAAGTGATGGAGGTCTCACTTTTGTAACAACCAGTTCGATACTTTACTTTAGAAGTACAGAGTGAGACACAAGGTTTCCTTGCCCTATCATTCGCGGACTAATGGGCAGGCTGAGGTTACAAGCAGAAAAATTAAATGGATACTTCAGAAGTTTGTTAACTCGTCTAGGAAAGACTGGTCGCTAAAGCTGGATGACGTTTTGTGGGCTTATCGTACTGCCTTCAAGACTCCTATGGGTGTGTCCCCTTACAAGCTTGTTTTCGGAAAGGCTTGCCGTCTGCCAGTGAAGTTGGAATATAGGTCTTATTAGAAACTTAAAGCTCTTAATATCGATCCCCAGATTGCTGGTAATAAGCGAAAACTTCAGCTTTGTGAGTTGGATGAGTTCATGGAGGAGGCGTATGAGAATGCCAAGATATACAAGAAGAGAATTCAAAGGTGGCGTGACAAGCTGTTGGTCAAGCGAGAGTTTCAGATTGGTGATCGTGTGTTATTGTTCAATTCTCGGTTGAAATTATTCTCCAGTAAGCTCAAGTCTCGATGGTCCGGCCCGTTCAAAGTAACAAGTGTCTCACCTTATGAAGTTATTGATTTAGTCAACAATAAGGGAAAGGCATTTAAAGTTAATGGATCCCAGTTGAAGCATTATCAAGGGGGTGATATTGACGTTATTCATTCGGTGATCACTCTTCAGGATCCCAGTTCTAAATCTGAAGAACCAAGGTCTAGCCAAAGATAAAAAAGATGAGCAACTAACTGGGAGGCAACTCAGTGTTGTAAGCTTTTCGATTTCTTCTTTCTAGTTGGTTTATTAGATAGAAAACAAATAAAGCATAAAACTAAACTAACTAGATTGGGATAGATGTAGCCCGTGATGGATATATTTGCACCAAACCTTCCCTTACCACCGATTTTTGGCCCTTGAACTTACAGCTAAACAACGGGAACACTTAATTAATTAGTAACCTAATCTAGGCCTACTAATCCTAACCAATTTAACCAGTACTTCTCAATCAGCTAAGCCCCGGGTCAATCAATAGCAATAAGCTCAAGTTACCCTAAGTTGCAATATAGTCTAATCTCAAAATCATTAAAATTTGAGTACATTGGTTTAGTCCCCACAGTATAGGTTACTATCTCAGAGTCACATATTGATAGAATCCCACATCAGTGCTAGACTAATCGGTGACCTAGAATCTATCTCAAGGACTAATATCAACAAACTTCATAGCAAATCAACGAATTCCAACACATAGATACCAAATTGGGCAAAACCCTAAACAAATCCTCAAATCATGAATAACAAGTTTAAGAGTCACAAATACCCAATAATCATCTTCATTAATCACTTACTAAAATAAGCATAACACAAGTTCAAGGTTCAACAATGGAGGTTTTAAAGGATTTGGGGCAAAATCCCCATCCCAAGCCACAAGGGAGGTTAAGCCTCCATTAGAGCACAAATAAGAGAAAAAAGAGAAGAAATAGCTAGGGTGGAGCTTCTTCTTCTTTTGGTGCCTGGGATGAATACCCCCCCCCCCCCCATTTTAAAACGTGAAATATGATGTTTCTTAAGCCATGTCAGGACATAGTTCGAGTAACTCTCGCATTTTGTGCGGACATGTAAGATCGGACGCATGTCCGGACACAACTTATACAGGCCCCATATTCTTCCTTATAGCTCCGATTTGAGATCCGTTTACGCTCATCGCACCCCACACTTAGCTTTTTGCTTGTCCTCAAGCAAATCCATGAACCCAAGCAAGTAGGAAATGTTCAAAGCTAACAAATACTAACATGAGTAATAGGATAAGAGAAGAAGTAAAAAGTGACTAAAACCTTTGAGAAGTATGAATCATTACTTACTGGTGGCATTGGTATGCTTAGGGTAAAATAAAATCTAGAGTTCCGGGGTATGATCCGGAGTGCTTCAAAGTTTAGAAGGTGAGGTAACTTGGAGAATCGTTACCATGACCAACTTCTCTCAATAATAGGCATTGAGAAGAAAACAAAAGGAAAGATAGATTTATGCATTTGTTTCACTTTTGCATAAGAGATGAGGAGACAAATTTGGGAATCAAGCCTTTGTATTTAAAAACACTCAACTCTTATTGTTGGTTACCAATGGCGTCTCACAAGTTCCTTAAAGAATTTTTGCAAAGAAGCACTCCTTAGCAATCCCTAAGAGAGAAAACAAAAGGAACCCCTAAGCAATATAAATCCAACCATTTCAGATCATTTGGTCACATCGCATGAAAAATTCTCCTCAAAAGCAATCAAAAGAAATTTTTTGAGCATTTATCCCATAATTCATAAGAGTATTTGTTCTTAATGAGAGCAACCCACATCACAAGGATCCAAGTTTTTGTTTTTGAACAAACGTAAGATAAGCTTAAGGAAACAACATTTAAGCACACATTCACTGAAAGTGTCACTCCCGCACACTTAGTTTGAACAATGTCATCGTTCACCAGACAAACTGGGGAAGGATTTAGAAGACCTTTTCGGGAAGTAGACATAAGAGAAAACATAAGGGACACACAATTGGTTAATGCTGTCAACTGATCCGGTACTTGAATGGTCCATCAGCGTTGCGACTCAATTGGTTAGTATTAGTAGACCATGATTTAGCTATTTATTAATTAAGGGTTCCCCTTGTATAGCAGTGAGTTCATGAATCTGCAATTGGTAATAAAGGGTGAAGGGGGTAAATATTCATCCCGAGGTACATCTATCCTAGATTAGTTAGTTTAGTTTTATTTTATTTCCTTTCACTATCAAAACCACAAAACCCCCAAAAATTTACTGCACTTGTCTTTTTATATATATTGTTTGTACATTATTAAATTGTTAAGAAACTAGATAGTTGTAGTGGGCCTCAGCTATGTTGGTTTATTTTGGGTTAGATTTAGAATTTGTGCGGGGATATTAGGAGAAATGAAAAAGAGTTAAGGGGTATATATATCTTTTTTCTTCTTCTAAAATCTATTTTATCACCTACTTTGTTTCAAATTCGTAACTATCTTTGAGTAGTAGAGTTGGTATGATCATCAATATAAGACTAACGTGCAAGCTTGTGTTTTTTATAAGCACGGCTTCCGCCTTTTATTATAAAACCCAGGGGCCAGACGGGTAGAATTAACGGGTCTCGTTCCTCATCTAAACAAAATCGAGTGAGAAAAAGAGTACCTAATCTACATCTTTATTACAATCATCAGTCCAAAGAAAATAAGAAATGAAAATGAAAATTTTAGCCTAGATAATTCAGATGAAAAGCGTGTAGGCTGTGTGTTTGTATTAGGAGGAGTGGCTTTGGGGTTCGTAATGATAATGCAGATGAGTAAACATAGTGCAAGACAAAGTCAAGTGGTCGACTTTCGTGGAGGCGTTCACATGCAATGTCCCTTGTTTGTCTTTTCGAGGATTCTTACTTCATTGCAAATATATATATATATTCTTGAAATGAATCGGTAACTTTGAATTTTGTTTAATCAAAATGACAAACTTATAGAACATAAATCAATGGGTGATTAAACCCCATATTCTCATTAAACGTGTAATATACAAGATTATTGATTCATTTATCATAGGTTTGAATCACTAATATATAAAGTTTACAGATATATGGCTTGGTATATATGGGAAGCTAAAACCCTAGACAAGATGCATGTAGAATAGGGGGGATTATGCTTGCTATCCGATGTTAGTTTTGTGGGGGGAATATATAGAATTCAAGCACGTACCACGTAGAACGTATACGTACCTTATCTTTTGTTGCAGTTTCTAATGATTTGCTTTGGTAGGCATCATCAACTCAAGTCAAGGGGCGAGTCTCCTCAGAGATGTTTTTGGTGAAGAGCATAATATTGATTATAATCAGAGGTCCACCCTTGCAAGTTGCAACGGGAGTCACGGGAGGGATTAAAAAACATAATAAGACAAACGCGTGATCAGTAGTTTGTATGAATGGGAACATTATTTAATGACATGATCTTCATTCACGGCTTCTGGTTGTGAATTCATGGCTGGCTATACTTTGATTTGGAGTGCGGACCTGTCCAGCATTGATCTAATAAACAAACTATTGAAATTAAATTCTAAAACAATGTATATATTTGAATTATAATTGTTTTGTATGAGTCATTATTAAAAACTTATGGGACATATGTCTTAAAATTATCTAATTTTTTATATTTTTTTATATATAGACATATATTTTTATATTTTGTGGGCACGTGCCTTCACAGATTTATACTTCGGTCCGCGGGCGTTTGATTGACAGAATAGAGTACACATGTAGAATTTCTAGCTAGCTAGCTGACACTTTATCTTTTTTTTTTATTATTTTCCTCTTGAGTGGGGGGTCTTGTTGGTTTTTTATCTTGATTTTGAAGTTTAATTGTTTTAATTTATAGAAACTCCTACCTCTTACCTTGTATAACAGAAGAAAATGATGTGTAGAAATCTTCATCCACATATGTCAGCACTCACCAGACAACAAAATCATCATAATAAAATTTTGAATTATTTTAACAACAAAATCATTCGTCGTATATAAAAATAATGTAATAGCGCGCAGTGGGCTCAAAACCAAAAAAGTAAGATGCTCATTATTGTAACGTCGCTAGTTGGGTTTGTATGTAGCCCATTCTACTTGCATTGGTAGTGGCGGTGGCATGGTGATAAATTATTCAGTACGTCTTGCCTACAGCCTACCTAGGCATCTAGCTGCATCCAGAGGAGAACCGGAGGGACCGAGCACACGACTGTGTTTTTTTTTTTTTTTGGGCATTTTGGCATTTTTTAAAGATTTTTATTATTTTTCTTTTTATCACAAAAACTTTAAATTTTTATAACTTTTAATATATAAGGTCAAAATAAAAAAAAAATTATTCATTGTTCACCTAAATTCAAGCTCTTCAAAACAAGACCAGTCATAAATATATTTTGAGAACTTAAAAAAAATATTTTACATGTAGTGCAAAAACGTAAAAGAAAACTTGTATAGATGGTCATACAAACTTGTACAAATGTTCACTAAAACATGTAAATCCTCACGTAAAAACATGTACATCCTCGGCATTAAAAACATGTACATCATCGCATTAAAAACATATAGATAGTCATATAACCTGTACGAATAATTAAATATGTACATCGTTAAATTAAAACCTGTACATATAAGGAAGAACACTTGTACAGACGGCCATACAAACATGTACATATGTTCATTAAAACATATACATTCTCATAATTGAACATGTATATTCTCACATTTGAACATATACATCGTCACATTAAAACATGTACATTCTCACATTAAAATATGTACATTCTCACATTAAAGTATATAACTGTTTTCAAATAGATTACCCTAACCCCACACACCCTAAAACCCACCCTAGGAAAGCTAAAAAACGTCGAAGACATTTTTAGGGTTTGTAGTGGCGGGTTTAGGGTCTAACGACCCTAAACCGTGACCACAAACCCTAAAAACCTGTCGAGTTAGTTGCTACAATGTAAAGTATAGAATGGTTTCCAAATAGATTACCTACCCAAAACACCCCAAAACCACCATAGGATAGCTAAAAACGTCAAAGACAAAGGTTTGCAGTGGCGGGTTTAGGGTCTAACGACCCTAAACCTGCTACCACAAACCCTAAAAACCTGTCGGGTTAGTTGCTACAATATAAAGTACAAACCAAATTCCAAATAGATTACCCTACCCCCAAAACACCCCAAAACCCACCCTATAGGAAAGTTAAAAACATCGAATTCACCACTTATTACTTAATGAATCATAATATCAATTTTAATGAATCATAATATAAAATTATTGTATCATATTATCATTTTAGTGTATCATCATATACATGTAAAAATATTTTTTTTTAAAAGATGTCAAAACATATCCATGATTGGTCTTATTTTAAAGAGCTTGAATTTATATGAACAATGATATAAGGGAAAATTACACTTACCACCCATCAGGTTTGGCATATTTACAAAAACCACCCACGAAGTTTGCAAATTAAATTTACCACCCACGTACTTTCCACCATTTTAAGTCCGTTATCCATTATGTGATTTCCGTTTGTTGTTACCACATGTATCATTTTAAGTGGCCATGGATTAAGCTGACATGTTAGTGGTTATGTGGCATCCACATCACCACCTTCAAGTACTCCAAATCCATTTTGCACTCTAGGGTTCTTCATTCTTCCTGGGTTGCTCCTCTTCGAGGAATTCCGCTGCTACGCTTTCTCCTTCTTCCCCCTTCCTCCTCTTCGGGGAATCCGACTCCACTGCCTTGATTCGACCCTCTGGTACGCTTCTTTGGTCGACCCATCTGCTACCATTTAAATCCTCACTTCTCTGCTCTGCGAGTCGAACTCCATTGTGCTCCCGACTCCACTTCTAGGGTTCTTTGATCGACCCATCTGGCACCATTTATTTGTTTGCTTCTCTTCTGTTATGTCGAACTCCATTGTTGCGACGACTCCACTGCTAGGGTTCCTCCTTCTTCCCCCTTCTTCCTCTTCGAGGAATCGGACTCCACTGTCTGGAATTGATTTGTCCCTGATTTCGTCGATCCTGTTAGCGGGTCTCTGCTACGATTCTTTGGTCGACCCATCTGGCACCATTTATTTTGTTTGCTTCTCTGCTCTCACTGTCGAACTCCATCGTTCGAGCCATCTGTGAATGCTTGGCTGTGTTATTTTCTGTTTGTATGTTCTGAAATTGTCGCCTGGAATCTGGTGGTTATATTGTAGCCACTCATTGTTGTTGCTCGTGGTATCTGTTAGTCATCTGATGTTCTTTGAATCCACTGGGCGATTCAATCACATGGTATCTGGTGGTTTATTGTGTTGAAGTGGTTCCTGATTGTGTGCCCCTTTTTTTTTTGTGGTATTGGCATGATCTTTGAACTGAATTTAAGCGGCACCAGATTGTGTGAACTGAAGGGTTGTTGAAGCGATAATGTTTGTAATTTTGTTGGGCCATTTTTGTGTTCATGGATAGTTTCAAACAATCATTGCTCCTACCCTTGTGAACTCAATATGGAATTGCTCCATAGATTCTATTAGTCATTGATTTGCTAATACCATGAAAAGTTGCTTTGATGATGGGCCACTTTTATCAAACCGTTCATTATACCAGATTGTGTGCCCCTTTTTTTTTGTATTGTCATTAACTTTGAGTTGAATTTGTGTTGAAGCGGTACCAGATTTTGTTCTGTTTGGGTTGTTGAAGTGATAATGGTTTCAATTTTGTTGGGCTATATTTGTGTTCAATCATATTTGAAAACCATCATTGCTCCTACCCATTGCGAACTCAATCTGGAATTGCTCCACAGATTCTGTTAGTCATTGATTTGCTAATACCAAAAAAGTAGCTATGATGATGGGGCAAATCCCTAATCTGAGCTCAAACATGTCATTTTTATCAAACTGTTCATTACACAATTGATATGTAACTGATGCCTTTTAACCAGGTAGCTTTATATTCTATGTCTTCATCCAGCAACAGAAAGAGTGAAAGCCGCTTCATATTCTACAATGTGAAGTGCAAGTGTAATAAGAACGCTCGACTTTATGTATCTCTTACTAGTGACAATCAGCAAAAATTGTTTTTACCGTTGTGATTGTCCTAATGGGATATTCAAGTGGTGGTATGAAATGGAATTCAATTCCCATTTGTTGAGGCCTGATCTGTACGGTGAAGAAGTTACATCTGGTGGATCTAATCGTGATATGTTGGTCATACTAGAGCAAATGTCGAAGCTTAGTGACGAAGTACGAGCGCTGAAACATATTCTTCAAAAAGACATAGTTGATTCGAAGTCGGAGAAGACCAAGCTTGTTATATTGTCATATGTAATACTTGTGTTTATTGTAATGTTGTACTTGAAGGTAGTGTAATTCGGATGATGGTTGAATTGTTGATAACACTTGTAGCAACCTAGTTTATGGTGTTGAGCTGATGTAAGCTATATGCATGGATATTGTATTACCGCATTTCAATATTTATGAGTACAACTGTTTTTATTCAGAATCTCAATGCTTCAGTATAACTCTTTTTATAAGTGTCAATTGACTTTTTTGTTGAGTGTTAACATGGTAATACAATAAGAATCTGATATAGCAAGCAATTAAAATCTGAAGCAATTAAAATCTGATGTAGCAATTAAAATCTGATATAGCAATTAGAATCTGAAGAAAACACGTTACCTGAACCTGTAAATCAAGCAAAAAGTAGTGAAGCAATTAAAATCTGTTGCAGACTTCGAAATCTCAAGCAATCAATCAAACAAACAGAACTGAAGCTCTCTTGAAATCTAAAGCAGACTTCAAAATCTGAAGCAATCAATCAAGCAAATCTAACTGAAGCAACAGAATTCTGTATGACAATGGACATCTGATAAAGAAATGGGCTACAGATATATCATTGAAATTAGCATACAGACATACATAATGCCACATGTTTCAAGCAACAGAGATATTTGAAATTACAGATTGTTCCATACTTCCAACCCATAACACAACCCAAAAAACTTTCAAACTAAGTCACAATACAACCACTTGGATGTCCTCTGGCTGACGCAGAGCATCAAAATACAAGATAATCAACTTTCTAGCTCAGTCACTAGTCTAAACTAGTCAATCTTAATACACCAAAACATCGTTGATCTTCTTCAAAAAGCGCATAGCTCCTGAAATACATTGAAGAGAATAACAGATGGTCAATTTATGCTACAAATGACAATTAAGCAGATTTTAAAACCATCAAAACTCAGAAACTACCTTGCGAACTCAAGTCTTCTGTTTCCTTCTTTGATTTGGCCTGGAAGAAGAGCCAGCTTGATTACTTTTTCTCTTCCTAGCTGGTGGGATATCTCTTGTCGCACCATTCCCATCACCACCTTCCTCAGCAAGTAAAAGACCCGTACCTTGACCTTGCCCTCTGTTTGTTTGGCCTGAACATGTCCTAGAGTTGTGGCCACGTTGTTTGCATTTCCCACAAGTGATGTGGGTAGATCTTTTCGTGGCTGGACCAGGTTCACCTCTTCTCTTCGTCTGTTTTTCTTTGGCCTGCCAGGTAGTTTCTTAAGGAAGGGAGGGGACAAAATCTTCAAACCAATTGGTTCTGGCCACAAAGATGGATCCGGATAGGGGAGATTGCAGCTTCATAGGTGGATGCATACTTCGAAATGGAGAAGAAAGGATCAACAAATTGCTCCTTGTCCATTCTCTTCCAGTTGAGTATGGCACAAGCATGCTTGCAAGGTATTCCTGACAGATCCCAAGCCATGCAGTCACAATGCTTGTCTCTAAGATTCACTATGTAATGTCTGTTAGCATCTGTAACTTCAAACTCGAATGCACTACTTGCCGTATGCCCACATCGACAACCAGCTTTTGTGTTTTTGTATAACACCTTTTTCGCGTAAGGTGTTATCGTCCCACTCAGCTTTCTAACCGATTCTCTTCTCTCGTTGATCTTCTTCATCAATGTACGCCGAAGGGACTCAAGAAATGCAAATATGGGACTGCCCCTTATTCCAGTCAACTTGCTATTGAAAGATTCCACAAAGTTGGAAGTTGTCTCTATAACTTTGACATCCTTCGGCATATGCAGCCTTATCCACATGCTATAGTCAACTTCTCTTAGGTAACGAAACACACCTAAGGATGTCTCCTCAATCCTCTTAAGGACATCCTTCAGCGCCGCATTAGTGTAACATTGCGCCGCCTCCCAAAACAAATTTCTCAGCAGAGCTCCTGATAAGTAAATACCAATTATGTTAACATGCGCTAAATATTACCAAAAGCTAAACAAGAACACAAAATAAATTGAACACTATAAGTAATACCAGGATGATCCTTTTTGAAATTAGCATACAAGTGTCGACAACATATCCTTCGGGTAACCTCGGGCATGACAGTATCCAGTGCGGGTTCAAACACCCTATTACAAGACATGAATATATTGTTAAAAAATCAGAAACCATCGCTATAAACAAAGATTGAGAACTTTATAATGCAATATGAGTTACTACCTTTGTCGATCGGAAATGATGATCCAACTCCTCCTCACATCTTCATTTGCAATCAATCGCAAGTTACAGAAGAAGTAGGTCCAACTTTCTGTGGTCTCACTAGCCACTATAGCAAAAGCTATAGGAAAAATGCCGTTGTTTCCATCAAGCGAAACAGCGCTTAGTAGAACACCACCATACGGCCCCTTCAAATGGCAACCGTCTACACCAATGAATGGCCTACAACCATTGAGAAAGCCATCCTTCATCGCTCTGTAACAAATGAATAGCTTGCTGAATGTTGGGGGACCGTTCTCGTATTCTTGATACTTCAAGTCTACGATGGACCCGGGGTTCCTCTCAAGGATTACTTTGGTGTATTGGTGCAGATTGGCATAAGATTCAGCATGATTCCCCTGTAACAACTTCATCGCATCTTTCTTTCGCTCTGAAGCATTTCATGTAATTGGCTTGCACGCCGTACTTTGTGAGAATGAAATGCTGAATAGCATTTGGGGTCATAGTCATATTTGCCCTTAGCTCAGGTAAGACCTTTCTCATAATCCAACTCGAAGTAGCAGCAGGGTTTTCTGAGAGTCTTGAACATGAATGTTCTCCTTTGATGGTTTTTATCATAAAAGTGACATTGTCCGCCAAGATAGAAGCATGAAGCCGCCACTCACATGTGTCTAGGTTGTTACATCTGACAGTATACTTCCACGGATCGTTTGCCACTTTGTACAAATCAATACCTTCTTGGACAGCGTAATCTTGCATTACTTCTCTAAACATTTTCTTGTTCAGGAACATTTGTGAGGTTCTAACTTGATGGTGCCATCTGGCTGCATCTCAAAAGGCTTCCCATTTCTCAAGTATGATTCATCTCCCGTGACACCTTCTTCCTCATCGCCAGAAAAGTACTCACCCTCGCGTAAAGCGTCTAGGTCATCCTCTTCAACGTCAACACCTTCATCATTCAAAACAGAATCTGACTCATCCCCTTCACTTAAGCTCAAATTTCTGTCTTCGTCAGAATTAATGTCCCAAGAGTCAACAGAGAAGTGAGGATTTTGTTCCTCAGTGAATTCGTCATTGTTTCCTTCACTTTGCAGGTTTGATGTTTTTTCGTTGTCAACTGGGACAATCTGCAAACTGTAATTTCCAGAAACCCTTGTGCCCGCCATGACATTGTCATTTGATGCAACTCTAGGACTGGACAAGGTTTGTGTAGTTGGACCTGTCCTATTAGTAGCTACGGAGCCACTAAATGCTTCATCATTTTGATGTGGTGGTTGCTCCGTACTAGGAGGAACCAATGGGGCATCTCCTTGAATGAGATTGAGACCTCTTGGCCTCTTCTTCTTCTTCGCTTGTGTTTGAGGTAGAGATGATTGTGAAGGAGGTGGCTGCTGCGTAGAGGTGGCTGTCTTGGTGGTGGCTGTGTTGGGGGTGGCTGTATTGAGGTGGCTGGGAGGGAGGTGGCTGAGAGGGAGGTTGCTGAGAGGGTTGTGTTTGTGGCGGTGAATTAGGGATTATAACTGTTTGGCCATCTATCTCAAAGTCTTCCCACTGACCACCGACATCAGGTGAATCACCATCATCTAGGTTGTCTCTCACCGTTTCAGCTCTTTTGTCTGCATCTTCCAACCAGTTTTTGTAAGTCGAGTATAGCTCAGTCTCCTTCGACCCCCTTCCACTTCCACTAAAATCTCAATGACCTTTTTCACCTCAAACAAAGATAACATTGTCATCAGCTGCCTGTCGGACCCAATTTCAATTTTTTTCTTGCTTTTAGGGTGCTTGTACAAGAAAATAGGACATCTTGGTTCTGGCAATCCTGCGGTACTCGTAATTACGCTTAAACAATCATTAACCAGCTCTATCGTTGAGTATCGGTCTGGATCAAATGGCGCATCAACTTTGAGTCGTCTAGTCTTGTATAAAACTTCAATACATTTTTCCATTTCTGCTAAAACAGTTATCAACAAAAAACCAAACAGTGGATTCAGTTCAAAGATCATGCCAATACCAACAAAAAAAAGGGGCACACAATCAGGAACCACTTCAATATAATAAACTACCAGATACACTGTGATTGAATCGCCAAGTAGTTTCAAAGAACATCAGATGACTAACAGACTTAGTCACCGTGGCTGAATCGCCAAGTAATTTCAAAGAACATCAGATGACAACAATTGCAACATCAATGAGTGGGTACAATTTAACAACAAACAAACAGAAAATAACCACCAGATTCCAGGCGAAATTTTCAACAGCAACAACAATGAGTGGGGTATAATTTCAGAACAGAAACAGAAAATAACACAGTCAAGCATTCACAGATGGCTCGAAGGATGGAGTTCGACAATGGGAGTAGAGAAGCAAACAAATAAATGGTGCCAGATGGGTCGACTCCTCAATCGTAGCAGAGACCCGCTAACAAGATCGACGAAATCAGGGACAAATCAATTCCAGACAGTGGAGTCCGATTCCTCGAAGAGGAAGAAGGGGGAAGAAGGAGGAACCCTAGCAGTGGAGTCGTCGCAACAATGAGTTCGACATAACAGAAGAGAAGCAAACAAATAAATGGTGCCAGATGGGTCGACTAAAGAACCCTAGCAGTGAAGTCGGGAGCACAATGGAGTTCGACTCGCAACAATGGAGTTCAACATAACAGAACAGAAGCAAACAAATAAATGGTAGCAGATGGGTCGACCAAAGAAGCGTACCAGAGGGTCGAATCAAGGCAGTGGAGTCGGATTCCCCGAAGAGGGGGAAGGGGGAAGAAGGATGAAGCGTAGCAGCGAGGAGCAACCCAGGAAGAATGAAGATTACTTGAAGGTGGTGATGTGGATGCCACATAACCACTTGATATAACGTCAACACCTTCATCATTCAAAACAGAATCTGACTCATCCCCTTCACTTAAGCTCAAATTTCTGTCTTCGTCAGAATTAATGTCCCAAGAGTCAACAGAGAAGTGAGGATTTTGTTCCTCAGTGAATTCGTCATTGTTTCCTTCACTTTGCAGGTTTGATGTTTTTTCGTTGTCAACTGGGACAATCTGCAAACTGTAATTTCCAGAAACCCTTGTGCCCGCCATGACATTGTCATTTGATGCAACTCTAGGACTGGACAAGGTTTGTGTAGTTGGACCTGTCCTATTAGTAGCTACGGAGCCACTAAATGCTTCATCATTTTGATGTGGTGGTTGCTCCGTACTAGGAGGAACCAATGGGGCATCTCCTTGAATGAGATTGAGACCTCTTGGCCTCTTCTTCTTCTTCGCTTCTGTTTGAGGTAGAGATGATTGTGAAGGAGGTGGCTGCGTTAGAGGTGGCTGTCTTGGTGGTGGCTGTGTTGGGGGTGGCTGTATTGGAGGTGGCTGAGAGGGAGGTGGCTGAGAGGGAGGTGGCTGAGAGGGAGGTGGCTGAGAGGGAGGTGGCTGAGTTGGAGGTGGCTGAGGGGTGTGTTTGTGGCGGTGAATTAGGGATTATAACTGTTTGGCCATCCATCTCAAACTCTTCCCACTCACCACCGACATCAGGTGAATCACCATCATCTGGGTTGTCTCTCACCATTTCAGCTCTTTTGTCTGCATCTTCCAACCAGTTTTTGTAAGTCGAGTATAGCTCAGTCTCCTTCGACCCCTCTTCCACTAAAATCTCAATGACCTTTTTCACCTCAAACAAACTGAACATTGTCATCAGCTGCCTGTCGGACCCAATTTCAATTTTTTTCTTGCTTTTAGGGTGCTTGTACAAGAAAATAGGACATCTTGGTTCTGGCAATCCTGCGGTATCCGTAATTACGTTTAAACAATCATTAACCAGCTCTATCGTTGAGTATCGGTCTGGATCAAATGGCGCATCAACTTTGAGTCGTCTAGTCTTGTATAAAACTTCAATACATTTTTCCATTTCTGCTAAAACAGTTATCAACAAAAAACCAAACAGTGGATTCAGTTCAAAGATCATGCCAATACCAACAAAAAAAAGGGGTCACACAATCAGGAACCACTTCAATACAATAAACCACCAGATATACTGTGATTGATTCGCAAAGTAGTTCAAAGAACATCAAATGACTAACAGACTTAGTCACCGTGGCTGAATGGCCAAGTAGTTTCAAAGAACATCAGATGACAACAATTGCAACATCAGTGAGTGGGTACAATTTAACAACAAACAAACAGAAAATAACCACCAGATTCCAGGCGAAATTTTCAACAGCAACAACAATGACTGAGGTATAATTTCAGAACAGAAACAGAAAATAACACAGTCAAGCATTCACAGATGGCTCGCACAATGGAGTTCGACAATGGGAGCAGAGAAGCAAACAAAAAATGGTGCCAGATGGGTCGACCCGAGAACCGTAGCAATGGAGTTCGACTCACAACAATGGAGTTCGACATAACAGAAGAGAAGCAAACAAATAAATGGTGCCAGATGGGTCGACTAAAGAACCCTAGCAGTGGAGTCGGGAGCACAATGGAGTTCGCGTGCACAAGAGACATGGAGTTCGACATAACAGAAGAGAAGCAAACAAATAAATGGTAGCAGATGGGTCGACCAAAGAAGCGTACCAGAGGGTCGATTCAAGCTAGTGGAGTCGGATTCCCCGAAGAGGAGGAAGGGGGAAGACGGAGGAAGCGTAGCAGTGGAGTCGAGTTTGAAGAAGAGGAGCAACCAGGGAGAATGAGGATTATTACTAGATTAGTGATGTGGATGCCACATAACCATTGACATGTCAGCTTAATACATGGCCACTTAAAATGCTACATGTGGCAACAACAAACGGAAATCAAAGAATGGGTAACGGACTTAAAACGGTGGAAAGTATGTGGGTGGTAAATTTAATTTTGCAAACTTCGTGGGGGTTTTTGTAAATATGCCAAACCAGATGGGTGGTAAGTGTAATTCCCTTATAAAATAAACACGTCAACCGGAAGCACACTGCAATGTGCTTCCGGTTGTATAATAGACGCTTTGCAAATATTGCAGAAATAGCTAGCAAAGGAGAGGGCACGTATCATAGTGGATTCTCAAAAATCCAGAAGCACGGACATTCGACAGATTCAGAAGTACGGAAAACGCCAATAATGGAGTATACAAATTACAGAAATCGCCGGCAAAGGAGAGGGCACAAAAGCGCAGTCATTCAACAACCATTGAAAGTTTCAGTAAACTTTCAAGTTTCAAGCAAGGCCAACAGACACTTTTGGCAATTTTCAAATGTTGCAGAAATAGCTAGCAAAGGAGAGGGCATGTACCATAGTGGATTCTCAAAAATCCAGAAGCGCAGACATTCCACAGATTCAGAAGTACAGAAAGCGCCAATAATGAAGTTTACAAATTACAGAAATCGCTAGCAAAGAGAGGGCATAGAAGCGCAGCTAATCAGTTAACTTTCAAGCAAGGCCAACAAACACTTTTGGCAATTTTCAAATATTGCAGAAATAGCTAGCAAAGGAGAGGGCACGTATCATAGTGGATTCTCACAAATCCAGAAGCGCAGACATTCGACAAATTCAGAAGTACAGAAAGCGCCAACAATGGAGTATACAAATTACAGAAAATCGCCAGCAAAGGAGAGGGAACATAAGCGCAGTCATTAAACAACAAGGTTGCATAAATCGGCAGTAATGGATAGCGCAAATCACCATCCAGTTCGCATTGCTTCAACAGAAGCACAATAGAATAGGTTGCGCAGATCGACAGTTCAGAAGTACAAGAACCCTAACTATTTCAAAATGGGGGAAATGGGGTTCAACCACCCAACAAATCAACAAGCAAATCAATGTATCACATACAGCGAATCGTCGACGAAGAAGAAGCATACAGACCGAGGAAATCACTGGCGAGTGTCAATGTGAATGGGAGTGCGGGAGTTCTATTTTCTGAAGTTTGTCACTGGCAAGGAGAAATAATTATTCCGTATTACAAACTGGTAATATTTTAGGGTCTGTTTGGATGACAAATGGAGGGAAACATTAAAGTCAATGGTCAAAGACAGAAAGAGACAGAAACTTGAAAAAGGTTTACGGAAGATAATACTGATAAAGGTCATGGGTGGGCGTTGTAATATTTGAAAGGTCATGGGTGGGGTTGGTTGTGATATTTCGTGAAAGGTCATGGGTGGGCAGTGTAATTTTTCTTATATATAAATAACAACCATCATATAAAAAACTATCTTAATATATAAATAATTGTTAGTAATAAATTTAAGTGAATCTTAATGTTTATGAACAAAAACTTTCCTATGGTGGTTTTTAGGGTGTGTGGTGTTGGAGAATCCTTTTTTAACTCGTCTTATATTTTATAATGTTGTCATTGACTCGACACATTTTAAAGGTTTGTGGTAACGACCTTAAACCCTTCACTACAAACCCTAAAATAGATTTTCATTGTTTTAGCTTTCCTATGGTGGTATTTAAGATCTGTGCTGACTAACATGTTAGGGTATATGTACGACTAACAATCTTTTATTTATTAGTTTAAGCTTTTATATCCAAAAAATTGTTGCCATAGACAGTAAGATGTAAGCCATTTATACATAAATATGTATGCCATAGCTAAATAAATATTGGCCACGGTTATATATCGTTAATATTCCATTGCTTATATAAAGGGTTTATGGTTTAGGGTCTTACAATGCTTGTATTACAAACCCTAAAAATGTTTTCGGTATTTTTTAACTGATTATATAGTGGTTTTTATGGTTTGTGGTCTAGGGTAATGTTGGTGTAGAGTAATCTTAAAAAAAATCATTTTTGATGCTGGCTACTGAGCCTATAGCTTGTATTCTGTCGCCAATAGCCTATGAGTGCATTTAGTTATTTTATAACTACAAATAACAACTTCCTTAAAATATTATTATTAGTTATCTGGTGGCTATCAATTTTCATATATATGGTCAATATTATCCTATAAAAATGGCTAACATTTTTTTCTCCTTATGGCTGACATTAATGCCTTTATGTAAAGGCAATTTAGTTGTCTTTAGCGTAACCACGCCCGTCACTTGGATGTGGTTTCAGTTTCCATTCGATACATGTTAATTTAAGTGGCTCGACGAGTTTCAATGGGATTTATATGTGTTTGATTTGTATCAGTTGACTTTTGTTTTTCGGTTACATTAGGGTTATAATATTAGGGAAATTTTATGAAATGTCACTATATATTTTACTAATTCATGAAATGTCACTAAAAAAGGAAAGTCACGAAATGTCTTTATATTTTTGTTAAAGTCCATGAAATGCCACTATGTCATTGACCAAAAGTAAAAAAAGACAGAAATACCCCTATTAGTTAACAAAGTACTTTTAAAGTTCACAATATGCCCTTAAGTGTTAAAAAAAAATCACTAAAATTCACAAAAAAAATATATTATAAAAATATAGATAACAATAAGAATATATTTAAAATATTATAAAAAATATCATAAAATATTGAAAAAAAGTAAATATTTCTTAGATTTTTTTCAAAATTATTTAGTACCATAAAAAAGATATAGTGTTTTAAACTCATAATTTATACTAATTTTTCTACAAATTTAGACCATATAGTATCATAATTAATACCAATTAATTACTATAATTTTTAACATACATTTTTAAATTTTTTCAAACAATTTGAATTATTTATTCAAAATAAATTATTTTAATTTTTTAATTGAAATGTGAATTTGTTTTTAATTTATATTCTATTTTGCATATGACTTTATCACATAACATAAGTTATTTCAAATAAAAAATAATTTGAAAATGTATGGTACAAATTATGGTAATTATTTAGTACTAGTTATGGTGCTTAATTGGTAGAAAAATTGGTACTAGTCATAATTTTTTACATAATTTTGCTTAATTGCAATGGGCGCAGCCCTCTGCCACACAGTTCAGGTATATAAACGGAAGACCTAATTCCTTGATTATCTGAATTACACTAGATGCATGGAACTAACCTGTAAGATTATAGGAGTGCTATGATACCGTGTCCAGGACGGAGCTGATGCTCCATACTCAGGACGAGACGCTTGGGAAGAAGTGTAAGGTCCCTGAGAAGGAGAAGGAGGATGAGGGGTCGGCTAAGGGCAAGAGCCGTAAGAGGGGGAAGAAATTCTTTGGGATGAAGAGGGGGCAGCAGAGCTGCCACGGTAAGAAGGGAAAGGAGCAGGTCCCTCGGTTGACCTTCTCAACTATAGCCGCCCAGCCCCTCAAAATGCACCTCTTAAGGGTATGGTATCCTATCCTTCATCTTAAGTTACAATTAAAAATCCCTCACTTCTTCCTTTAGTAATCCAATAAAGTGAGGTAAATAGGCATCACTCAATCACAGCGTCATTTCTACTACAAGCGCTACGACAAAGACCACCCCGGCATAGGTTGTAGTGGCCAGGCAGTAGAGTGTCGCTACTGCAAGAAAGATGACCACATAACATATGAGTGCTTCTCAACCCTGAGAGAAAGTCGTGCCGCCCATCTAGAGGCGCCCAAAGTAATCCAACTGGTGGATCTAGAGGATCAAGTGGTGGTCAGGTGGGGCAGACCTCCACTGGTGCGAGAGGTCGGACGAGGCAGAAGGAGACCGGCCAGAGTCAAGGTACTCTGAATTCTGTGAGACCCCTAGACGCTGATGCTAGCACTCAGCATAGTACAGCTAATCTTATAACCTAACATGATTGCATGAATGTGTGTGTTAAATGCTTCCCTTCACCAGGATCTTAGTAAGAAACTTACCCTAAGAAACCTTTTATATGTTAGTAAATTTCGATATTTGCTACCCTATCCTTTCAAGACCAAGATCACCTAAGCCTAAGGGTGAAAGATAGGAGTATTCAGGCGAGATGTGCCAAGTCATTAAACTGGGCATGATCTTGCTCAAAGAATTCCTAACCTTTGATGAGCAATTGACCATTATAGATGAGTGTAGAGCCTTGTGAAAGGGACTAGGAGGATTTTACACTCCAGGATACTCTAGTGGATCAGAATTAAAGTTACACATGATGTGTTAGGGAAAGATTAAGACCCACAAACTAGAACTTATTAAGAGGTGAGAGTGAAGGATGGAGTACGAATACCTAGAGTAGCTGAGGGATTTCAAACCCTAGTGAGGGAAACGGTTGAAACCGCCCAGCAGTTTGAGCCTAGCCCTATACCTGACATAGTTGCTAATGTTTGTATTGTAAACTTATACAAGAAAGGGACACGACTTGGGTTACACCAAGACCGAGATGAGACACCTGAGTCAATCACCAAGGAAATTATAGTAGTATCATTCTCCATTGGTGACGATGCTGAGTTCCTATATGGTGACCAAAAGAGGAAGGATCAAGCTAGTAAGCTTGTCCTGAAGTTCGGGGATGTATTGATATTTAGTGGAGATTCAAGATTAGTGTACCATGGGATTAAGAGGATTAAGCTGAATACCATTTCATCAGCATTATTTAATGCTACCCACATACGACCTAGATGTCTAAACTTAACCTTTATATAGTATTAATGTAATTCAAGGAGTTATGTATTCAAAGATAATGTAACATCTTGTTGGATTAATGAAATGGTGTTTGGGTTCTTTTAAGTATACGTTTCAATCTCGTAACCATATGAATCTATAATCTAGGTCATGAAGTCAAAAAGGAAAGTATCTTGAATATCCTCGATATGGCACAAGGGGAATGTCATTACAGGTATGACATGCGACAAATCAAAATGTTTGGGTAGAAAATTAATGTGATGCTAATATAAGTGAGAATCACATATACCTTTCCTCTAAATGGCATTGGTGTATCGATTCTATTTGATTCAGGGCTTCACATTCCTTCCTATCCTCTTCATTTGCAAAGAAGCTAAAGTTAGCCCCAGAGCATCTCTCAGACTTTTCAGTCACTCTTCCATCCAAAGAGAGAGGTGGTGCGTTGGACTCTATAGAGGACTCCAGATCTGTATAAAGAATGAGGACTTCCTCATTGAGTTAGTGGAGTTCAAGGAGTTGGGGTTTGATGTTATATCCGGTATGGATTGGCTCCAAAAGCATAAGGGAATATTACACTGTGCAGAGCACCAACTACTGCTTAAGAGCCCGAGTGGCAAGACCGTTTCATACCACATTGTTAGGAAGGAACACTTCATCAAGATTATTTTAGCCATGTTTTTTATACAGGAGGTGATAAAGGGTAAGCATGTCTTTCTATGCTATGTCCAAGATATGGGACATGGTGAGGAGATGGACTTGAACATTCCAGTTGTGTCCGACTTCCTTGATCTATTTCCCGATGAGTTTCCAGGCATGCCACCTGTGGTGATGTAGAGTTTACCATCGACTTGATACCGAGCACCGGGCCTATTGTGAAGGGGTCGTACCGTATGGCTCCTGTAGAAATGGGAGAGTTAAAGGTTCAACTGAAGGATCTCCTAGAGAAGGGATTCATACGACCGAGAGTTTCTCCTTGGGGTGCTCTAGTATTGTTTGTGAAGAAGGACGGTAGTATAAGACTTTGCATTGACTACCGCGAGTTGAATGCGGTCACAGTCAAGAATAAGTACCCCTACCATGGATTGATGACTTGTTTGATCAGCTGAGAGGAGCTCCGGTCTTCTCTAAGATCGATTGAGATCTGGGTACCACCAGATTAGGATTGTAGAGGAGGCTGTGGAGAAGACGACATTCCAAACACGATATGGGCACTATTAATTTACAATGATACCGTTGGCTTATCGAATGCCCCACAAAGTTTATAGATCTGATGAACCACCTATTCAATGTGCAGCTAGGTACCTCTATGGTAGTGTTAATTGATGACATCCTAGTCTATTCCAAGACTAGGGAAGAGCATGAGGCTCATATGAGATGGGTTCTTGAGATCATGAGAGAGAACCAGCTCTACGCCAAGCTCTCTAAGTGTGATATCGGCTTAATAGTGTATCATTCTTGGGGCATATCATATCAGCTAGTGGGATATCTGCTGATCCTTGCTAAGATTGAGGCAGTTAAGAGTTGATCAAGGTCAAAGATAGTGACAGATATTCGCAGCTTCCTAGGCTTGCCAGGGTATTATCGGAGATTCATCCAGAACTTCTCCAAGATGGCCAACCCTATGACAAATCTGATAAAGAAGGAAGCTCAGTTTATATGGACAAATGATTGTGAGTGATCCTTTCAGAACTGAAGGATCTACTAACATCGGCACCTGTATTGATGTCCCTGAGGGTACCGACGGATTTATAGTGTACTGTGATACATCAAACACTGGTTTGGTTGTGTGCTCATGTAACACGGGAAGGTCGTTACGTATCCCTTCCATTAGCTGAAGAGGCATGAGGAGAACTATCCCACACACGACCTTGAGTTAGGCGTAGTGGTATTTGCACTGAAGATTTGGCGACACTACTTATATGAAGTGATAGTTACTATCTGCTATGGTCATAAGAGCTTGCGGCACCTCTTCACACAGAAGGATATCAACATGATACAAATGCGGTGGGTCAAGTTCTTGAAGGACTACGACATTGATTTGAAGTATAAGGAAGGGATGGTGAATGTAGTAGCTGATGCTCTGAGTCGTAGACCACACTCTTTATGTGATATTCTAGCGAGCAGCATCTTGATCGATGAAGTCTGCAGTACTCAGGAGAGCGATCTATACATGCAGAATATCAGGCAGAACTTGATTGAGGGCACCTTTGAGAGGCAGAAGTATGACTTCAGACTCATTGATGACAGGATGATTAGACTTAATGGCAGATTGTGTATTCCTGAGTCTACTTCTGACTTGAAGGAGAAGATATTATAGGAAGCTCATTGCTCATCATTATCCATCTACCTATGATCATCCAAGATGTACAGGATCTGAAAGTATACTTCTGTTGGAGTGGGATGAAGAAGGATGTAGTTGAGTTTGTGACTCGATGTTTAACTTGCTAGAAGGTCAAGATTGAGCATAGGAGACCCGGCGGGTTAGTGCATCCTATTTCTATTCCCTGGTGGAAGCTCAAGGACTTGTCTATGGACTTCGTGTCGGTCTTCCACCAACTAAGGGAAGAATGAACCAGATATGGGTCATTGTTGACAAGCTTACGAAGGTGACCAAGTTCATTCCCATGAAGGACACTTGGAAGGTTCCCAAGTTAGCTGGTCTATTCCAGAAGGAGATCATCAAGCACCATGGAGAGCCTAAGACTATTGTTTCAGATAGATACCTTTGATTCCTTTCCAGGTTTGGGGGCAAGTACAGAAGGCCTTGGGTATGAAGTTGAAGCTTAGTATGGCCTTCCATCCTCAAAAAGATGGTCAGAGTGAGAGGACCATATAGACTCTAGACGACATGCTTTAGGCATACGCCTTGGATTTCCAGAAGAGCCAGATTAACCGATTGCATCTAATCGAGTTTGCTTACAACACTAGCTATCATGCTTCAATTCATATACCCCCATTCTAGGCTTTATATGGCATACCCTGCAGGACACCACTATATTGGGATGAGGCCAGTGAGAACACTTTCTTAGGGCCAGAGTACCTGGAGCAGGTGAAGGAGGATGTCCTGTAGATTTGTAGGAATATGAAGGCAGCCTAGGACAGACATAAGTCCTATGATTACATCAGGAGGAGAGACCTAGAGTTTACTGTTGATGACAGAGTGTTCCTCAGAGTGTCACTCATGAAGGGCATCTTCAGATTCAGGCAGAGGGCAAATTGAGCCTTGAGTATGTTAGGTCGTATGCTATCACGGAGCGAGTGGGCCCATTATCATACACGTTAGATTTAGTTGTAGAGCTCGGGAGAGTACATAATGTGTTTATGTCTCCCAGTTGAAGAAGTATGTATCTCACCCTTCACATGTTTTAGAGCCTAAGGAGCTAGAGCTAGACCCAGCTCTGAGATACAAGGAGGTTCCGCTTCGCATCCTGGATTCAAAGACAAGAGAGACTAGGAATAAGACCGCCAGTATGGTCAAGGTTTTGTGGTCTTACCACGAGGTGGAGGAAGCTACATGGGAGTTAGAGGACTCCATGAGAGTCAAGTATCCAATGCTCTTTGATTAGCGTTAGAGTACATGGGCGCAGTAACCCTTTTGTGGGGGGTAGAGCCACTTGGCGTGCATGTGTGCACTAGATTGTTTGTATGTGTGACATACTTTGGTATTGATTGTATGTGCGTGTGCGCACTTGTTTGGTTGTATGTACCTTTGTCATGTGTTATGTGATGTATCCGGTGAGATACTTGTTGTTTACATGCACTGATTATGTGAATTATATGGTGAATGACATAAATCGCTAATGAGATATCGTTAGTGATAGTGATGCCTTGAATGTTAGCTATGTGTTATGCAGACACATTATGACATAACAGGAATGTTGGCGCTATATCTAATAGATATAAGCAGAATAAGTGTAGAACCTATCGGGACTCGATCCCCTAGAATGTATTGGTATGAGGAAACCTAGTGGAACTTGATTCCTTAGAACAATTAGATTTGAGGAATATGAGTTTGGGACAAAGTCCTTTTAAGGGGTAAACTGAAATACCCCAAGGTTTATAAATATAATTAAGGATTAAAACATTGGATTAGAAAGGCTAATGAGCCCAAATTGATTAAGGAATTATGGAACTATAAATATATATATAGTCCAAAAAAGGTTATTAAACCTTACATGAAATATTGGGCTAAAGAGGGAGTGATTATAAAGAGGAATCAACTAATAAAGTTGGTGTAACATGTAATATGTCACTACATGAATTAAGAGCACAAATAATATGAGTGAACTGGAAACATACTTTATATGGTCACAATGAATAGTAAGTATACTAATCGCTCAAAACACAAAGAAATATACTTTGGGACAATACAATCAACTAGATTATATCTAACACATGAGATTAGTCCTAATGTACAAACATATAAGATATTAATGTCATAAACGTACTCTTATGTAATTACCCACCTAATGACCAAACTACCCTCCCAAAATATCTAGCTTGGCCGGTTTTAGGAGGGAAAACAAGTCCTCAAGTTCTATTTTTCTTCTTAGAAGGGAAAGTGCTTTAAGTCACAAAAGTATTCCAACCTGGGAAATTAAACTCACCAACTCTATACACTTTCTTTCTCCTTCCTATGCTGCTGTAATTCTCTATCTTTCTCCTCTTATTTTCTTCTTTTTTTGCCATGGAAGAACACCAAGTGTGCTATATAAATCTTCACTTGAACACTTGATTTATATCCTAATATTCTTTATTCCTTCATCAACAAAAAAAGAACAACACAAGCTCACTTCCTACATGATCTAGTGCCGAATATTTGCACTTTTGGAGGCCAAAAATTAGAAATAAACAAGGGTGAAACAAGCTAGATCCAACCAAGATTAAGGTAAGAAAAGGTGCTTTAAGCTTCAAGATTCTCCTTTGGTTATGTAGGGATGAAAATATAGCCTAACATATACTCCTTTTCTTCCTATTTTCTTATACAAAGTGAAGCCACTTCTACACCTCTTGTTGGCCGAGAATCCAAGAAAAACAACACCACCAAAGGAAACCTTAAAGGGTAAGTTATGGATTAAAGGTTTTAACACTTCAATCTACCTTCTAAGACTTATATCTATACAAAACCTAACTCCCCAAATTGTTTTTATAGTGGAGGGCGATAATGTTAGAGTAAAATCTTTATTTGAAGCTTCAAGGTAAATCTTACTCATTAACACTCATTTGTGCTTTAAATCCTTAGGTAGTCCTTTGCTCTTGTTTAGGACTCTAAAGACCCAAAATTTTCTTTTCTTACTCTTCTTATTATGACCAAAATTGGATCCAAACAAGGCCTTGTGCTTGGCCGAAAACAAGGAAGAACAAAGGTGGAAAAAATCAAGAGAATCAACTCTAAGCAAAGGGTAAGCTTTGGATGTAAGCCTTAGAGCTTTTAGACTATCATATAATCTTTATATTGTACAAAATCTGATCTCCCTTCATTATAAAACTAGGGCCAAAATTTTGGAAGGACAAAAGTCTACTTTGGAGCATTAAGGGTAAGTTCAAACTTTAAGACTTATTTTGATGTTTTAAAATGTCTATGTTGGATGGTTAATTATGGTCGAGATTATTAGTGAAAATGGGTTAAAATGACCTAAGTATGGACATAAACCTATACTAACATACTTACTTTTATTCACTAATGACTTAAGGAATTAAATGTCATTTTTACCAAGTTTAAGTGACTTTATGTAAAATATAAACCTTGGGAAGTGTGGGTGTTGTTATGTCCAAAAATAGGTGTGTCATTATGGATGTTTTAAGTATTTAAAGTGTATATTATTTGTATAATGGCCAAAAGTTTAGGCAAGTTTTATGGGCATTTCGGTAGTTTCATGATTTCCAAAAGTTAAGGTTTTTATGGTAATATATTAGGTGTATAAATCTGTTGTTAAAGGGATGTTTTAAAAACACTTCAAAATTTTGGTGGAAAAATAGTTACGAAAATTAGGAAGTGTTTGGAAGAATTTTGGAACAAATTTAAGTCAATATATTGGTGATTATAAAGGGTTAAGTTGGAGAATTCTAAAAGATAACGGTTGGAGTGATAAATGTAATAGAGCCGAAAATCTAAGTGTATTTGGGTAAGAAATGAATAAGCTTTAGTAAAGCTTGGGAGTAAATTGTAAACCTTGGAATCCTTGTGGGTCCAACGGTATTTTGGAAAATATAAGGGAAGGCAGTAAGAAATTTGGTCAACCTAGGTGGACTTAGGGTTTGACCAAAAGTAAGAAAGAAAATATTAAGTAAACTTAGAAATTTTTGGTGAATTGGAAAGTTTAGAAAATTTATGGGGTTAAGCCATAAATTTGAGAAAGTCTAAGGTGGAAATCGAAAATGGAAGATTAGGGTAAATGTTCGGTATTTTTGGAATGGATTTGAAACTTTTGAAATAATTAAATGAGGAGAAGTATAAAATAGTTGAAATTGGAGATGATTTGAAAAGTTAGGAAAATAGTAGGTGGTATATTGTGATACTAAATGAAATTGGGTTAAAGGTGAGGATTGTGAAAATTGAGAGTAAATTTTGGTATAAGGTTAAGAATTATGTTATAGTACATTAAGCATTAGGTCTTAAAGAAAAGGTTCGGAGTTCGTAGAAACTTAAGAAGTTTATAATTCATGTGAATTAATGTGTCATCATTAAAGTCGTGAGAGTATATAATAAAGGTTTGGGAATTTAATTATGGATGAGGATGATTAGGAAAGAACACATAACTCATCATTAGAATGTTTAAGGTGGATATAAACCATTACATAAATGATTAAGGATTTAATTAAATTAATAAGATTATATAACTTAGAATATTTCTAAGGTTATTAGAATGTGTTGACCAAAATAAGAGGGTTGACCACATTTACCAAATCAACTAAGTTGACCAATGGGGTCAACTTGACCAAACTCATTAAACTGCATGGGAATTATAAGGCCTATGACCATTAATACTTAAGGTCAATTAAATTAATATCATATAGTAAATGAAATATATATGTTATAACCCGTATAATTCCTACCTTATATTATATCAGTTGCAATGTTGTTCTAAGTTGGATTATCTATTTCCTTGTTGTCAGTTGGGACGTCGGCGGTATTGTTTTATTTGTAGAGGGCAAGGAAGTCTTTCCATAAAACAATTAAGGTAATTGTTTTAGTAATTAATAAGGAAAGGGATCCTTATTTAATTATTTCCCTTCTAATTATTTTTACATCACGATCGGTCTTCCTCCATCAGTTATCATCGTGCGTTTAGAGTGAGCGTTCTTCCATTCTTCTCTCTCTCTATATTCTCTCTGTTGCTAAGATCGTGAAGGCTGCTGCTACAACCGAATTGGAGGGTTTTGCTACTGCGTTTCTCTGATCGGTTCAGGTTTGTATTCAAGAATTCGGGACTGCGTTGATGGTTTTCTTCTCTCTCTGTTTTCTGATTTTGAGCCGTTGTTCTTGATTAAATCAGAAGGCTTCGTCGCTGTGAGTTGTGATTGTGCGGGCTGTGGAACTGCTGCAGATTGTGGAGATCTTTCACTTTTGAATCAGGTTAGTGTTGCAGATTTTGGGGTTTGGATAATCTAGGGTTCTTCATTGCAGTTTCTGATTTTTGTGTCAATTGGTTTGGATAATCAGTGGCTGTTGATCTGTCCGGATTGTTGCTCTGCGTGGATTGTGCCTGCTGCCTCAGTTCGTTGTTGTTTCTGCTGATAAACGAGGTAGGTGGTTACTCGATTCAGTTTGGAAGTTCAGCCATGGGGTGTTGCAAGAGCGTTATCTGATTTTGTGTGTGATTCTATTAGCGTTTGTTGTGATTTTGGAATGGCTAAACCCCCATGGTCTCCTGTTTTAAATGTCTGATTTGGTGTGTGTGCTTAATTGGTGATTCGAGGTATCGAATTGCGTTGTTTTTCGGTTCTGTTCGTCTTCTGAAATTGCAGTTTTCGCACTGTCCGAACTTCCGTCCGAGCTTTGAAGTTCAGACAGTGCGTTTTGCTCTTCTGATTTTCAAAGTTCAGGGTATGTCCGAACATCGGTCCGAACGTGGATGTTCGGACACACCCTCAGGTTTTCTTCTGATTTAAGTTCGACCTGTGTCTGAACTTCGACGTCCGGACACAAGGTCGGACATACCGCGTAATTCCTTTCCGTAACACGTCCAAACATCAGTCCGAACATTGATGTTCGGACATTCTGAATTCTTCTATCTGTTTTAGTTCGACTTGTGTCTGAACATTGATGTCGGACACAAGTTCGGACATCCCTCTGTTTTCAACATAACTTCTTCGTTTGAACTCCGATTTGAGTGCCGTCTACGGCGTTGGATTCCTTATGATCTGTGCTACTGATTTATGAGTGTTTTGGCATATCTAAATGCAATCTTGCTTCTGTTTAAGCAACCCTTGTTTTGGGACATTGCACATTGTTTCTGAGCCGTGAATGGCTGGGTCGAGCTATTCCGTGGTATACCATGTAGACGTCATTCTGAGTGTGGGTCATTCCCTTTCTGTTCTGTGGGGTTGACAAACCCTTTGGCTCTTTCGAGTCATTTCTGCGTTGCCGAGAGACCTGGTATGGTCTATGGGTCCCCGACCCTTCTGAGTGTGTGCATTGTGTTTTGTCCCCCTTTCTGTTTAAGTGCTCTGACTGTTTCTGATATGGGAACCCCCTTGAGTTCCACTCTGTTTCTGTTCGGAAAGCTTCTGGATATTGAGAATTGTGGATAAATGCTTATCTTCTCCTCTTCTGTTTTCAATTGTTTTGAGCGACCTTACTGATGACGTCGCTGCTTACTGGGCATGGTTGTGTGCTCATTCCCCTACTTCTAACATTTTGCAGATTGATCAGCGAGGGATCATCCTAAGTTCTGGAGCTATAGCATTTAGCTTTTATGTTCATTCAGTTTGATGTTTGAGATATTGTAGCCTTCGGGCCTTACATTTTTGACTTCTGTTTCTGACTCAGTTTTGTACTTGGGATTTTGGTATTTGCTTCCGCTGTATTTGAATACATTGGTTTACAATGTTTATGTAAAACTTCGTTTTGGGCCTTTATTGCGTTTGAGTGTTTTAGAGCCTTGCGTTATTAGGTAGTAATACGCGGCGTGTAGCACCCTTAACTCTTAGGCCGGTTTTAGGGGTGTTACATTTAGTGGTATCAGAGCCAGGTTTGGCTTTCTTTGTGTCTGTGGGTGTGTTTGCTTGTGTGAGAGTCAGTTGTGACAGTGGTTGACAGTATGAGTTAGTTCTGACAAGTTTTGGATTTGTATATCTCAGAATGGCTCCTCGTAGGACACCAGTGACCCCTCAGGGAGATGCTGCGGATGTAGTGCAGCAGTTTGTGACGCAGTTGATGCAGACGATGGCTGCAGCTGCTGGGGGAGCTGGTGGAGGAGCTGGTGGTGCTGGCCCAGCAGGGGCGAATGCAGTGGGAGGCCGAGTCCGAGCACTCCAGGAAGTTCATGAAGCTAAAGCCACCTTCTTTCGACGGCTGTGGCGACCCTCAGCCTTGGAGGCGAGTTCCCTTGGATGTAAGAGGAGGCGAGCCATTGGATTACTGAGGTCGAGGACCTGCTGAGAGTGATGGGGTCGGAGGACGACCAGAAGGTAGACTTCGCCACTTCCTCTTCAAGGGGGAGGCGAAGGAGTGGTGGCGCATGGTGATGGGTAGACATCCCCAGCCTTGGACCTGGGATCAATTCTGCTTGGAGTTCAACAAGCAGTTCTATCCGGATGTCTACAAGGACCAGAAGATCAATGAGTACAACCGGCTGCGTCAGGGGAGGATATGACCGTAGAGGAGTACGTGAGGAAGTTTGTGACCCTTTCGAAGTATGCCCCAGAGCCAGATGAGCATAGGAAGGCTCGTAAGTTCGAGAGCGGTTTGAGGCCAGACATCAGGTCAGCGGTGACACTCTTCGTCACCGGACCTTCAGAGATGTGGCGGATGTCGCCCTGCTGGTAGAGGCTGACATCAGGGGCAGGCAGGCAGGCAAAGACCATAAGGGGAAGAGGCGTGCTGAGGAGCCTCAGAAGAAGGAGGCTGCTCCTCCTCAGAAGAAGCAGACCTATGGAGACCGTCGGGGAGCTTCTTCATCTTCGTCAGCTGGGGCGAAGTGTGGGGCTTGTGGTCGCTCCCATCCTGGTAGGGAGTGCTACAAGAAGACTGGTGTCTGCTTTAAGTGCGGGTCGATGGAGCACCGGATCGCTCAGTGCCCTCAGGCATCTAGTAGAGGCTCAGGAGATAGAGGCACCGGCTCAGATTCAGGGGCGAGGTCCGATCAGAAGAAGCCTCAGACTCAGGCTCGGGTTTATGCTATGGCTGGAGAGCGTGATCGTGCTGGTGATCGCGTCATCTCAGGTATTCTCCAGATCCATTCTCGAGATGTATTTTGTCTGTTTGACTCTGGAGCTACGCATTCCTTTGTCTGCTATGATTTGTTGGGTGATCTTGGACTGACTGCTGTGCCTAGTGAGATAGACTTATGTGTGAGTAGTCCTTTAGGTGGGGTTGCCCCTTGTGTGTTGGATTCTGTGTGTAAGGCTTGTCCCATAGTAGTTCGGGACAAGACCTTTGTGCTGACCTCATCCCGATGCGGATGACCTGTTTTGATGTGATCTTGGGCATGGATTGGCTAGCAGAGCACCATGCCCATATAGATTGTGCAGCGAGGAGAGTAGTATTCGACTTGCCAGACGGGACTCGCTTTGCTTTCTCTGGGAATGCAGTTCCATGTGCGCCGGTGATTGTGTCAGCGATGCAGGCAGCCAGTTTCTTGAGGAAGGGCTGCCAGGGCTTCTTATGTTATCTGCCAGAGGTGCGTGAGGGATCTAGCTTGGAGAGCATCCCGATCGTCAGAGAGTTCCCAGAGGTCTTCCAGGACGACGTGCCCGAACTTCCACCAGTGCGAGAGGTGGAGTTCACCATCGATTTAGCGCCAGAGACTCAGCCCATCTCTAGGGCCCCTTACCGTATGAGTCCGGCGGAGTTGAAGGAGCTGAAGGTCCAGCTTCAGGAGCTGTTAGATAAGGGCTTCATACGCCCTAGCGTTTCACCTTGGGGAGCGCCAGTGCTGTTTGTGAAGAAGAAGGATGGGACCTTCCGTTTGTGCATCGACTATAGAGAGCTGAACAAGGTGACAATCAAGAATCGCTATCCCCTTCCGCGCATAGATGATTTGTTTGACCAGTTGGCGGACGCCACAGTGTTCTCGAAGATAGATCTTCGTTCAGGCTACCATCAGTTGAGGATTAAGGCCAAAGATGTGCCTAAGTCCGCTTTTAGGACTCGTTATGGTCATTACGAGTTCCTAGTCATGCCTTTTGGTCTGACTAATGCTCCATCAGTATTCATGGATATGATGAACCGGGTTTTCAAACCCTATCTGGATCAGTTTGTAGTGGTCTTCATAGATGATATCTTGGTGTACTCCAAGAGCGCAGAGGAGCATGAGGAGCATCTGAGGATTGTTTTGCAGACGCTGAAGGATCGTGAGCTGTATGCTAAGTTGAAGAAGTGTGACTTCTGGCTTGATCGCGTGGTATTCTTGGGACATGTGGTCTCGAAGGACGGTATCTCAGTGGATCCTGAGAAGGTTAGAGCTGTGATGGAGTGGGCGAGGCCCACGAATGTTGCTGAGATTCGTAGTTTCCTTGGGTTAGCTGGGTACTACAGGAAGTTCGTTGAGGGGTTTTCTAAGATTGTATCCCCACTGACCCGTCTGTTGAGGAAGGAGATCAAGTATGAGTGGAGCGAGGCTTGCGAGCAGAGTTTCCAGGAGATTAAGAAGAGACTGACGACAGCACCGATTCTGACTTGCCTTCTGGGACCGAGGGATTCGAGGTCTTCTGTGATGCGTCCCATAAGGGACTAGGATGTGTTTGATGCAGCAGGGTAAGGTGGTGGCTTATGGCTCGCGGAAGCTTAAGCCCTATGAGAAGAACTACCCTACCCACGACCTGGAGTTGGCAGCTGTAGTGTTCGCGCTCAAGATTTGGAGGCATTATCTGTATGGAGCGTCGTGTAAGGTTTACACGGACCACAAGAGTCTCAAGTATTTGTTCACTCAGAAGGAGCTGAACTTGAGACAGAGGAGGTGGTTGGAGCTACTTCATGACTACGATTTGGAGATCCTCTACCACCGGGTAGAGCGAATGTTGTTGCAGATGCCTTGAGCCGGAGAGGTGCTTCGGGTGTAGCTTGTGCTCTGACTGGAGTCCAGAGGTCCGCCTTAGAGCTGCAGCGTATGGGTTTGGGTAGTCAGACCAGCCAGTGCCAGTGTGATAGCAGCGCTTCAGGTTCAGTCTTCTTGGTCGACAGGATCCGGGTTGGTCAGGAAGCAGATTCAGCTTTGTGTCGGATCAGAGAGGGGCTGTCTTCAGAGCAGAATTCAGACTTCAGTGTCTCCAGCGATGGGTGTCTGCGTTTCAGAGGCCGTGTATGTGTGCCAGACGATGCAGTGCTGCGCAGAGAGATCCTTCAGGAAGCCCATGGAGCGCCATATTCAGTTCACCCAGGAGGGGTGAAGATGTATCGAGATCTCAGAGAGTCATTCTGGTGGTCTGGGATGAAGCGTGACATCTCCGAGTTTGTTTCGAAGTGCCAGACCTAGCAGATTAAGGCTGAGCACCAGAGGCCAGCGGGTTTGCTTCAGCCCCTCCCATTCCTGAGTGGAAAGTGGGAGAGTGGGGGATGGATTTCGTCATGGGTTTGCCCAGGACTCCTTCGGGTTGTGATGCTGTATGGGTGATAGTCGATCGTCTGACGAAGTCTGCTCATTTTCTGCCGGTGAAGAAGACCTTCAGTTTGGAGCGCCTAGCTCGTTTGTATCTGGATGAGATAGTGAGGCTTCACGGTGTGCCTACTACTATTGTGTCTGATCGTGACCCACGTTTTGTTTCGAGATTTTGGCGCAGTTTGCATAAGGCCTTGGGTACGAATTTAGCGTTCAGTTCAGCTTACCATCCTCAGTCGGATGGCCAGACGGAGAGGACTAATCAGGTTTTGGAGGACATGCTTCGCGCATGTGTCTTGGACTTTGGAGGTAGCTGGGAGCAGCATGTGACTCTGATTGAGTTCGCCTACAACAACAGCTTTCAGGCGAGCATTGGTATGGCTCCGTTTGAAGCGTTGTATGGTAGGAGGTGCAGGTCACCCATCTGTTGGGATGACCTGAAGGAGAGGGTCTTGGTTGGACCCGAGCTGGTGCAGGGAGCAGTAGAGAAGATCAGGGTGATTCGTGAGCGTTTGCTTGTTGCTCAGAGCAGACAGAAGTGCTATGCAGACCAGAGGCGCAGGCCGCTTGAGTTTGAGGTTGGAGGTCATGTTATCTGCGAGTGTCGCCGGTCAGAGGCGTGGTCCGGTTTGGGAAGCGTGGGAAGCTTAGCCCGAGGTTCGTTGGTCCGTTTGAGATTCTGGAGAGGATTGGCCCTGTGGCCTACCGTCTAGCCTTGCCTCCATCCTTGTCAGCTGTGCATAACGTCTTCCATGTGTCTATGTTGAGGAAGTATCTGCATGATCCGTCTCATGTGATCGACTACAGCCAGCTTCAGTTGAGGGAGGACTGCAGCTTCGAGGCGGTGCCTGCCTACGTATTTTAGCCAGGGATGTCCGTCGGCTTCGTAGTAAGACCCTGCCTATGGTGAAGGTCCAGTGGTCAGATCAGTTAGAGAGTGAAGCGACTTGGGAACTCGAAGATGAGCTGCGTGCCAAGTATCCCTCCCTGTTCGAGCAGTAAGGTAAGGTGAGTTAATCTCGAGGACGAGATTCTTTTAAGGGGGAGGTGATGTTATAACCCGTATAATTCCTACCTTATATTATATCAGTTGCAATGTTGTTCTAAGTTGGATTATCTATTTCCTTGTTGTCAGTTGGGACGTCGGCGGTATTGTTTTATGGAGAGGGCAAGGAAGTCTTTCCATAAAACAATTAAGGTAATTGTTTTAGTAATTAATAAGGAAAGGGATCCTTATTTAATATTTCCCTTCTAATTTTTTACATCACAATCGGTCTTCCTCCATCAGTTATCATCGTGCGTTCAGAGTGAGCGTTCTTCATTCTTCTCTCTCTCTCTCTATTCTCTCTGTTGCTAAGGATCGTGAAGGCTGCTGCTACAACCGAATTGGAGGGTTTTGCTACTGCGTTTCTCTGATCGGTTCAGGTTTGTATTCAAGAATTCGGGACTGCGTTGATGGTTTTCTTCTCTCTCTGTTTTCTGATTTTGAGCCGTTGTTCTTGATTAAATCAGAAGGCTTCGTCGCTGTTGAGTTGTGATTGTGCGGGCTGTGGAACTGCTGCAGATTGTGGAGATCTTTCACTTTTGAATCAGGTTGGTGTTGCAGATTTGGGGTTTGGATAATCTAGGGTTCTTCATTGCAGTTTCTGATTTTTGTGTCAATTGTTTGGATAATCAGTGGTTGTTGATCTGTCCGGATTGTGCGCGTGCGTGGATTGTGCCTGCTGCCTCAGTTCGTTGTTGTTTCTGCTGATAACGAGGTAGGTGGTTACTCGATTCAGTTTGGAAGTTCAGCCATGGGGTGTTGCAAGAGCGTTATCTGATTTTGTGTGTGATTCTATTAGCGTTTGTTGTGATTTTGGAATGGCTAAACCCCCATGGTCTCCTGTTTTAAATGTCTGATTTGGGTGTGTGTGCTTAATTGGTGATTCGAGGTATCGAATTGCTTTGTTTTTCGGTTCTGTTCGTCTTCTGAAATTTGCAGTTTTCGCACTGTCCGAACTTCCGTCCGAGCTTTGAAGTTCGGACAGTGCGTTTTGCTCTTCTGATTTTCAAAGTTCGGGGTATGTCCGAACATCGGTCCGAACGTGGATGTTCGGACACACCCTCAGGTTTCTTCTGATTTAAGTTCGACCTGTGTCCGAACTTCGACGTCCGGACACAAGGTCGGACATACCGCGTAATTCCTTTCCGTAACACGTCCGAACATCAGTCCGAACATTGATGTTCGGACATTCTGAATTCTTCTATCTGTTTTAGTTCGACTTGTGTCCGAACATTGATGTCCGGACACAAGTTCGGACATCCCTCTGTTTTCAACATAACTTCTTCGTTTGAACTCCGATTTGAGTGCCGTCTACGGCGTTGGATTCCTTATGATCTGTGCTACTGATTTATGAGTGTTTTGGCATATCTAAATGCAATCTTGCTTCTGTTTAAGCAACCCTTCTGTTTTGGGACATTGCACATTGTTTCTGAGCCGTGAATGGCTGGGTCGAGCTATTCGTGGTATACCATGTAGACGTCATTCTGAGTGTGGGTCATTCCCTTTCTGTTCTGTGGGGTTGACGAACCTTTGGCTCTTTCGAGTCATTTCTGCGTTGCCGAGAGACCTGGTATGGTCTATGGGTCCCCGACCCTTCTGAGTGTGTGCATTGTGTTTTGTCCCCTTTCTGTTTAAGTGCTCTGACTGTTTCTGATATGGGAACCCCTTGAGTTCCACTCTGTTCTGTTCGGAAAGCTTCTGGATATTGAGAATTGTGGATAAATGCTTATCTTCTCCTTCTTCTGTTTTCAATTGTTTTGAGCGACCTTACTGATGACGGTCGCTGCTTACTGGGCATGGTTGTGTGCTCATTCCCCTACTTCTAACATTTTGCAGATTGATCAGCGAGGATCATCCTAAGTTCTGGAGCTATAGCATTTAGCTTTTATGTTCATTCAGTTTGGTTTGAGATATTGTAGCCTTCGGGCCTTACACTTTTGACTTCTGTTTCTGACTCAGTTTCGTACTTGGGATTTTGGTATTTGCTTCCGCTGTATTTGAATACATTGGTTTACAATGTTTATGTAAACTTCGTTTTGGGCCTTTATTGCGTTTGAGTGTTTTAGAGCCTTGCGTTATTAGGTAGTAATACGGCGGCGTGTAGCACCCTTAACTCTTAGGCCGGTTTTAGGGGTGTTACAATATAAGAGTATATATGTATATATATATATATATATATATATATATATATATATATGTAACATATGATTGAAGGAGACAAATGGATAAGTTTTTAATCCTAAGGTTGTAGAAATTATACAACATGGTAGTTACTAACAACGTTAGAGGATAATTAGCAAATACCGAATTTTTGTACTTTAAGTGGAAACCCAAATGATAATGAATAGCAAACATCAGGGTTAATTACAAGGGATTAGTATTTGTAAGGGATACCGAGTTGGGTTAAAATATTAGAGAACTAATGCTTAGCATCGTATTCCAGAGATCAGAGGACGGGCGCAGGATTTCACACTTGCCTCTCTCATCGGTGTACGGTATGTTGTTGTGTAATCCGATTGCTCCTTAGGATCACCTTGGGTTCGGATATATATATATATATATATAATGTGTGATAAGATGATATGTGTGAATGTATGTTGATTATGCTTGTGTGAATTATTTGCCCGAATATCTTGCGCTGTTAATTGTGTGCGAGCATTATTTGAACCGAGGCAACTACCGAATACATCTCGAATTAAGACTTGAGATGTGATGAAGAAACATGCCACTTATGGAAAGCAAATGATATAAATCATATTATCCCTAATTAACCAAAGAAGATACCTTAGGCAGAGTAACGGTAATACCGTTCTCAAGTGGAAATGTAGTCGAACATGGAAATATCCTAGATAAGTTCTAGGCATACATTAAAGACCTTAAAGGCAAACACGTTGAGAAATTATTCACTATGAAACCTAAGAGTAGATCTTAGGCATGGAGATTAAGAAAACTTAATCACATGGTGAGATATTCAGTATGGTGGAAAATCCAGGATCTAGGATTGCCTGGTTGCACATTGAGATCACCTGAGAGGATGATTGAGCTAAGGTCTACTCCAAAATATTAATATTTCCAATGGATCAGATTGATCGTTGGACGGATGCACTACCGGTGGTGTGGCTTCGACCGTTGGTGACCCGCCATATAATAGGGATAAGGAGGAATCGGATGCATTACCATTGGTGTGGCTACTATCGTTGATGACCCGCCATATAATAGGGGTAAGAGGTTGGAAACTTGTCGTCTTCTAACAATGACAACTTGTTAAGAGTTAAGAATTAAGATTTAAGTAAATAATGAGTAAATCATCAGCTGGACTTTAATACAAAACGACACACTTTCATAATACATTGGAGAACGAACTAAGGGGCCTTGAAGGACAGATAACGAGAACAATTAAAACAAATCTCGTAACGTTCTTACCTGGAGCTGATTGTTTGATTTGATTATGTGAGTGCATTGTTTGTGGATTGTATGATATGTAGGTTAGATGAGGTATTGGAATGTTTAAGCTAAGTTTAAGTTATGCCTGAGTTATGTTTACAGTTATGATTTTGTAATTGAAACTGCATGAAAATGGAACCTCATGTTAACTCGGCCAAATAACTTAAGAGGGTCTGAAGTTGCATGACGGTTGCATAATAACATACTCATCAGGGGCTTATTTCATACAAACAAACATATTTACATGTTCGTAGCTGCAGAAGACCGACGTCAAAGTGTGGGTTCTTGGGGTAGCTATCGGTATACGATTTTTGGATTATATTGTGGGTTTTACTTTTGGTTACATTGTTGGTATATATAGACTGCTCACATATTTTGAATTTAACGTTGTTTTTTTTAGTTATGCTATCTTTCGATCATCGCAGTGTTACTGTATATGGTATTTGGATGCTTGGTTACTCACATGGGCCCAATGTTGGTTTGGTTGTTAATTACACAAAGTTTATTTCCACTGCTTTGGTTTATTTAATTACGATAATGGGCGGATTAAGGTATGATTATGAAGTAGGGGTGTTATAGCTTCACCCCATTAAAACAAGAGTTACGACCTTGTACTAACCTGTATTATCAAACAAGTATGGTAATTTCTTCCTAATCTTTGACTACAATTCCCATGTTGCTTCCTTAGTGCCATGATTAGACCACAACACCTTAACCATCTTGGTTACCCTAGACTAAGTTTCCTGGGTTTTCTCATCAAGTATCTGGATGGGTCTCTCCTGATAACTTATATTGGAATCTGTCTCAGCCACTTTGGATTTGAATCATGTGAGAGAGATCATGAATGTATTTCTTCAACTACAATACATGGAACAGGTTATGCACCCTCGCTAGCTCCATAGGTAGAGATAACATGTATGTGATACCCCAATCCCACAGTGGGATATGAGTAATAATATGAATGGTCTAATAGAATACATATGTGTTGACTACAACAACAATGCTTTCCACTTTTAGCCCCAAGTGAGAACAAACGGCTTAAGGTGGCTAGTTTTCAAACCTGAATGGATGGGGAGCTAGCTTTTTAGACATTTGCCCATATGGAGTGTAATGATTACTAGGTTCAAATTACTATAGATTTTTAGGAGTTTTTGACTTATACAACCCTATGAACGATGATTTTGGTGTTAAGATGGTGTTTTAATAAGTGAAAATGTTTGGTAATGAGTTAGGAGTAAATTGTGAGCTTCGAGTGTAGATATGTGATGTGAACTTAGTGTGAATGATGGTAAAGTTCTTGGATGAACTAGTGATAAATTTTAGGCTATTAGAAAGACTGTGAGAAGTGAAGAAGAGTGATTCTAGGACCCTACATTAAACTACTATGAGGTAAACATAAGTATACCTTCGTGTGTGCCCCAAGAGGGATGTTTGTGTTTATGGTTGAATTAATAACCATGTGTGAGGTGTACTCTAGAGAGCCCCTATACTTAAGGGTATGTATGGAAATGTGCTAATTGGCTCAAGAAAAACAATGAAGAAAGAGATTTGATGCGGGTAAGTTACTAATAATTATGAAATATTGAATGATAATGAGCTAAATATGATTTGAGGTTTGATCTCTCGTGTTGAATGATTGATCATTGATTAGTGATTATGAATTAATTTATGTACACTTAATGGATAATTGTGATGGGGGCAACCAACCTTGATAATCATATTGATGGGTGACAACCCGATAAATGGTGGCTAAGGCCAAAATGGCTTCAACTAAATCATTAGCCCTACCATTATTCGAGGTCTTAGTGAAGCTCTAATATACTATCTACCATATATATAGTTTAAAGGCTTTATAATGAGAAAATAACATTTTTCCTTATTCATAACACAAAATTTATACATCTTAATCAATACAAATTCTAATACTTGTAAACAAACAAATTACAAAAAAAAAAGGTACTTAATGAACCTGGTGAAAAGCACATGTTTGCCTTATAAAAATAGTAGAAAAAACCTTATAATATGTAAAATAATTGAAGATCCTTTTTTCCTTATACTCCCTCCGTCCTGAAGTGACTTTCTTGTTTACTATTTGAATATGTCGTTTGACTTCAATATTTAACATATAAGATAAAATAATTTTAAAATTTTAAGTTTTACAAATGATTCCTTACATGATAAATTATATATTAAAAAATTTAGTTTTATGAAATTATTTTATTTTATATGCTTAATATTGAAGTGAAAAAACGTGTCATAAAACAAACAAGATAGAAAATTAAGAACGGAGGGAGTATAATATTACCCCAATTAAAATTTAAACATGAAAACATATCTCAAAAGATCTAAAATTAAAAGTATATGAGTTCAGTAGCGGACCTAGCTTCGTGTTAGGTGAGTCAAGCGACACATATAGAATCAAAATAAAATTACAATTTGTTTATATGCTACAAGTAACTTTATTAGTAACATGTTTTGACACTCTTATGTTGATTAAGAACCGTGATTCTAGTTTGTGAATATTTTTTAATTTTTTTCTATGAGCTTTGATTTATTATACAGTTCTTCTTTTCTATACATAAACAAACAAAGATAATAAGAATAATTACTATAATGTGCCAATTGACATTTGCTACTTGTTAAAATAATTTGATTAATTACTGGTTAAAATAATATGAATAATACTTTAGTATCTTTGATTAATAACTATATGTTTTTAATTTCTAATAGTGTCATTGAAATTTTTTAATGTAGAGATTGTACTACTAGTGTTTATTGTCACATTTTGTTTTTTTTAACAAATAATGTTAAAATTATATGTCGACACACCTAGCCCAAAATTCTGGATCCGCCACTGTATAAGTTACCAATCTCCCATCCCTAAGTAATAAAGAGACACAAGTTATATTTTTTCTGCCATAGACTCAAGGCTAGGGTAGTATTTAGGTCCAGGTCTAATGAAGGTTACCCTCATCCAATAGTTTATAATTTCATGGGAGAAAATTAGGCAAGAGGGGGGGGTGGGAGGAAGGAAAGGAGAAAAAGAAAGCACAAAGCCACGAGAGGGGCGAAAACTCCAGGAAAAGCCACGGAGAGAGGAAAAAAGACAAAAAGACCCCGACGAGGGAACAAGGACGGTGAAAGTGGCACAAGAGGCCCGAAGGGGAAAAAAGTGGAAAGGCACAAAAAGAGCCAAAATACAAGAAAAAGAGAAAAAAAAAAATAAAAAAAAAAATAAAAATAAAAAAAAAAAAATTATAAAAATGAAAAAATAATAAAAATATAAACAAAAACAAATGTTTAAATTATAAAAATTTATTCAATACCATAAAAAAGAATATTATGCTAAACAAATAATTTATACAAATTTTTCTACCCATTTATACCAATTAAGTACCATAATTTATACAAAATAAGTACCATAATTTTTAACATACATTTTTTAATTATTATTTTCTATTAATTTAAATTATTATACAAAATAAATTTATTCTTTTTTAATTTTAATTTTTAAAATTTATCAGTGAAATAAAAAAATTAAATTATTTACTGTGAAAAAATAATGTAAATTGATCGAAAATTAAAAATAAAAATAAGAAATGTATGGTAAAAATTATGGTACTTATTTGGTGCAAATTATGATACTTAATTGGTTTAAATTATTTGTTTAGAATACAATATTCTTTTTATGGTACTGAATAAATTTTTTAAAAAATGAAATATATATTTGTTTTAATATTTTATGATATTTTCACTTTTTCATTTTTTTAATTTTTTTAATTTTTATAATTTTTTAGACATTTTTATAATTTTTATATTTTTATATTTTTTAAATATTTTTATCGTATTTTGGATATTTTTGTGTATTTTGGAAAATTTTATAACACTTAGGGTCATATTGTGAACTTTAAAAGTACTTTGTTAACTAGTAGGGGTATTTTTGTCCATTTTTCATCTATAGTGGCATTTCATGGAGTTTTACAAAAATATAATGACATTTTGTGACTTTCTTTTTTTTAGTGGCATTTCATGAATTAGCCAAAAATATAGTGGCATTTCATGAAATTTCCCTAGTTTCATTAACCCAACCTTACTCAATAAAATGGATCATGAACTTTCAACATTATCCTAGCACGTTTAAAACCATTAAACTCAACCTAATCTGAACTTTTCTAAATTAATCTTTTTTATGAATTTCTAAATTTGAACCTAAATACAATATCAACTTTTTATAAGATGACTATTAGATTTTTTGTGAGTTACAAGTAATAATCAAAAGAAATTTAGTTTATTAAAACATAAATTGTGTTAATCAAACCTTACAAAAAGTCGACAAAAAAAGATTGTGTACAAACGCCGTAGTAGATTTTTAATTTATTAGCACTTATAGTGTAACACTTTTTTAAAAAAATACCAACCATATTCATTAGTCATCAGTCCAAAGGCAACATGACAAACGATATCCAAAAGCCTGGCCTAGTACACACATTAGCTAAGCAACTACTATGAGCCACCTGATCCCGTTGGGACGTTGAAGAAGTAGCTTACGAGCCTAAAATCCACTACTCACGGGAGAGGCGGGAAGATACTACGTCCAAGAAACAAAATCACAAAGCAAACCAAAATCCCAAACGTACATACCTCTTAACCAGTAGCTACTAGAAGAAAACCTACAACACCAAAAGTAAGACACCATAACCTAGGACAAAAGCATGGTTATAAGTTGTATAAAGAGAAGGTCACAAGCAACCATGCCACAACATGAGACCTGATATATACAACTTACTTTTCCGCTGGCCTTTGAATAGACGGATTGCTGAGAAATTCTGGGTACTTGGGGCATTTGCCTCCGGACTCAGCTGATGGATAAGGTCAACGACAAGAAAAGGCTTCTGGGAGTAGAAGGTCACTTTACCCTTTTTGTTATCCAGTCTGGAGTGCTGAAGATTCCATATTTCATCCAAGGACCCCTCATAAATCCGCTGATCAAACGTACATTTCGGATGTCTTGCTGCAGCTAATGGGTCCTCAACACTCATTAGCATAGTTTCGCTGTAATGGTCTCCTTCGCCTAATTTACTTGGGTTTGGGGAATTCTCTGGTATGGAGTGTGGAGGCTTTTTAGCTATTGAGGTTTGCTCAGGGCCTGAACCTTTTGTAGCCATTTTGGCCTCTCAATTGTTCCCTTGGTGAGATGGATGGCTTGTATCAAGATTGCAAGGCTTGCTTATCATACCACATGCAATCTTTGAGGAATCAACATGGCCCTCAATCTGTTTCACTTGGCCATACCGAGAAGTTGAAGCTCTAAGCCATGGACCGTAAGGATAAACCCCAGTCGCCTGACTCCTCTGATCGAAGCAATCCTTTTGTAGAGTAAGTGAACAGACCACAGCAAAAACAAATTGCTGGCACTCTCTCATATGCAAGCGTGAAAACCGAATTATCTCCGTCGGTAGTGATAGTGACGCACATCATTATAGGCTTTAATGCGCATAAATTCCCCACTGATTCAATCGACATCCTCCTCATATTTTAGAAAGAAACCAAAACGGTTCCCAAGCCTTCTTGCAAAGTCCCTATGATGATATAGGAACGGGACATCGTAGACCCTATACCACATGGGGGACCAGTTGAAATCATGATCATGGGGAGCTTTACACTTGCCAATTATCTGGAAGATTATGAGTGAAACATCGAAACACCAAGGTCCACGATACAAGATTGCATGCACCATTCAGTTTTCTCAAACTCCAAAAATGACAGGCCTTTACCTATGGTGCGAACTTTGAACTCTCCTACGAGAAACCAAGCGCGGCCAAGAGAAGATTCAAGCGCTCTAATGTCTATCGGCTTGGATGTGAATGACTTACATAAAAGGCATCACTCGAATAAAAGAGTAAGGTCATGCTCCACACGATCGTGCATGTCAGTTGCCTCTCCTTCATCTTTCGTGAGAGCAAGACCAGCGTAGCGAGCTGAAAGGTCTTCAACAAATGGATGCAAGGGGGTGGAGGCCATATGCAAAAGAACACTTGAAGAAGAAAGAGCTAAAAGGACGGGTAAATAAACTGGAAAAGGATAGATGAGGGTGGGAAATGTCGGGAGATCAAGGGTTAAACCCCATGCGGGTCCGAAAAAGGATATGCAAGATGTCATGATTAGAGCACAGGTTCTCAAGGAGCCGCCGCTGGAAGAAAAACAAGCTAGAAACGAGGAGAGGGCTGGGGGCTGGCTTTAATGGCGAGACAAGACGTTAAAGGCAAGACAAGGCAAGAGTAGGGCTGACTAGAGAGAAAAGGGCAGAAGGCTCCATCGAAGGGAGATATAAAAAAGTGTCAAAGTGAAATGGTAATATGCATATTATTTATTATTTTCTCTTTAATAAAATAAAAATAAAATCTAAAAAAATCTACAAGTAATCCAAACTTAACCCAAACATTAAACAAAAACCTATTGTTTACGGGTTACTTTTATGTTGGATTATTTGGGTTAGATAAATGAAATGCCCAAACTTAAAGCTAGCCATAGAGCGGCTAGTCGAGTCAAAATTCAATTCAATAACCGAATTGATCGAGGAAACTGAATTTTTTTCCACTTAAAAACCAAAAAATGAATCGACTAATTTAGTTGTGGCTAACCGTAAAAGAAAAATTGTGATTTTTATTAATATTCATATATTTTAATTAAACAATTCAATTTTAAAAATATTTCAGTTATTCGGGTAACTGAATTATTCTCTTTTATAATAAAAAACCGAAGCAAAATAGAATCTGGTTAACCAAAAATCAAAAATTTAAAAAACAGTAACAAAAAATGGTTAAAAAAACTAAAAAAAGTTTTCAGATATAACCGAATTAACCAAATTTGTATGGACAACCCTACTCCAAAAGGTCGGGACTAGGCCTGTCAAACGGGTTATCCGTTCGGGTTTTGGGTCATATCTTTTCGGGTCAATATCCGTTCGGGTCATTAAACTTTCGGGTCATTTCGGGTTCAGGTCATTCGGGTTCGGGTCATTTCGGGTTCGGGTTGTAATAGTGTTAGATAGAATCGGGTTTCAGTTATTTCGGGTCATTGTTAATATTTTTTGAAAAAATAATAATATAAATAAATACCTAATTTCTATAAGAATATACAACATATAGATTACAAAACTTTCAATACAATGAGTCATTCAGGTTTGGGACAATTTATGGTCACTATTATTTCATGTTATTCGAGTTTGGTTAATTTTTAATTACTATTATTTCGGGTTCGGGTCAGTTTCGGGTTATAAATTTTTCGGGTCATTTCGGGTTCGGGTCATTTCGGGTTTTACCCAATCGGGTTTCAGGTTTATTATATTTAAATATTTTCGGGTTTCGATCGGGTTTCGGGTTCGGATAAAACGGCCGGGTTTTCGGGTTGGGTCAAATTTTGACAGCTCTAGTCGGGACTGGTCTGAGACCGTGTAAGTTAAGGCCTCTTGAGATTGGTTAGGGACCGGCCCGAGACCTGTAAAAAAATTGATACTCTGACTATTTCTTTCGGTTCAAACTATTATATTTCTTCATATGTAAGTCCAAAAAATAAGTATAATATTTTTTTCTTCATAATATATAAGATTATAATGTTTAAATATTTTCACTTATGTAATAATTTTGTGATGTAATCAATTATTACCCAAAAACTAACATACAAACTTTTTTATATATATAAAACCCAAAGCGAGTCCGACTTGGGTGCGATCCTTAAAAAAAGAACCAGAACAGGGACCACGAATAAAAAACAGTTAATAGTAGTCATGGCTAATCCCTTGCTCTAGAGACCGACACTAATTGAACCGGAGACTAAAATTGCGACCGGCCTGTCCCGTGACCACCTACCTCACAAATTCATGAACCATGATACACTTACGCACGTGAAAACGAACACAATGCCAAACTCAAAAAATAATGAGTTAGGAGAGTTCCACCTTCTTTTATGGTTTCATGCCACATGTCAGTAATTTACTAGTTAAATTAAAAGTTGGAGAAAAGAGGAGTCATGGCAAAAATATAAAAATAAAGTGAAAAAAGATAATACACTTTTTTGGCAAATACACACGTGCACATAGGGAGGGTTCAATGTGGTCTTTATTATTTGAAGAGAGAAACATAAAAAATTCAAAATGTTATAACTTTCAAAATTATAAGTGAAAAAAAATTAACCATTGTTCATCATAATTCGTGCTCTTCAAAACAAGATGCATTATTAATATATATTGGTAAACTTTAAATTTTTATGTTTCACATTGTGATGTGTTAGTGTAAAGTGAATATTATGTTTACGTAAAATGAATCAGTAGTCTTACAGAAATGAATCTTACGTTTACGTAAAATGACTCAGTAGTGCTTTAAAAGTACAATTTTTTCTACTATAAACTCAGTTTCATATTATAAAGTTTCTCGTACATTTTGATGAAGGCAAAGTGAATCTTATGTTTTCCGTAAAATGAACCAGCAGTGTTATAAAAGTGAACTATTGTCTCGTATAAGATTATAGTTACTGATACAAGTATTGTTTGATAACGGTCCACTAGTACGTCAATTATAGTTACTGTAATGTTATCAAAGTGAATCTTATGTTTACGTACAACAAAATAGTGGAGTTATAAAAGTGAATTATTTTTCTGCTATAAAATTCAGTTACAAAGTATAAAAGTTTTCAATACATTGTGATGTGTTAGTGCAAAGTGAATCTTATGTTTACGTAAACCCTAAACCCTAAAAACCACTATAGGAAAGCTAAAAACATCGAAGACATTTTTAGAGTTTGTAGTGCAGGGACCCTAAACCCTAAACCACAAACCATAAAAAATTGTCGAGTCAGTTATGACAATGTAAAGTATAGAACAACTTTAAAAAAGATAACCCTACACCACTTAACCTAAAAACCACCTTAGGAAAGACAAGGTTTAGGGTCTAACGACCATAAACCACAAACCCAAAAAAACTGTCGAGTCAATGAAGACATTATAAACTATATAACAACTTAAAAAAAGGTTACCCTACACCACACACCCTAAAAACCACATATGAAAGCTAAAGAACTTCAAAGGAATTTTTAAGGTTTGTTGAGGAGGATTTAAGTTCACTTTTAAAAACATAAATGATTCACATTGTTTAATGTGAAAGGTTCATTTTTCTTAAACATAAGATTCACTTTTTTTTGTCAAAATAACGGAGGTCCAGCCTCATTTATTTAAAAACTGATGTTTGTTCCTCATGTATAAGAGGTATTACATAGTTTGGAGGAACCTCGAAGATGTGGTTCCCACGCTCCCACTCCATACCCATCTTAGCAAGCAGATCCGCCACTTTGTTGCATTGTCTAGGTCTGTATCTCACATAATACCTCTCAATACAAGAAAGTAAAGATTTACAATGGTCTATTACAGGTTTTAAGGCATGATGTTTAGGACATTCAACAATCAACTCCACCAACTGTGAGGAATCTGAACAGAACTGCACTCGGTTGAGTTGCATCGTTATTGATAATCTCACTGCACACCGCAACGCCATCGCTTCCAAGTATAACACACTTTGTTTCCCAAATATCTCCACAAATCCCGTTATCCAGTTCCCCAAGTGATCTCTGCATACTCCTCCGGCTGTAGCCTTATCTGTCAACACATTAAAAGACCCATCAACATTGAATTTTAACCAGCCATAATCAGGGGGGGTTCAAAAGTATACTTCCCTATCCATCACCACCCGGTTTTGTACCACTCCAATATCAGAAACTTCCATGACTTGTGAATAGCTAGCTGGCTCATCTTGTCTAGACCAAGCCTCCCTGTTCTGAAATAATGCTAGAATAACAGTACGCAAGGGCAGAAACATTCTACTTTCATTCTTAAAAATCTTCGCATTTCGCCACTTCCACAAAGTAAAACATACAGTGGGAAAAACAGTTTTCCATTTATCATGGATTGTAAAACAATCAGCATTTGATAAATATTCTGTTAACCAATCTGATATTTTCAACGAATAAAACTTAAGCTTAGACTTAGAGAAGAGCAGTCTATCCCAAACCTTCCTTGCTATCGGGCAATCTCTGAGAATATGCAGGATTGTCTCCTCTTGGCTGCAAAAGTGACAAGCACAGTAAAACCAAAACTAAATCGTCTTGAATTTGTCATGATTTTTCCCAGTGCTACTCTCCACATAAACACTTTCACCCTCTCTGAACCCTCAATTTCCAGATCTTCCCAAAAGGAAAGGTAACACCACTTCCTTTCTGTTTTGAATCATTGCTTTTAGTTAACAGTTTATAAGCTGATCTTAAACTATAGTTTCCAGAGAGTTCCCCTTGCCATGTCAAAAAATCTGATTCACTATTAGAATAAATAACAACATTTAAGATTTTGTTCACTACAGATTTAGGAAGGAAACATGCAAATTTATTAAAATTCCATCCCGTGTCACTAGACCAGTATGAAGATATTGTATCATCCGTCTACTCATTGGGAACATACTTAACGATTGATGATAGTATACAAGGTTCAACCAGCCAGTAATCAGTCCAAAACCGTATAGTTTTTCCATTATTGACTACCCATCTCGCACCCTTTTCGATTAGGTCCGAGCAATTCTGTATACTTCTCCAGTTACTAGAGCATCTTTGTGTGTTTGGATTAGGATATCTACATATGAGAGTTTTTAAACAGAAACTACTTGGATTACTGACTAGTTTCCATACAATCTTCCCAAAGCACGTCTGGTTCATTTCTCTCATTCTACGGAGCCCTAAACCCCCTTTCTCTTTAGGTTTACAGATTTGGTCCCACCCTATATCATGCATTTTCCTCTTACCCGCATCTTGTCCCCAGATAAAGTTTCTGCTCATCCGGTCAATTTCGTCACAAACTGAAACAGGCATGATCTGACACTGCATACTACGAATTGGTATCGAAGACATCACACTTTTAACCAAGCAAATACGACTAGCCAAAGAGAGGGTTTTTTGTTTCCACCCAGCTAGCCTACTTCTAACCTTGTCAAGGATTTGATTACTAGGTTTATTATCATTCCTCCCTTGCCTAAAAAACACACCCAAATATTTTCTAAAACTTCTAGTATAAGGCATACCAGCCTCTAGACTTAACACTTTACCATTTTCATCGCTCATATTCCTAGAGACTAAAAGTTTTGACTTTTCAAAATTAAAGCATTACAGAAATCTTCTAAACACGCACGCATCAGGATAACTTGCTTAGGATTAGCTCTACCAAACAAGACTAAATCTTCAGCAAAAAAACATGTGAAACAAGAGTATTTTTCCTTCCTAAGGATAGAGGAATCCAGTTTTTTCGCATGATCTGCCTACTAATTAGCTGAGATAGTCATTTCATACACAACACAAATATAAAAGGAGAAAGAGGGTCGCCTTGGCAAACCCCTATACCAGCAGGACATGAATCAGACAAATTGCCATTCCAACACACCTGAAACGACACCATGGTAATACACTGCATAATGATATTTTTCAGACTAATGGGTAAGTCAATGCACATCAAAGTCTCATCAATAAACTCCCAAGAAAGGCAATCACATGCTTTAGCTAAGTCAATCTTCATGGCCTCAAAGCTCTCTCTTGCTTTTGTGTTTTGCATACAATACAAAGCTTCTTGTACTAGCATAATGTTTTCAAATATGCTTCTACTTAAAGCTAGATTGACAATCAGAGACACAAGTAGACATAAAGGACTTAAGTTTATTCGCTAAAGTCTTAGAAAGAATCTTATACTGAACTTTGCAAAGGGAGATTGGTCTAAACTGGTTAACCATGGTAGGATGGTCCACCTTAGGAATAAGTGTCAAAATAGTATCATTCATCCCTTTGTCCAAGACCCCCTGACTTACAGAAGACCTAACAAATTCAGTCACTTTGGGACCCACCAGGCCCCAGAATCTTTGATAAAAACCTGCAGGGAACCCATCCTTACCCGGGGCCTTAAATGCCTTCATACCTTTGAGGGCATTAACTATTTCCTCATCCGTAATTAAACTAGCAAGATTCACTTTATAATTATCATTTAAAGGGGGAAAATCATGCCCTTCTAAGGGTATCCGAGGGTAAGAGCTTTTCTTAAAGTGCTTGCTAAAAAACTCCAGCAATACTTACCCAGCCCTTCCTCATCACAACCCAAGTGCCATCCGCATTCATCAGTTTAAGGATTCTGTTTCGCTGCCTCCTAATATTTGTTTTAGTATGAAAATAAGAGGTATTTTTGTCCCCTAAGGTTATCCAATTATCCCTAGATTTATGGAACCATAAAGACTCTTCTCTATGTAACCAAATTTCTAGCTCCTTAGAGAGTTTGGAGTCTAAGCCCCTAAGATGATCACCTTTACCCAAATCCACAGCCCTCTAAATACCTCTCAGTCGAGCCAAAAGCCTTTTCTTATTTAAAATTATATGTACAAAGACAACTCTGTTCCAATCTTTTAAGAAAGAGCCTAAACTTTCCATAAAATCACTCAGAGTACCACTCTCCAACCAATTTTCAGAAACAACCTTAGTAAAGTTTGAGTGAGAGAACCAAGCAGCCAAAAATTTGAAACTAAGCCTATTTTTTTACTTATGGTTTGGAGGATCAACCGATAGAATAATAACACTATGATCTGAGGAAAATCTAGGGAGAGCTTCCAAACTAGCCTCCAGAAATACATGTAACCAATCAGTGGAGGCAATTACTCTGTCTAAACAAGCACAATGGTTACCATTAGTCCAAGTAAAATTATTGCCAAAAGCTCTAATATCAACAAGATGTCTATCAAAAAACCATTTTGAAAAACATTTATCTATACCATAGTTACCCTTGGACGAATGATGTCTATCCTTTGTGAACAGCGTTGCGTTGAAGTCACCTCCAATGATCCATGGTACATCTCTGAGGGGTTGAACCTGATCCAACTGGCTCCATAATTGTCTTTGAATTGTGACATTCGGGCTTGCGTATACCGCAGTTAGGAAAAAACGGCAGTTATCTGATGTAACTTCACAATGCACATACTGGAGTTCACGACAAATCACACAAACATCAATACGCTTTTTCCATAATAACCATATACCACCCTTAAACCCGATTGCATCCACACGAAAACATCTTTCAAAGCCTAGCTTAGAACAAACTAACGCAGCAGTGTCCTCACTAATCCTAGGTTCAAAAATTGCAACAATATCTGGATTTTTCAGTCTACAAAACTTTCATGAGTTCGTTGAAAACAGTTTTCAAAGCACCTCGTACATTCCAAAACATAATATTGTTAATCATAATCAAACAAAATGGTAAAGAGGGCAAACTCAAGTATTATCCCTTCCAAGAAGGTTGTTCTGCATCTGGAATTCTCTTCCGTGTTGAATCTCAAAACTTTGTTGTGAAGATGGGGTTGGAGCTCCAATTCTCCCAGTCTCCCTATCTTCCAGTATCACATCGTTGCAATCCGTTTTTTGGTAGCCCATCACCACCGGATCCCTCATATTGTCGGAGCTCTTCAGATAAGGTTTCGATTTATCCGGGGCATGGATCTGGATTGAACTTGAAGGCCTATGTTTGCCTTCCCCAGAAGCCTTGTTCTCAAGACCCGAGTGTTCTTGTTGTTCACCATCCCTTTGTTCCAGAACCGAGAATCGTGATTTATTCTTCCCGGGGTCCAAGTTAGGGTTTTTTGGGGTAGCCTTCAAATTCTGGCGGTTTCTTGTTAAACTGCGATGCTTTGGTACCATCCAGTCACCGTAATCATTGATAATGTGTTTAATCTGATTAGTTGACGGTTCCTGCACCATTTTGACTCCATCAGGTTGTGAAGGAACTTCCTGCGTCTGTCGTTGGGGGCACGTATCGTCCTTGTGACCATAGCACCCACAATTGAAACAAACCAGGTGTAAACCCTCGTATTTGACTTTCATAACCTTGCGTCTGAATCTATACTTTGCCAATAATGGTTTTGTCAGATCAACTTCAACAACAACTCTGGCCAACCTAGATTTCCCAAAACAAGATGGAGATAGGTCCACTTTCTTGACCTTTCCTACCTTAAATCCCAGAATAGATAAAAACTCCTTGTTATAGTACTCATTCGGGAGATCCGGGAAACGTACCAGCACTTCCGAATTCGACAAAGCTTCAGAATAGGGATTGAAATTAGGCCTCCATCTTCTGATTGTTATGTAATGGTCCATGATTGGCCATGGCCCCTCCGTTAGGACGAAAAGAACGTCTTATGGGAAAGTAAAAACAACTTTGTAGAAGCCGTTGGATAAATCATCCATCAAGAAATCCCCTTTCAACTTCCATCTGTTTTTCAACCTATCTTTCAGTATGTTCATTGGGAGACTCTTCCCCAATAATTTGACAATCAAGGCATCTTTGCCATGGCAAACGGTATTTTAGCTTATGTTCTTTAGAAATAACAATCGTAGGGCACCTTGGGTCTTCATCTTCCACTGAATCTTCCTCATCGTCCAACACCTCGTCCAGCAGATCACTTTCGGACAAAGGATTTTCACCCAGAATTGAACCGGTTATTACCTTCTTGAAGGACCGACTTTGATTTAGGGCTGGTTCTTCCACATTCATTCGCATTTCTAATTCGCTACCCATGGCTGAATCAAAACTCCTCGAATTCCTCGGTTTCTTGTTCATATTAGATAAGGCTAACAATCCTCCATAATTTGCAGATGACCCGTAACTTCAGCGAACACGACGAGAAAGAGGAAATGGAATGAAGAAAAAATTTATAGAATCTCAGGACTTACGGCCACGAGGAGTGACCTATTCGCAAGCGGTAATAATCAGACATCTGCGATTAGGAACCAAAAACAATGGGGAGTTGGGTCGAGAAGGAAGAGAGCAGAGGGTTGACGACGACTCTTATTTTTTTTCTCCGTTTTTCGGACGGGTTACATAAGATTCACTTTTTGAAACACAAATGATTCACTTTCAATAAATGAAAGGTTCATAGTGAAATCTTAAAATATACGTACATACAAAAAATATAAAATTTTAAGTTTATTAAAACATATTAATTATATATTATTTTGAAGAACTCAATTTATAATGAACAACGATATAAATTTTATATTATTTGAACTTATATTTAAATAAATTACAACACTTTAAATCCAAATGGCAAAAATAAAATAAAACAATACTACTACTACCACTATAATTTAGGAAAATCAAACTTATTTGACCGCAGAGAAGCGCGGGATTCGTCAAACAGAACCAAATCATCAAAACCGAAAAATGATAATTTAATCAAACTAAACGAAAACCAAAAACCTGGTCCCTCCCGCTCGCTCCGATGCTTTCATTTTGAAACTCAAAATCCCAGAAAACCATGAAAATGAGTCAAGTTACACATCAACTTTTGTTTCTCGAATTGACTTTCGAAAATGAAAATCCTCCCTCCTCCCTCAATGGCGGGGAGAGCTAAAATTGAAACTTTAGAAAGACGGCGACGTTTTCATCTGAACTCTTTTGTTCATCCCTCTATCCGGCAAGCGTAAAATTCAACTGCCCAAATAGATTTCAAAGCCAAAAAATACCGCCTATGCCTCCCTCCCTCCCTTCTCTACGACACCATCATAAATCAGTGCAACCCAACATCGCAAATCTCACCTTTCCTCCGCCTACTCTCTCTCTCGCTCCCTTGCACCACTGTTGTCTTTCTCTGTGTGTGTCGTGTGACGCTAACTCGTAAGCCTCATCCATGGCCGACAAGGAGAATCGCGGTAGAGTGACAAGGGCATCGAAGAAGAGATCGGCGGGGCAGGTATTGGGGCCTAGCGGCAGTCAGGAGCAGATCGCCCCTGCTGCGAAGAAGAAGAGGGCAGTTCTAGGTGACATCTCCTCGAACATACTCGGGAACCAAAAGGAGAACCTTCCTGGCGGCGAACGACCCGCTAAGAAAGCGAAGAAGGGAAGTGCCTCTGCCGTCGTATCTAAGAAAACCCCTGTGGAGGATGCGGTGGGTTTTCCGGCTGCGTCCACTAAGACGGGGATTGATGTACGGGGTGAAGACGATGACCCCCAAATGTGTGCCGCCTATGCTTCTGGAATCTATGAGTACCTCCGGGGCATGGAGGTGAGAAAACCTAACGCTGCATTCTTCGATAATTCGTCAATGTATACTGTTTGGAAGCTCAAATTTTGAAGAAATTGGTCCGGAGCACTACTGATTTTGCTGCTGTTCTGGATCTCGTTGTGTGAGGCTGACCAATGCGTTTGCTTATTTGATTTGAAAATTTTTGATTAACAGAAGGAATCAAAGAGAAGACCATTGCCTGATTACCTCGAGAAGGTCCAGAATGACATTAGTGCGAACATGAGAGGGATATTAGTGGATTGGTTAGTGGAGGTTACTGACGAATACAAGCTCGAAGCTGATAGCCTCTTTCTAGCTGTTTCGTACATAGATAGATATTTGTCAATGAATGTAATCAATCGACAACGGCTTCAGCTTCTGGGTGTTTCATCTATGCTCGTTGCAACGTAAGTCGTGCATTTAACTTGACTGCCCACTTTTGCGATTTGTTCTTCTTATCGCGTTTATTCAGTTATACTATATACTAAACCACACCCTTTGTTTCATCCAGTAAATATGAGGAGATTAACCCACCTCAAATTCACGAATTTGTCTACATTACGGATAACACCTATACAAAAGAAGAGGTTGTTAAGATGGAGTCTGATGTGCTCGACACCCTCAAATTTGAAATGGGGAATCCAACTGTAAAGACATTTCTAAGGTAGAAAGCAAATACCCATAAATTTGTTTCTAATCTTCTCTCAATGTGTTTTTGGGTTTCCATCGCAGTAATCCGAGTGCTTACATTTTCTGTTTTTTTTTTTCAGGAGATTAACCAGGTTCGTTCAAGATACTCATGGCAATCTTGACAATTTGAAGTTTGAATTTCTTGGGTATTACTTAGCTGAACTAAGCTTGTTGGATTACGGCTGTATTAAGTTTCTACCTTCCATGGTAGCGGCTTCAGTTATCTTCATTGCAAGATTCACTCTCGACTCAAAGACTAACCCTTGGGTTAGTAAGTCGTGCATTTTGTGATTTCGACACCCGCTTGAATGTGCTTGAATTGGAAATATATTTTGGGATTGATATTCACAGGATCTGGCCTTGCAACAATACTCTGGATACAAAGCTTCAGACTTGAAGCAATGTGTTTCCATACTCCATGATTTGCAATTGAGGAGAAAAGGAGGGTCTTTGGAAGCTATTAGAGATAAATACAAGCAACATAAGGTATATTTGGTGTTAATAAAATACTTAGTGCTGGTTAAAGGGATGAATATTTTGGGTTTGTGTTTAATGGAATTTTTGTTACCCTGAACAGTTTAAATTTGTATCAACATTGACAAGCCTAGACGTGATCCCGGCTTCCTATTTTGAAGATGTTGACGCTTGAAAATAGTCTTTGGGGATACAGAGACCAAATTGTCCTGATTAATTTCCTGGCGCTAGTGAGCATGTGGATCTAATGCTAAGTTCTGCATTTGCTTTGTAATTACAAAAGAGTTTGACAGTGAGCGGTGGGTTTTGGTTACTGGTGGTTGTTCTTGCTCGCTGAAGGAACTAAAAAGAAATTTCATGGCTGGGTCACAATTTGTTGTTGGGTAGATGTAGAAAATCTGCGGATCAGTAGTCTTAGCTCTAGTGTTTGTCATATGTATATCTTCAATAGTTATGTATTAAGATACCTAGTGTTGTTTAGATAATGGAAGAAATGGTTTTGCCTGTTATAAAAACTTGTGGTATTACAATGCACAATTAAGCTTATGTAGAGACAAGAATTATGGCTTCATTCTTTTTGCAAATCTGATAGTTGGTGTTAGTTGTCAATTGAAGTTAGAAAAAAATAGAGAAAAAATTAGAAGAAAAAAGTAAAAATTGATATGACAATTGATGTATATGATATATAAACCCGGTAATTTTGACCTAACCTGAAACCCAACCTTAACCCAACCCATAATTTTGTGGGTTAGAGTCTTGATTATTGACCCATCTATTTTTTGGGTTGGGTTAGAGTAATAAGTTAACTTTGTGGGTTGGGTAAGCGTAGAGATCTTACCTTATGACTCAATCCAAAACCCGAAAATATATTTGTTAGTAATAAAAAATAAAAATATTAATTCATATATATATATATAATTTTCAGATCAAACTATACCTTAGCCTTAAGCTCAAGTGCAATTGGGCTTTCCCACCTTTAATAATATCACAAAATCTTAACTAAACAATTGGTCCAACCAATTGTATATCAAACAAAGGGCATAACCATACCTTAACATAATGTTGAATACCCAAATGCTCTCGTCTTATATACTCACATCCATTTTTCTTATTTACGTCGTTGCTTATGTCTATGTCACTCTTCATCTCTGCCCAATGTTTGTTTTTCTTATTCTTACTGCCATAGTTGTTCTTGAGAACATAGGTATGTTCAGATAATCTAGAATGGTGAACAAAAGTAGGTGATATGTATTTTTTGTAAGTAGAATCTTGATTATAAACCTCTTAGTGAATTTTGAAGCCAACAATGCGGATAGCCAGAGCCGGCTACGAGGGAGTTCAAGTGGTGCCACGGCACAGGGCCCCCACTTATCGGGGGCCCCATTTTTTAAAGGTCTTGTTATTTTTTAGTAATAATTAATTAATTAATAATTTATATAAAACAAATTATAAAAACATATATGATATTTTATTTGAGAACTATACTCCCTCCGTTAATTTTTATATGTCTTTCTAGCTCTTATGGTTTGTTAAGATTTAGTTGTCATTTTAGATTTTCAAGACAAACTTTATTGCTTTTTTCCACCATTACCCCTATTAATAACAACTCCCAAGGAAAAAGATAGTTTGCCACCTTACACACATATTTACTAAAAAGAAAAAGTAAGGTTAGATGAGTCCTTTTACCTCATTTCTTAATTCTTGTGCATACAGCCAGAAAGACATCTAAAAATTAACGGAGGGAGTATTACTGTATATAGCATATAAAACAATAAAGTAATTAATAGTAAAAAAATCTAACATATATAATACTATATGTAGATGAAATGTTACCATTAGAATATGGTGGTAAATAAATCTTAAAAATTATTATTCAACAAATTTTTGGTTAATTTTATTTTAAAATAATTGTGTCACAGAATTAAATATTTATTAATTAATAAGTAACAATTATTATTTAAATTAATATATAAATTTTTTTATATATAAGATAATATCTTTATATATTATGACTATATATTTGGACCGGCACAGGGCCCCCAAATTGATTGAGACGGCTCTGCGGATAGCGTGTTGCATAAAAGTTCCTCAACTGTTGGTAATGATTAAGTGATTGTGATTGTACTTTTCTTAGGCATGATCACTCAGTTTAAACAGATGTAATTATTTTAAAACTATCAGTCATAGTTTGAGGCTTTGAGCTCTCAGTTTATAAATTATTTCTAACTTTAGAAGATTTTTCTTTAGTATATTTCTCTAATGCATAATGAAGATTTTCATTTTCGTTCCTCTTTTTATTAAGGGCCCTAGGAACATGTGCATATCTAGATAGGATTTCTCCCCAACAGTGGTAGAGCTTTAGGCTTAGATTGATAAATATAAACTTATGAAAAAAGTACGTGTTATTCTATTTATGGGAAATTGGTGCAGTACTTTTACATTCTTTGCATAACATGGAATTCGTTTAAAGTTTGGTCAATCAAGCAAGATTACTTCTCCCCCTTTTGTTTCATCCTAATTAGTGTGCCAGCTAGCACTGAATGTTTTTGAATTTTTTTATTAATTTCTACTCCTAATCCATCTAAATTATTGTATGTTTGAAAAAATGGGTTGGGTGGGTTGGGTTAGGGTTGAAGGATTTTAAACGGGTTAGGCTAGGGTCATGATTTTTTGACCCATCCATTTTTAGGTTGGGTTGGGGTTGATGATATTTTAAATGGGTTGGGTTAGTGTTGATATCAACCCGACCCAGCGACCCAAATTGCCAGGTCTAATATGAGAGAAAAAATAAGTTGATCGGATAAATTTGTTTCCATAAATTTGTAAAAGAATGAGGCGTATGTGTAGAAAACATCTTTAAACTAGGTAAAAAACATGAAGATATCATGATCCATTATAGTAATGAGATTACAACATCTATTTATTCTAAAGGGTTAACACTAATCAACCCTCTAGTCCATAACAGGTGAAACTAAAAGTGTTTCCTATGGTATGAACATCTTGGTCTAAACCTGTCCAAACCAAATTATTAACATGCTTGCTTCATCCTGATGTCTACTGAACAAGAGAATCAAAGCCGAAGATCCAAACTGACGTCTAGCTTTTCCTGTACTGGTGGTTCATGCAACAACTGCTGGTTCAAGTAAGCTAAAGTCGTATTACCCTGCAGTTGATCTGAATAATCAGGTTCTTCACTAACCATTTTACTGTCATCATGAGAACTAATATGAGGAGAATAAAAGTGGAAACTCCCTGGCCATATCAACCTCTTCCCTTCTGCACAATCTTGAGAACTGTGATTAGCTTCAAAGACGCTAAAGGGCGTCGTATCAGTATGCTCTATCTCTTTGTGCACCATCACAGGACTGTGAAGAAGAGCATGATGAGGTTGCATACTAAGAGACTGAACAGTATTAGGCTTCTGACCCATTTTTTTTCTTTCAACTCTTAGTCTGTAGGCTTCTCCTCTCTCCCTCTTATGAGCGTTCTGGTGGCCACCGAGAGCTCGAGAATTGATAAACTTCCTTGTGCAGTATTTGCATCTGAACCACTTGCTGGGATAAGAGAGTGAACGCCCAACATGACGCTGGTTGTCACTGGTTGGCATCAGAAATGTATGTTCATTTCTTCGAGCAAGGGTCAAATTTAACCAGTCATCTGTAGAAGAAGTTGAGCTGTGTGGATTGTGGTTGTCTGTTACCATCATCAGTGCTCTCCTTTTTTCTCCTTTCAATGATTTGAGTTTTGTAAGGATGGTTTTGGGTGGTATTCTCAGTTCATCAGAGATGAGAGGGGAATTTATAGTTGCTAAGAGTACGTAGGTGATCTATGCAACTACTTGTGCCACAAACGAGAACTGTTTGTTTCATGGAACAGCAGGGAGCTCAATTGACAGCTATCTCTCAAGCCCTACGTCTAGCTATTTATAACACCATATATTATATGGTGGATATATATTTATATATATATAGTATATGTATTCTCCATTCTCAAGTTTGTATTAAAAACATGTATTTTGGGCTTTTCTTACTTTGCAGCTCATGTATATTTAACGCCAAAAGTCTGTCTATTTGTCTAGTTGTATTCTATCCCCACCCTTGTCAGTGCTTTCTCCACCTACACATGTGCTGAACTGAGTGATGAGCCCAGGTGAAAAAAAATCTCAATTAATGGATATGAAGACTCGATTCAACTTGAGATGAAGATCTGTCATTGTACAGACTAGGGCCCGTTTGGCCACAGCTTCTGCAGGTGATTATTGTCAGGAACAAATTACTGCTTTCTTTAAGTACTTCATGAATCGAAGTTTGTTTGATCCCTACCTAGTTTTCATCCTTTCCCCATTCATTCAATAATTACAGCAACAGATACAACCAACAATGAACAAATGTAATTAACTTATTGGGCTAGTTTAATGACCAACTTCTTGAATAGTTTCTATAACAGTATTTTTCTTTTCTTTTCTCTTCGTTATTCTTCCAGTATTTGGCTGTGTATGATGTGGGATCCTCTTTTCCTCCCCTGACCAAACGAACCCAATGGCCCATTAAACAACAAAACAATCTAACACTCAACATTCAAGCTAATATATATATATATATAACCAAACAACAGTCACATCGCCGAAACAGTTTCTCACCACAGGTGTTAAAGTTTAGAGTTGAGTAACCACATAAATCGAGGGGTCTCATGGGGCTATCATTTGACTTTATGCATGTACTGACCTTTCCTTTTCTCGTGGAGGCAAAATTGCCCTCATGAAATGACTATTCTTTTCTATCTGTCTAGCTATAAGTAGCTATGAATTGATGATTTAAAGAGTACCCCAGGTTTTTCCTACGTGTCCTGTTACTTGATATGCTGCAGGCTCTATCTTGTTTTTTTATATAACATGTGGTACATATGCTTGTTCCCGGATTTTGTTTTTGTACTTAGCCAACACTTTCTTTATCTGGGCCTGGCTATGCACTAATGTGTCATTTTGTACTTCCACGTTTGTCTGAAAAGAGATTATATATGTACTTTAGGCTCATGATGATAGATTCCCCAAATATGTAGGACTATGAAACTAATAAGGCTTTTTCTCTTGAAGTTTTAATCGCCTATTCATCACCCCCTTTGGAATCAGTTTCTTTATCAACACCCTCTGGAGTCCTATCAACTTCACCTCTTAATTTGCTAAATACAGTACAAAGTGACTAGCTAGCGTACATCTTTCTGTTTCCAGTTTGGTAGTACGTACGTAATACGTATCAAACTGTATACGTAGCCGCGCAATGAGAAGTGAGAACAGTTTCAACAATCATAGCCGGCGCGTTACGCGACAAAACATTGTCAGTGATTTTGCAAGTTGGGGAACAAGGTGAATCTGATGAGGATTACATCTGTGTTTTCCTCTTCTAGACAATAAAGTGGGGGAGCAGTTGATTCCGTTGTTATAAGCACGTGGGTCCGAAGAATGATGATAGCGAATTGAAGTGAATAAAGCTTGGCACTGAATGGGAAAGGATAGGAACTCCAGCTCAAGCTAGCCAACATTGTTCGTATTATGCGGTGAAGTGGGAAGGTAAAAAGTAATCCGTAGAAAATTCATCAAATGTTCGTGAATCTAATATTGTTGGCCATGGCGCTGATCAGTTTTTGATGAAAAATGTGTCTCCTTAAGTTGTTTTCAATCTTTTGGTGTTATAGAATGGGTCTGTTTGTGGAAATAGTCCATCCCACATCATGGGTTTGGAAATCAAGGAGCACTCCTTTTATTATAAAAGGAAGTGTTCCTTCTCCTTTCTCTTTATCCCTTCAACAAACAACTTATTATATAGTTAAGTTGTATTGCTTCTCTCTATTTCTGAAGTAATAGCAAAATCAGTTATAGTTCCGGTGTTTTCTTTATAGCTTTATCTAGCAGCTATTGTGGGTAATTTTGTAGTCCTTTATTGTGCTAAGAAATTGCAGTCAGGAAATTCTGTCTAAGGAAGTGGTTCTTAAGCGGGACCATTGTGACCCTACCACGACCTGGGAATTTTCCTGTACGGAGTGATTTTCTAGTACAATAATTTACTCTCTTACCCAGTCGCTTCCGCAACAAGTGGTATCAGAGCCAAGGTTCTGTCTTAGTATGCTCTGTGGTTGCAGCTAGGCTGATCTTCCACATCAGAAAAGCGTTCCTTTGTTCAATTGATACGTCGTAGCGCTGCTAAATAAAAATTGGAGCAGAAATGGAAGACAACAAATTAAAGACCCCGGATAGTGTCATCAACTTCCTCATTATCGATTTGGACAAGAAGGGTGATGACTAATGCTAAGTTTTCGGTGGAGACATTTGATGGTACGGGCCATTTCGGCATGTGGCAATGCGAAGTCCAAGACGCTCTCTTTCAGCAAGGTCTTGACATTGCCATTGAAGAGACAAGACCGGAAGACGTTCAAGAGAAGGAATGGGAGGCCATGAATCGAGCAGCTTGTGGTACAATTCGTCCTGCCTGTCGAGAGAACAAAAATATGCGTTCTCTAAAGAAAAATCTGCATGGAAATTGTGGAGGGCATTGGAGGAAAAATTATGAAGAAGAGCAGTCAGAATAAGCTTTTTATGAAGAAAAGGCTATTCCGCTTTTCTTATGTTTCGGGGACCACGATGAATAACCACATCACCAGTTTCAATCAACTAGTAGCTGATTTGGTAAACTTGGATGTGACATTCAGTGATGAAGACTTGGCCTTAATGTTACTGGGATCTCTTCTGATGAGTATGAGTTTCTTGAAACAACTCTACTCCATGGAAGGACGATGTCTCTCTGAAGGATGTCACTGCAGCACTGTACATCCATGAATTGAGAAGAAAAAAAGAGGGCTGGTACTGATGAAGCAGCAGAAGCATTAGTGGTGAGAGATCGTTCTTCCACTCAGAAAAAAGGGAAGAAAGGATGGTCAAAACCGAAAACCAAGCTCGGCAAAGATGAATGCGCCCTTTGTTGAGAAAAGGGACTTGGAAGAAGGACTGTCCAAAACAGAAGAAAGACAAGAATGTTCAAGACGCATGTGTAGCTGAATACAGTGAAGGATTTAGGACTATCATTGGTGGCATCGACTTCAAAAATATAACCAGGATGAGTGGATTCTGGATTCAGGAGCAACCTACCATATGTCACCCATTCGAGATTGGTTCTTTGATTACAAAGAACTAAAGGGTGGAACCGTTTTGATGGGAGACAATAGCCCATGCAAAACAATTGGTATAGGCTCAATCAAGTTGAAGAACCATGAAGGATCAACCAGAGTTTTAAGAGAAGTTCGGCATGTTCCAAACTTGACCAAAAATTCATTTCTCTGGGACAATTGGAGTCGAAAGGATTCTCATGGGCCGCTAAAGATGGAGTTCTAAAGGTCGTTTCCGGAGCACTGACGGTGATAAAAGGCACCAGAAGGAGCAATCTGTATTACTACGAGGGGAGTACAGTAGTAGGAACAGCAGCAGTTGTGTTGGCTCCCAAGGAGAAGTGACTCAGTTGTGGCACATGCGACTGGGGCATGCCGGAGAGAAATCCTTACAGATTCTTGCAAAGCAGGGATTGCTGAAAGGCGTGAAGGCTTGCAAGTTAGATTTTTGTGAGCATTGCGTTCTCGGGAAGCAAAAAAGGTTGAAGTTTGGCAGTGCCATCCATAATACAAAAGGTATTTTGGATTATGTCCATTCTGACGTTTGGGGACCCGCCAAGACGCCTTCCTTGGGTGGGAACCGCTACTATGTGACCTTCGTAGATGATTTCTCTCGAAGGGTTTGGGTGTATGCCATGAAGACTAAGGATGAAGTGATGGGGATCTTCCTAACATGGAAGAAGACGGTCGAGACGCAAACAGGTCGAAGGATCAAGTATCTCTGGACAGATAATGGGGGAGAGTACAAGAGTGATCCATTCTTGAAGGTTTGCAAAGACGCGGGAATTGTCCGACACTTCACAGTCAGGGAAACACCGCAGCAGAATGGAGTGGTAGAGCGAATGAACCAAACATTGCTGGAGAAGGTTCGGTGCATGTTGTCAAATGCTGGGCTGGGCAGACAATTTTGGGCTGAGGCGGTAACATATTGCAGCCATATTGTGAACCGGTTACCGTCATCGGCTATTGGTGGAAAGACACCGCTTGAGGCATGGTCTGGAAAACCAGCTACTGATTATAGTTCTTTGCGAGTGTTTGGTTCTGTGGCTTACTACCATGTGAAGGAATCAAAATTAGACCCAAGGGCAAAGAAGGCTCTATTTATGGGGATTGCGTCTGGGGTAAAGGGATACCGGTTGTGGTGTCTAGAAGCAAAGAAGACAATCATTAGCAGAGATGTTACCTTTGATGAATCTGCGTTGTGGCAGAAGGTGACAGTAGACTCCATCTAGACAGAGGGAACTCAGAAGCAGGTGGAGAAAGCACCAAAGAAGGTGGAGTTCGAGAAGGAGATATTTGTAAACCCATTGGTTGGAGATGATAGTGACTCTCAAGGAGTAGATGAGTCAAATGAGGAAGCTCCAACAGCAGAATCAGATCCGATTGTAGAAGAAAGACCCAGAAGAGAGATCCGCAAACCTGCTCGTTATGCGGATATGGTGGCTTATGCACTTCCAGTTGTAGATGAAGGGGTACCACCGACTTTCCAAGAAGCAAATCAAAACTCGGAAAGTAAGGAGTGGAAAGGTGCCATGGAAGAAGAAATGAATTCTCTTCACAAAAACAACACATGGAAATTGGCACAACTACCAAAGGGCAAAAAGGCAATTGGTTGCAAATGGGTATTTGCAAAGAAAGAAGGAACTCCAGGTGAAAACAATGTCCGCTACAAGGCCAGGTTGGTGGCCAAAGGGTATGCACAGAAGGAAGGAATTGATTACCATGAGGTATTTTCTCCAGTTGTGAAGCATTCTTCCATTAGAATTCTGTTAGCATTGGTAGCGGAGCTAGATTTGGAACTAACCCAACTCGATGTAAAACCACGTTCTTACATGGCGATCTGGAGGAAGAGATCTATATGTCTCAACCGGAAGGATATAAGGTTTGGTAAAGAGGATTGGGTTTGTAGGTTGAACAAATCATTGTACGGGCTGAAGCAGTCTCCAAGGCAATGGTACAAACGATTTGATTTGTTTATGAAAGGGCAGAGGTACACAAGAAGCAAATATGACCATTGTGTATATTTGCGCAAGCTACATGATGGGTCTTACATCTACCTACTCTTGTACGTTGATGACATGCTAATCGCTTCAAAGAATCAGTCAGAGATTGATAGATTGAAGGCTCAGTTAGCAAGAGTTTGAGATGAAAGACTTGGGAGAAGCCAAGAAGATTCTCGGAATGGAGATTAGCAGAGATAGAAGGAGTGGCAAGCTCCAATTAACTCAGAAGCAATACTTGAAGAAGGTGCTACAACGTTTTGGCATGCACGCTGATTCAAAGGTTGTGAGTACCCCGCTTGCTCCTCATTTGAAGCTTAGTGCCCAATTATCTCCAAATTAAAGAAGATAGAGACTATATGGCTAGAGTCCCATATGCAGAAGCAGTTGGTAGCTTAATGTATGCCATGGTGTGTACAAGGCCCGACATTTCACAAGCAATTGGAGTTGTGAGCAGATATATGCATGATCCTGGCAGAGATCATTGGCAAGCTATGAAATGGATTTTACGATATATTCAAGGTACTGTGGATATTGGTCTGCTATTTGAGAAGGATGTTAAAGATGGTCAAGATATGGTTGGGTATTGTGATTCCGACTATGCTGGTGATATGGATAAGCGACGATCAACTACTGGTTACTTGTTCACTTTAGCCAAGGCGCAGTAAGTTGGAAATCTACATTGCAGTCTACAGTTGCTTTGTCTACGACTGAGGCGGAGTACATGGCTCTGACAGAGGCTGTGAAGGAAGGTATTTGGCTTCATGGGTTGCTTAAAGACTTGGGGGTTGGTCAGAGGCACATCACGGTGCACTGTGACAGTCAAAGTGCTATTCATTTAGCAAAGAATCAAGTCTATCATGCAAGGACGAAGCATATCGAGTTCGCTATCACTTTGTGCGGGAGATACTCGAAGGGGATATTCTTGTTCAGAAGATCCGGACGACTGAGAATCCCACGACATGATGACCAAGGTGGTGACCACAGTTAAGTTCAAACATTGCTTGGACTTGACCAACATCCTGCACGTTGAAGATGGCGCCTGAAGGCGCATTTGAGATCACTTCCTTTTTTTTATTTTTATTTTTTGGGAGTGAGTTTCATTTTTTGAGTGGGATAAACTAAGGTGGAGAATTGTGGAAATAGTCCATCCCACATCATGGGTTTGGAAATCAAGGAGCACTCCTTTTATTATAAAAGGAAGTGTTCATTCTCCTTTCTCTTTATCCCTTCAACAAACAACTTATTATATAGTTAAGTTGTATTGTCTTCTCTCTCTTTGAAGTAATAGCAAAATCAGTTATAGTTCGGTGTTTTCTTTATAGCTTTATCTAGCAGCTATTGTGGGTAATGTTGTAGTACTTTTGTGCTAAGAAATTACAGTCAGAAATTCTGTCTAAGGAAGTGGTTCTTAAGCGGGACCATTGTGACCCTACCACGACCTGGGAATTTTCCTGTACGGAGTGATTTTCTAGTACAATAATTTACTCTCTTACCCAGTCGCTTCCGCAACACTGTTTGTGGACATTTTTGGCATTTGCCAGCTTTTGCTATCAATTTCTGTGCGATTTCATAGTTTTCATCTGCTTTATTCAAATAACTGCTTTTGAATGTTTTTTGACAACTAACATCAATTTCAGTGCCTCCCTTAACTTCTCATCTGTTTTATTCTGACATTACAACTAACATCAATTTCAGCGCCGCTCCTATTTTCTCCTCTACTTTATTCTGACAGCTTCATTTGAAAGCTGACCATAAACAGACCCAATAAATGAGTTATGTAGATATGTAATTACACTATCTTGGTTTCGGCTGTATCGTAGTGCTTAGCACAACGTATTTGCTGTCTTTGCAGCACCCTCGATAAAAAAAGAAACTCCACTCCACTTTCCATTCAGGTTTCTGAGATCGTTTTGTTATTTCGAGGTGCTAACATCATTCCACTTCCATGTAGGGATTTATTTTTCATCAATTGAAGGGACATTACCTAAAGGTATGGCTTAAACTTTTTTGGATAGACTAGCTTGGAGATGTTATCTTAGTCCGACCTTTAAAACAAATAGAACTACAAAAATAACATGTTGAAGAGATACTGTTCAACTATACATGAATGTTTTGGATTTTGAGTCAGAGTAGTCAGCTGCTTAAGTTTTCTAATTGCAACCCACTGACCGTGTAAGGCTTTGACCCCACCTACAGTGGACCAACACTCACCCAACAATCTCTAGTTCCACAACTATCAATGATATCATTTGCATGTATGGCTTGATGCATGATGACACCCTTCTCTGCATTAATTTCATTTCTAGGAAATAATTCAACTTTCTTATATCCTTATCTTTAAATCATTTGTCCAATTTAGATTTAATCAATTTGACTTATATTATATCCAATAACAAGGATGTCATCTATGTAGAAAACAAGGTAAGTAAGCAAGTGCATTGTATTTTTGTTGAGCGAGGAATAATCATTGTTATGTTGGACATATCTGAGATGTGTTAGAAGTACATTGAGTTAAGTATAGCACTACCAAAAGGCTTATCTGAGCCCATACAAAGATTTATTCAATCTACACACTTTTTCTTTTCCTTGCACTTTCAAACCTCAGAGATGGCCATTGATACTTCTTCATGAAGGTCTTCATTGCTGACATCAAGTTTATCAATAACCTATCCTTTCTTAATTGTAAGTATAATCAAATTCGCACAATGGTTAGTTGTTGAACATGTGAAAAGGTTTCACCATAGTCATACTCATACCTTTGAGTGTAGCTTCATCACTAGCCTACACTTGTGTCTTTTATGCTCCCCTCTACCTTTAATTTGGTTTCTAGACCCATTTAAGTCCTACAACCTTGAATCCCTTCGAGAGTCCACGATAGTCTAGGTTTACTTATCATGCAATGCTTGAAACTTTTGTTCCATAGCCTTTTGCTCTCTAGCTAGGATCACTATTGTTTCCTTGTCGCTTTTTAATTCCAGTAAGTTACTGATTTCTGCTGCAGTTTTTTTATTCTTACTGCAAGGCTTATAATAACAGAGTATAACTTACTTTGGAGTGAAATCAGTAAGAGTGACGACTTTTATATTCAGTTAACATTAGAGCTTTCAACAAACTAAAAAGAGTTTCCATGCAAGAAATGACTTATATCTTGTCAAACAATACAACATTCATATTGACACTCGCTTTTGGATTTACCCTTCCATTGCCGACATTATGTTGGATATGTAGTGAAGACCTAAAGCTTCTCAAGCATGGTAATCAAGAAGATGTCATAAGGGTTTTGTCCCTTCATAGCTTTGGGTGGCAGATTGTTTCTAATGTGTACCGCTTGAAGTATTCTATGCCTCAATAGCTTAAATCCAGAGTGCCCTGAAAGTCTTCATCACATATTTTTCTTTTCTTTCCATCACATAGATGCCTTGTAATAGTGAGAAATCAGTGTAATAGTGAGGCTGCTGATAATACAATAGATGCCTTGTATTACTTTTAGGGTGAGCAGATATTTATAGTTGTTACATATTGACAGACATGGACAGTTTGAAACACTTTGGGCCTATTTTACATATTGACTAACGACCCACTACTTTGGGTTTCTAAGGGCAACTTATTTAGTGAACAATTCCTTCATCCTTGAAAAGGACCTTTTTTTTTTCGTTGCATGAGTCAAGCTCATAGTTGTTATCAATGTTAACACCTTTGATCTTGACCCAAACTAGTTTCTCTGAAAGTTATAAAGATAACAATCAAGTTATTAAAATATTTCTTTGGAGTAAAGTAAGTAGACCTAGGTTTTCTTCGTCATCAACCAAGGTCCCAGAAGATTTGTATCCTTATGTAATTATATGCCCTATCTTATAGGGCCACAAATATGATTAAAATAATATTAAAGGACTTATCATATGATGAGGACATTTCAATCCTTGACCCCATGGTCTTAAAGCTCGTGCTACAAGGTAAAACATCAAGTAACAATTTTAAGAAACCAAATTCATTATTCTCAATTTTTACTGGATGAACCTTCTTGGAATTTCCCAGTATCCCACTATTGTGATATTGTCTGCTTTGCCGTAGCTCACGGTTTTGTTCTTGGGGTTTCCTAGCCCTAAAAGTGTAACACCCTAACTCATAAAACCATAACCATCTCATAAACCTCCAATTACTCATATTAACATTGCAGCAGAAATTTCTACAAAGTTCACCCACGTGACTAACTAGGCATACTAAATTCTCCAAGATGTTGCTACGGTTTGATGGAACTGAATATACTGAACATAAGTACTTACAGACCTTAACCAAAATACATACAACAAGTACAAGTATCTCTCATCTTAGTACAACATACTATCATAGGCTACCATACGAGTGTACATGCACAACACGTAGGTCAAATGTAAACCCGTAAAATGTCTACCCCTTCCTACTCTCAAGCCGGGTCGTCTTCTGCTTCTTACCTGCAAAATGTAATATGGATGCCCCGAGGGGCTCAGCACATTTGCTGGTACGGTTAACGTGTAGCCCCTAAGCTAACGGGACTATGCACGACTATTTTGTTGTATACATGCGATTGTTTATTCATACAACAATAATAAGAAGTACGATAAAATACAACACAATCATATGAATCATTCATAGCTCAAGCAGATTGAACGACTTAGTAGGCGTTCCTGAAGTAAGTGAGTTAGCTTTTTAACTCCTTAAATTGAGAATTCTTTTATTCTCATATTCATCCTCTTATCTCAAATATGACAACCGTTCTTTAAATAGATTCGGTTATACTTAGTCCATTGTTTATTTTTGTCGGGTCAAAAGTAACCCTAGCCAGCGGCCGAGAACTGCGCTGGTTGAATAAACAATAATTATCAAATTAGTTAGGATTTAGGTAGATCCCACCACACCATCTTAATCTGGCCTCCACCTCGAACTATAATTCAAGGCGGTCGGGTCTGTTTGTCGACCCTAGGCGAAAAGTCATAGACGAGTCCTAAGAGGTCGACTCTAATAAAAGGTAACTGACCTCCTACTTAATACATGCATGACCGAACCATTCCGGATTCCTCACTCCCCTCAAGTTCAAGTTAGTAGAAGTCTTAAAGACGAAGGTGTTAGTTAAACCTCTTTCGGGTATTAACCAACCAATATTAGGGAGTGTTATGTACTCATACAATTGTTTACTAAGCATAGTTAGTAATTCCTCAAAGATAAGTTGTGTTAGTTTAAAAACAAACACACAACAAATACAATAAACCGGTTGTATGCATTATCTTGTTTTAGTCGGAACGTAAAAACAAACACACACAAGCTGAGGGACACCTTGTTAGTAAGCAAGCTACAAGAAAACCATACCGTTCACCGTTGTCGTCGGTTGTCTACTCTTCTCCGGAGTCCAATTACTCAAACCTTATAACATTCATCGAATTGGGTGGTCAATTTCTTTTGATTTAACCTAACCGATATCATCACTAACGATTTCCAACTAAATACCACTAAGTCATTGTAGTTCAAGCTTAACCACATAAGTTGTTTACTTCTACTTCTCACACTTGTTCACACCCCTAATGACCATTAAAAGTCACTAAACAACCCCAACAATCATATAATAACATTACCAAACAAGCCCCCTTCATTCCCCTTTAAAAACTTACATTTTAAGCACAATTTGTGCTGGTCCGGGACATGGTCCGGACGTAAAGTCCCGGACCAATGTCTATGGTGACTTTCGGCAATTAAAATGAGGTGGTCCGGGTCTTGGTACCTATCCTAGGTCCCGGACCACTTCTGAAATGCATTTTTGGCAGGTTTTTAGGGCTGGTTTGGGACTTTATCCAAGGACCAAGTCCTGGACCATGCATTAAACTGTTAAATTTTACAGTTTGAACTTCATTCTTGATAAGTTTCCAAATGAGCATGTTTTATGGGTGTACTTCATATAATATCAGCACTTTTCTTGCTCATTTCTCCACTTTTGTTAGTTTTCCTCTAGTTTATGTTTTATTGGTTATCTCACAAATTTTTGGTTAAAACATGAGAAAAACCAAGCTAGGAGCAAAGTAGACGAAGAGACGAAGGTGTAGGCGCAAACGGGTCGAAAAACGGAGTCTAAACGAAGAATCTAGAGCCGGTCAAAGTTCGCAAAGAAAACGAGTCAAATACACACGGGTCACGTCGGGGATAAAAGGCCAGACGTGACACGGATCGATGTGTTATACACGTCCGTGGCACGTCCAGGTAAAAAGCACGGCCAAGGACAACACGTCCGGGGAAATATGGCCGGACAGAGGCCGGACAGGACTTGTGTCCGTGTGTTGTCCGGGTAACAAAGGGCGGACAGAGCATGTGTCCGTGGTGCGTCCGGGTAACAAAGGGCGGACAAGGGCCGGACAAGGGCACGTCCGAGGAGATTTGGCCGGACAGAGGCCGGACAAGAAATAATGAAGCGCGTGTGTGTTGTGGATAAAAGGGAGGACAACACTGATGATGCGCCAATTATGTCGTGGAAATAAGACCGGACAACAAATAGAGCTGCAACTACGCCGACCGTCTTCTCCAATTTTCTTCGGCGCCTGCAAACATATCTATCTACTTCCTTCAGCAATATCAGGCGCCAGCCGACAGTCCTGAAATTCCTCACGCGTTGGCCACCCCAATCCACTCCGTAAATCCCTCACACATTGTCGCAGCCTGTCTTCTTCCTCCTCCTTTCTTCTATAAAACCCACGCTCCTTCTGCTCAAATAAATCAATCCCTACCTCAGAATCCAAAGTTCCACACCTACGATCCATTCCATCCTCTTATCCCCCACTTCTCCATTTTATTTTCATTCTTCATTCCACCACGAAGCAGAAGCACGATAAAAAGAAGAGAAGAAAAGGAGCTGGAGCAGAAGCGAGTCGCACTCCCGTCTCTTCCGGCAGTCTCCAAAATAATGGCTATCTCTGCTTTCTTTTTATTTCTGTTAATGTCTGAGTAATTTTTATGTGTATCCTAGGAGGGGGTTTGACCCTAATATTACTTAAATAAATATTGTCCCCTGTCTCACTTACTAAACTTGTTTTAATTCATTTCAGCAAATATTGTTAAATGCTTAGCGTGACAAACTACTGCATTTTTATGGTAACTATCAACATATGATTTTGAGATAGTCAAAGTACCACAAAGGAATAACCTTGGTATTTACACTCCGGATTGAGCAGGAAAATACTGAGGCTAGTACTAAGAGTTCGTAACTGACAATTATTAACTCCAATAGACAATAATAATTGAGACAAGGTTATAAATTTGTTTAAGTAACTTAGGCAATTCCCCCGCTATCCTAGGATACCTTTTTCCATCCATTTACTTTATTTTACCGTGTTTATTATTTTTGCACTGATCCTAAAACAAATCAAGCTTGCCTCCGGCTAAACCCCCAATTTACATTTTATGCACTTTTATCTTCTTGTACATTTACTAACTTGATAATTAATTAGATAGTTGCGAAGTCTCTGTGGATACGACCTTGTTGTACTACAAAGATTGGGTTCACTGCTCATAAGTAGCAAGATAGTTTAACTATTTTTTCCCAACAAGTTTTTGGCGCCGTTGCCGGGGACTTCGGTCCAACTATCTGGTTTATTATCTTTAGTTTTTCTTTTACTTCCGTTATTTCCCCTTTGTGTATAAATTTTTGTTTTATTTTAAGGTACTTAATTCTGATGGATGGTCACTACGATCAAGCAGGAGATTGGTATGGTTACCCCTATGGCATAGAGAACTACAATCAATGGAGTGTATGTCAAAGGTGCGGAGAGTACCATGAAAGCCCCCAATATTCAGACCCAAATGCTGAATTGAGAGCTATCTTGAGGATTTCAAGTCATCTCTCAAGCCTATCTCCATCTTTGTGTGCCAAGAGTGTGGAGGAGACCATGAAAGTTCCCATTGTCCTATGGTTGCAATAGAGAGAGACAACGCCATTTTAAGGGAAATGATGGCAAATTTTACCTCAAAGTCTGAAATGATCCAGCAAAGAACGCTAGATCAGGTAGAACACATGGAACAACCAGTTCAACAACTGAATGAAGTGGTTCACGAGGAGGAACAACCTGCTGAGGACTTAAGCTGCTTTCCACCTCCTCCCTATTCGAATCAGAGAATCCATCACCAAAAACCATCAGCTTGATTATGAAGACAACTCCTCAGAAGAGAGTTTCTCCTTGGACTTCATGGAGTCCCCTCCCTCTGAAATCAACTACTATTTCCCCTCCTTCACCGTGCTCTACCCAGAAGATGAGGGTGGATACACCCTCAACCTTGAGAAGGAGGAAATGCCGCCTCCCTCTGAGCCATCAGAAGAGAGTGCTATAGTCGATTTCAAGGAGCCACTTCCCTCTGAAGTTAATTTACATCAAAGCTCGTCCAATGAGCCTCACCCCAGAGCTCTCCCCGCACCGCTCATTGAAGATAAGGATGTCTTCATCCTTAATTTCGAAGAGGAGGCTCCACCAAAATCGATCCTCGCACCAAGGATCAACAATCTCAACACCTCCACCTGACTAAAGATCAGTGGAGCTTGCACTTCTACATTCTAAGTGTTGGGATAACATTTCCTTTTGATCCGGGTGGCTTTTCAATTATCCATGATGCCCGCCCTACCCACCCATTGAAGCCAACTTCAACGTTCATATTCGATTTGGATGACTTCATGGTGGTAGCGTCTAGCCAAAGACGTTAAAGAAGGGCAGCTTTCCGGGAGGCAACCCGGATGAACTTTTCTTTTATATGCTTTTATGCTCTTGTAATTTTCAGGTTCTCTTTAAATTTTGTTTTTGCTAACTCTTAACCCCGTTCGTAGTATGGTTGCTTCTAGTGTCTTATGCAGGTGCAACTTCATGTCTACACCGCAACCAAGCTACGCTACTTGAGGCTGACGCTCAAGTGTGGGGGAACTCCTATAACGCTAGCAAAAATAATCTCAGGGGAGTACCAGTTTCTTTAATAATGCTTTTATTTTGCTAAATTCTGATGTGGAGAGCTTCTGTGCTAAAATGATTATTTGTGACCTTTGTGTTCTTCTATTTTATCTATGACCGAAAAGGTCTTCTGAAACTTTCCCTTGTTTTTCTGGTGAACAATGAGGACATTGTTCAATTTAAGTGTGGGGGTGAGTGCCCTTTTCGGCGACATTTTGTGCTTAAAATGTTTAATCTCTCTCCTTATCTTGCGTTTGTCCAAATTCAATATCGTGGACCCCTATATGTGGGTTGTTCTCTTTAAGAATAAATACTGTTATGAATTGTGGGATAAATGGTACAAAATTTTTAAAATTTTGATTACTTTTGAGGAGCATTTTATGCGGTGTGACCAAATGATCTGAAATGGTTGGATTTTTATTACTCAGGGGTTCTTTCTGTCTTCTCTCTTAGGGATTGCTAAGGGGTGCTTCTCTGTCTAAAAAATATAAAACAATATAAAAATAAGGGACTTGCGAGACGCTATTGGTAACCAACAAAAGAGAGTTGAGTGTTCTTAAAAACAAAGGCTTTATGCCTACATATTATCTTCTCTTCTCTTATGCAAAAGTAAAACAAATGCATAATTCTATTTTTCCTTTGTTTTCTCCTCAATGCCCATTCTTGAGAGAAGTTGGCCATGGTAAAAGTTCTCAAAGTCACCTTAGCCAAGAAGCATTGAAGTACTCTGGATCATACCCCGAAAATCTAATTTTTATTTTTACCCTGAGTACACCTGTGCCACCAGCAGTTGATGATTCACACTCCTTAAAAAGTTTAAGATCATGTACTGTTCACCTGTTTATCCTACCCTTCATATAATATTTGTTAGTATTGAACATTTCCCTACTTGCTTGGGTACATGGATTTGCTTGAGGACAAGCAAAAGGTAAGTGTGGGGGTGTGATAAGTGTCCAAATGAGCATGTTTTATGGGTGTACTTCATATATTATATCAGCACTTTCTTGCTCATTTCACCACTTTTGTTAGTTTTCCTCTAGTTTATGTTTTATTGGTTATCTAACAAATTATTTTAAAACATGAGGAAAAACCAAGCTAGGAGCAAAGTAGACGAAGAGAGAGACGAAGCGTAGGCGCAAACGGGTCGAAAAACGGAGTCCAAACGAAGAATCTAGAGCCGGTCAAAGTTCGCAAAGAAAACGAGTCAAATACACACGTCCGGGTCACATCCGGGGATAAAAGCCGGACGTGACACGGATCGATGTGTTATACACATCCGTGGCACGTCCGGGTAAAAAAGCACGGGTTATACCCAAAATTTCAACCCCCCGGAAGAGAGTCTCTACTAATAGGCTAGTAGCGAGGGTTCCTAGTTCGATAGACACATTTCAGAGTACTAGGGACAGCTTAGTCATCTCCAGGGGCATTTTCGTAATTTTTCGAGGCTCCTAAGCCCCCTATAGGCTTTCTCTCTCCTCCAAATAAGGGTCAAATCAATTCAAAATGCTTTAAAATTTTAACCCATGACAGAGGATGACTTTGAAGCATATGGACGTTGGAATTTTGATTTTTGAATTTCCAATAATTTTAGCAATTTCTGATTGATCTGACGAGAAATTGAATTTAAAAATATTCCAATATCCAAAAAATTCGATTCCACTTTAGAAAATTCAGAAATTATCATCCTTTACCATATGAAATTTCATAATCAAATTCCTTTGGAAGCCCTTGAGCTAAAAACGTCGGTAAATCTCGGTTTTTACGGATTTTCTATCTTTAAGGAAGCCTATATAAGGAACCTCATCCATGATCAAATCAGAACCTCAAGAACCTAGACCCTCAAATGAGGCAGCCGTCTCATTCTTTTCACGTTGTACAACATCAAGCACCTAAAAAACATCAAAAATCCCCGAAATCACCATCTAAACACATTTTTTCAACTCCCAACACATCAACAATCATCAAACATCAACCAAACCACCTCCAAAACGTGAAAAACACCTTCAACAATCAACAACCAGAAGCTCGGGTCAAACTCAATCCGGAACTGGCACCATCGGAGCCTCTGAAGAATCCCGACGTGATGAATCCTCTTGAATTCGAAGGTAAAACAGGGTACATTCTACTTTTCTAACTCTCCACGACCTTATTAACTCTCTGTCAAATTTTGGGTTCAAACTAACCTTTTTACGCTTCTGTATTGCTAATTACTTTTGTTTCTGCCTTGTTACTTGTTCATCAAGTTTCATACATAATTCGACTTCAAACTGCAATCTTTCAATTACTAACGAATTGTATACCTTTCAGGCTATACGTGCATAAATTTTGAGCCGAAAACACCTTCAGGAACCACCATAAAACCCCTGTCCGTGGGTGGTCCGGGATCTCGGACCTATGGTCCGGGACCACGGACTGGTTGTCCGTGGCCACGGACACCCACGGACGGCAGCGGGATTTTAAAATTTTAAAAATTAGGTTTTGATAAACTATGTTCGGGCCTACGGACATCCTGTCCGTGGCCCCGGACTTTTCAAATTTTTTTTTTTTAATTCGACTTTTATTTTCACATAGGTTAACTAGGGTCCGTGGTTACGGACATTTGGTCCGTGGCTACGGACGAAAAAAATTTGACCTAATTCTGCCTCCGAAACCCTAGTTTAGGTAATTTCAACTTTCACTTTTTTATTTGCAGTCAAAAAATGCTAAAAAACACAAAAAAACAGAAGCTCGCGCATTTAGGTTAAAACGACTCGTAACAAGCCGTAATTAACTAAGTAGAGGAAAAACGACTTCTAGGGGTAATGAAAGTAATTGAACCCTAATTAAGTCGAATATCAAGCCCCCGAACCCGAACTCTCCTTTCCTAATTTACCCTAGGTCAAAATTAGGTGGCGACTCATAATAGGTTCCAGTGAGCTAGCTTAGGTTTTAATAGTTATTGTTTTATGACATAGCTATTAATCTCAGGTTATAAGTGGACCTAAAACCCGACTAGATCCCAATCAACTTAATCAACATAGGATAGGGTTAAAAATCGAGGCTCACAGACTGGCGACTCTGCTGGGGACAAAATTCTTAATTTTAACTTGTTTAATTTTAAGAAAGAGGGCTTAACTCGAAAACGTTTATTTATGGCTTTATTACTCTATCTATTTACTTTTGTGCGCACTTTAATTTTTTTTTGCACCTTTGCATCATATGAGAGCGAGGGTCCACGCAAACCGATTTCACCCCGGGACCCGTTTGAGGGTCCCCTGTCAGGGACTCACACCTTTTAGGTGATGTGAATAAGTGGGGGAAAAGAGGAGGGTGTCGTCTAACCACACCCCCTTAATACCTGGGCTTTAGCCCCAAGCATTTTCCTGACAGTATCCTTACCTAGCCCATTGTTTGGTCAGTCAAAGACCCGACCGTAGACGCACACCTTCTGGTGATGTGAAAAAAGTGGGGAAGCCCAAAGAGAATAGCGTGCAAGCCCTATTCCTTTGAGGTGACCTGGGCCCATGCCCTAAGCACCTCTCCGGATCGATCCATACCCGGTTTGATTTAAACGTCTAGTGAGGACATGTTGAATTTGTGTGGGCCTTGTTTGCTTGTATGATCGGCCCATTACCCAGCCTAGAGATTGATAGGGACTTCTCTTACATTAACCTAGCCCAACCCGAATTGGCGGCTCCGCTTGTTTGCGGTCTAGAGGTCCTGTTTGGTTTAATATGTGAGTCATTCAGGCTTCGGCCCAAAAGCTTAGACTTAGGCAATTTCTCTTCTGGCCCAATTTGAATTATCCAATCAGTTCTAGGCCCATAAAAAAGAAATCCACCTGAACTTGAAATAACCCACAAGTTCTGAAAATAAAATCTTTTTCTGCTTAGCAACCATCTTCTCTGGCCCAAAGAAAGTTAGGCCCATTTGTGATTTAGGGACCATTCCAGCCCATGTGCTTACTCCAGGCCCAAACACATTCCGGCCCAAGGGCTCATTCTAGACTAGGTAGACTTCTTATTCGGGCCCTAGCCCCAAACCCTAGATCTAGGTGTCACCTCTCAGGCCCAATCAAAGCCATCTGTTTAGATTTCTGTCCAAGTTCCAGTTCATAGTCTGAAAGATACTCCAGCCCAGACACGTAATTCTCTGGGTATCCTGGCCCACTTGCTTTCAGCCTAAGTCTGTTTCGATCTATCTTGTGAAGCGTCATGTTTCAGCCCACTTCCTTTTGTTAGCTAATAATGGACACCTTGGACACAGGTAGACTCAAGTCCTAAGTGCGGTCCAATCGACATGGAAGCCAGCTCGCAATTTTGGAACAAAAGCACATGGCCACCATTGAAGCTATGGAGCAGAGGCATAGTGCTGCCATGGATGCCGTGGAATCTAACTATGTTGCTGTTATCGAAGAGTTGAAAGCAAAGGCTCTTTCCCTCGAGTCCGAACGTCAAGCTCGGGATGTTAGTGGACAGGCTTCTCAACACCCTTTTTGACTGCATTGAAGTTGGCTCCATTAGGGTCCGAGGATCGAAGGGGAATGTCAAAGAAATTGCTACAGAACTCAGGAAAGTGATTAGGCAACCAGGAGCAGCAACTTGCATCCAAAGCTGCACCCGCAAGAGAACCAGGCAACATGAGGAAGACAGTGATCGACAGTCAAGAGGACCTGGTTGGAGCGTTGGGACAGTAGAACCACCCCGACGGAATTCTCGACAGAGAGAGTTTACAGACATCGGTCGAACACCAAGACAAGCACTTGAAGAGCTTCGAGGAAGATATCCGATGCAACCGCTCGCCCTGAGGCCAGGAACTACTCATTTGGGGAAGGATCTTAATCAATTTTGTCACTTCCATCAGCTGCCCGGTCACGACACTGACCACTGCAGGGCCCTACAACACAGAATCCAGGATCTAATTGACCAAGGGCTCCAATTCTAAGAACATGGTGGAGAGCGCAGAGCACGCGTGCCCAAGCATCATCAGAAATGTTGTTTTTTAGTGTTTTTCTCATTAAATGCATTTCTTTTCTTGTTTAGTTGTCTTTCAACTTTTGTAGTAGTTAGTTCCCTTGATCATTTTCGGTAGTTTTCTTGAGTTTGTAATTTCCAACATTATTCTTTTTGTTGAATAAAAATAGTTCCATTTTCATAATTTTTGTACAAAGCATTATTCATTAATTCGAAAAACTAAAAAAAAAGCACTTACGTCTTTCAAGGATCACGAAGTAATCATTTTCTGACTATGCAATGGAATACAAAGACTTGCATTTTGTTTCTGAAAATTTGAACATGCCTAACCAAACACCACAACTCACAACCCCAAAGAGGTTCAAGGTCCACATCTATTGAATTGTTGTCACAAACCCCAAAATCAATACTGGGGGCAATCTAAGTTTAAGTTCGTCATCTTTTATCTTTTGTTTAAATGTGCGAACGAGTTTCCGAGTGAAAATCTCGCGAGAGTGTCTTGAGTGGAAAAACCATGAGTGAACGAGCGTGTCATTTTTACACGACTCCGGTGAGACCACATTCAAAGGTGAGGTAAACGGCATAACTCCGACCGAAGGAGATAATTTGTAAATTTACTCTTAGACCTGCGAAAAGTAACAACGAACGGATACACAACTATCAGGAATGACGAAGCACCTAGGTACAACACCACATAGCTAAAAGCTTGTAAACCCTGACATTAAACCCTAGGCACCCCCGCTGAGCCTTTCATATATCCCTTTTCGATGTTGCAAAGCTCCACAGAACAAGCCAGCCCGTGATGAATAACCAACCCGGTGACCAAAGGAAGCGAGGAGCCTGACTCTCAGATAACGTTTTCATCAGTCCAGAGAAGCAAAGCCGCTATCAGCATGACGAAGTGATCCGCAAATGGTCCCAAAGTGACACAGGATCAAAAGAGCTCACATCAAAATAGCTCTCAAAACTCAAAACCGGGAAACACAAGAACCCCGAAGGCAAAGTCAAGAAAGGATCAAACAAAGAGGCAAAACCGAAGTGCCTCGAAGAAATCCAAAAGACGAAAAGAGAAATGGTGTAAAGGACAACTTCAAAAGTCCAAGTCCAGAAGCTCAAAAAACAACGTCAACATGAAGCAGTTAGACGACTTCAAGACAAGGAAGATGAATCTGAGAGAAGACGCAAGTTGCAGCTTTGGTCACCCACTTAAGCTCCACATACCTCAAATATCCCTCCATGGTCCCGTTGTCCTTCATCACACCCCGTGGCCACGTTATAAGCTTTAAAGACTTCCGACTTGATAGTTGTGTGTCCAATCACGTGAAAGTAACAGATCAAATGCGTAAATCCATCAAATATCGAATTCAATGGTCTAGAAGTTGTGACTGTTGGTGAGGAACGAGTGCAAGCACCAAACACGCCGAGTGTAGGTTAGGAAGCACCACATAAAAACATAAGCCCTGACCCTGTGAGGACGAGACTCGTTCGCACGTTTGATAAAAGAAAATACTGGGGGCAATCGATCGGAACGATCGATTGCCATGAACTCTAGCTCAGATTGTCTTAAGGGAAAAATACTGGGGGCAATTGTTGGTTCCAACAATTGCTATGACAACACCAATTGGAACCCAGAGCTCAAACATCACCACCACCATCACACACCACCGGCCCGCATAAGCCCTTACCTCCACATCAAACACCACAGGCCCACATAAGCCCTTACCTTTACATCATACACCATACCCCACCGATGGCATGTTCATCTCCTAGGAGATAAATTACAAGTCCGAAGTCTATGGTCAGGAAATGATAATTTCGCTTTCCTTTTCATTAAACAGATTATTCTTCAAACACTGCCACGTTTGGCACCTCTTTCAACAATTTCTTGTTTTGGACAAATTTCCTACATACACTTTGATCGTATTTTGACATGCACATCCTCATTGCCACGTTTGGCACTTTCATAATCAACTTTCATCATGACCATTGCATCTATTCGTATGAGACTCCTCGTCACAATTCAGGGATACAGATTCTCAGCCGAAGGTACAGATTCTTCAGGGATACAGATTCTCAGCCGAAGGTACAGATTCTTCAGGGATACAGATTCTCAGCCGAAGGTACAGATTCTTCAGGGATACAGATTCTCAGCCGAAGGTACAGATTCTTCAGGGATACAGATTCTCAGCCGAAGGTACAGATTCTTCAGGGATACAGATTCTCAGCCGAGGTACAGATTCTTCAGGGATACGGATTCTCAGCCGAAGGTACAGACTCTTCAGAGATACAGATTCTCAGCCAAAGATTCAGATTCACCAGAGCAGCAGAACTCACCAGAGCAGCAGAACTCACCCGAATAGAAGAACTCGACCCAACACCAATTTTCAATCACTGATAGGTAGTCAACGCCTCAGAATAGCTTGACATCACTTCATTCATTATAGGTAGCCAGCGCCTCAGAATAGCTTGACATCATCTCATTCATTATAGGTAGCCAGCGCCTTAGAATAGCTTGACATCATCTCATTCATTATAGGTAGTCAACGCCTTAGAATAGCTTGACATCATATCATCCTTATAGGTAGTCGCCCTTAGAATAGTCTGACATTACTTCATTATTACCTTTAGGTGGTCGACGCCTTAGAACCGCTCGACACCCTTCCACTTTACTCATAGGTAGTCAGCGCCTTAGAATAGCTCGACGCAACTTGTCAGATTGGACGTGCGGCCTTTTAAGATCCAAAATTTTGGGGTATCACTCAAGCATCAACTAGCCTTTTCATTTCCATTACAAAGTCTAGTTGACGGGGGCAATCTGTTATACCCAAAATTTCAACCCCCCCGGAAGAGAGTCTCTACTAATAGGCTAGTAGCGAGGGTTCCCAGTTCGATACACTTTCATAGTACTAGGGACAGCTTAGTCATCTCCAGGGGCATTTTCGTAATTTTTCGAAGGCTCTTAAGCCCCCTATAGGCTTTCTCTCTCCTCCAAATAAGGGTCAAATCAATTCAAAATGCTTTAAATTTTAACCCATGATAGAGGATGACATTGAAGCATAATGGCGTTGGAATTTTGATTTTTCGAATTTCCAATAATTTTCTAGCAATTTCTGATTGAATCTGACGAGAAATTGAATTTAAAAATATTCCAATATCCAAAAATTCGATTCCACTTTAGAAAATTCAGAAATATCATCCTTTACCCATGTGTAAAATTTCATAATCAAATTCCTTTTGGAAGCCCTTGAGCTAAAAACGTCGGTAAATCTCGGTTTTTACCGGATTTTTCTATCTTTAAGGAAGCCTATATAAGGAACCTCATCCCATGATCAAATCAGAACCTCAAGAACCCTAGACCCTCAAATGAGGCAGCCGTCTCATTCTCTTCACGTTTTTACACATCCAAGCACTAAAATCACATCAAAAATCCCCCAAAATCACCATCTAAACACATTTTTTCAACTCCCAACACATCAACAATCATCAAACATCAACCAAACCACCTCCAAAACGTGAAGAACACCTTCAACAATCAACAACCAGAAGCTCGGATCGAACTCAATCCGGAACTGGCACCATCGGAGCCTCCGAAGAATCCCGACGTGAAGAATCCTCTTGAATTCGAAGGTAAAACAGGTTGCAATTCTACTTTTCTAACTCTCCACGACCTTATTAACTCTCTGTCAAATTTTGGGTTCAAACTAACCTTTTTACGCTTCTGTATTGCTAATTACTTTTGTTTCTGCCTTGTTACTTGTTCATCAAGTTTCGTACATAATTCGACTTCAGACTGCAATCTTTCAATTACTAACGAATTGTATACCTTTCAGGCTACACGTGCATAAATTTTGAGCCAAAAACACCTTCGGGAACCACCATAAAACCCCTGTCCGTGGGTGGTCCGGGATCTCGGACCTATGGTCCGGGACCACGGACTGGTTGTCCGTGGCCACGGACACCCACAGATGGCGGCGGATTTTAAAATTTTAAAAATATAGGTTTTGATAAACTATATCCGGGCCTACGGACATCCTGTCCGTGGCCCCGGACTTTTCAAATTTTTGTTTTCTGTTTAATTCGACTTTTTTCACATAGGTTAACTAGGGTCCGTGGTTACAGACATTTGGTCCGTGGCTACGGACGGAAACAAAATTTGACCTAATTCTGCCTCCGAAACCCTAGTTTAGGTAATTTCAACTTTCACTTTTTATTTGCAGTCAAAAAATGCTAAAAAACACAAAAAAACAGAAGCTCGCGCATTTAGGTTAAAATGACTCGTAACAAGCCGTAATTAAACTAAGTAGAGGAAAAACGACTTCTAGGGGTAATGAAAGTAATTGAACCCTAATTAAGTCGAATATCAAGCCCCCGAACCCGAACTCTCCTTTCCTAATTTACCCTAGGTCAAAATTAGGTGGCGACTCATAATAGGTTCCAGTGAGCTAGCTTAGGTTTTAATAGTTATTGTTTTATGACATAGCTATTAATCTCAGGTTATAAGTGGACCTAAAACCCGACTAGATCCCAATCAACTTAATCAACATAGGATAGGTTTAAAAATCGAGGCTCACACACGGACATGGACAACACGTCTGGGGAAATATGGCCAGACAGAGGCCGGACAAGACTTGTGTCCGTGTGTTGTCCGGGTAACAAAGGGCGGACAGAGCCTATGTGTTCGTGGTGCGTCCGGGTAACAAAGGGCGGACAAGGGCCGGACAAGGGCACGTCCGAGGAGATTTGGCCGGACAGAGGCCGGACAAGAAATAATGAAGCGCTGTGTGTTGTCCGTGGATAAAAGGGCGGACAACACTGATGATGCTCCAATTATGTTCGTGGAAATAAGACCGGACAACAAATAGAGCTGCAACTACGCCGACCGTCTTCTCCAATTTTCTTCGGCGCCTGCGAACAAGTCTATCTACTTCCTTCAGCAATATCAGGCGCCAGCCGACAGTCCTGAAATTCCTCACGCGTTGCGCCACCCAATCCACTCCGTAAATCCCTCACGCGTTGTCGCAGCCTGTCTTCTTCCTCCTCCTTTCTTCTATAAAACCCACGCTCCTTCTGCTCAAATAAATCAATCCCTTCCTCAGAATCCAAAGTTCCACACCTACGATCCATTCCATTCTCTTATCCCCCACTTCTCCATTTTATTTTCATTCTTCATTCCACCACGAAGCAGAAGCACGATAAAAAAGAGAAGAAAAGGAGCTGGAGCAGAAGCGAGTCGCACTCCCGTCTCTTCAGGCAGTCTCCAAAATAATGGCTATCTCTGCTTTCTTTTATTTCTGTTAATGTCTGAGTAATTTTTATGTGTATCCTAGGATGGGGTTTGACCCTAATATTACTTAAATAAATATTTGTCCCCTGTCTCACTTACTAAACTTGTTTTAATTCCTTTCAGCAAATATTGTTAAATGCTTAGCGTGACAAACTACTGCATTTTTATGGTAACTATCAACATATGATTTTGAGATAGTCAAAGTACCACAAAGAATAAACCTTGGTATTTCACTCCGGATTGAGCAGGAAAATACTGAGGCTAGTACTAAGAGTTCGTAACTGACAATTATTAACTCCAATAGACAATAAATAATTGAGACAAGGTTATAAATTTGTTTAAGTAATTTAGGCAATTCCCCCGCTATCCTAGGATACCTTTTTCCATCCATTTACTTTATTTTACTGTGTTTATTTTTGCACTGATCCAAAAAAATCAAGCTTGCCTCTGGCTAAACCCCCAATTTACATTTTATGCACTTTTTATCTTCTTGTACATTTACTAACTTGATAATTAATTAGATAGTTGCGAAGTCTCTGTGGATACGACCTTGTTGTACTACAAAGATTGGGTTCACTGCTCATAAGTAGCAAGATAGTTTAACTACTATTTTGCCCAACAATTCTCCACTTGTTCTTTTACCCAATCTTCTTGTAATCTCTCCACATGTATCCCAACATGTTCTAACACCATTCTAACCCCTTAAACATTCTCATCCTAAGGTTACAACTCCATTACTTATTTACCCAAATATTGTAACTTGTTTACACTTACAACCTTGCACTCTTGCATTCTTTCCTTGTAACTCATTCCTAACCTCATCTCAAGTGGTACTACTTACCAATTCATTTCACAACTCTCCTAGAGTGTGTTAACCTCATTTATTCAACTCTAACTTCATAACTTATTATTTACCATCCTAGTTATACTAGACTAAGTCTCATTCCAACTCCTTACACAATTTCCTTTCCTTTACTCTTTATACTCATCCTTTTCAAGCTTGCACATACCTATGCATTTCTAGCCATCCTCTTAACACCTTACACCTTTTCTCATTCATCTTGACCATGCTAAATCCTTCTTAGACAACTTTTCATCTCCATCATCCAAGTCCACTCATTATTATCAAGGTTATACTTATTAATTCACAACTAGACAATCTCTTAACATCTCACAACATTTTACCTCCAATTTCACATTAACCTTAAAAATTCTCCCCTTGTAGTTTAAAGGTGATTATCACTCCCATTTAACCTCTAATTCCTCCTAATCAACTCTAAGTCATTCTATCTCCCAAAAAACCTTTGGTTAATTCATTTATACTCAAATTTCCTTTAATGATTCCTAGTAAGTCCTAGGTCATAGCAATCCACCTAACACTCAAAACTCTGGTTTCTACACCAATTTTGCCATAGCCTCTCTACTATATTTCATGCTCAAATGCATAATCTTTCCCATTCCACCAATTCACACTAATCAAATCCTTATCTCATGGTAGTTCTCACCAAATTCAAGTCATTCATAGAAAAAACACAATAAGGTGCAATAATCTTAAATTGCATAACACTAAGGCTCTTAAATGACACGGCTCTTAGGCCCTTAAATGACATGGTTCTTAGGCCCTTAAATGACATGAATTTAAACACTGAATTTCCCTTAGCCTCCTGCACACAACAATATTCCCATGGCAACACATAAAAGCTCTTGTAAATCACCTTATGATTGTTTTTCTAACTCATAAGTCATTAGCTCCTTAGTCACAAGTTCATAAGCTTGTTCAAATTCTTTCCTAGGTTAATATAACCCATGTTGTAATGAAAGCTCTAGGCTACATTTTGTATCATCATAGACACACCTCATTAAGGTATTAAACTACATTAAGGTAGGTCCTTTACCTTAAGATTTCTAAGCTCTTTTCTCTCTTCTTTCTTGATTCTCTTGATTGAATTCGGCCAAGGAAGTTTGATCACTTGCCATACTTCTAACCAAGGTTAAAATTAAGACATGAGCACTAAGTAAAACCCATAGACTCATCAAAATAACTCTTAAATATTAAGATAGTGCTTAATGCACTAAATTAAATAATTATCTTAGGAATATTGGAATGGAGTTTGGTAATGAATCAAAGCATGGATTCCATTAAGCTCTTAGTGATTGAATAGATGCTAATTCAAGGAATAAAGCAAGACATCTTAAACAACCAAAATTGGCCATGTATAAAATGGAGAAAACTTGAGTTTTTTTGGGAACTTTTCTTACCTTAAACCAAAGAGGGTGTTGTATAGCTCTAGAATATGAATTTTCCTCTTCAAATGGAGCTCATTCAATGGAGTCCAAATTCTGGTTTTGGAGTTTTGAAAAGGGGGAATGGTAGGCCTTGACTCAATTAGCACAAAAATGCACTTTGTTTTGGATTTGAAGCTTTATGTTGACTTGGGCAAGCCATGGAAGTTCAAGAACAATGAAGGAGCAGCTCTTTTACGGTTTGGGAGAGAAGATGATGAATAAAAACGTTGGGGGAAGAAGAAGGAATGAGAGGAGAGGGAGAGGAGGGAGTAAGTAAGATTTTTTGTTACTTTTTAAAAAGTAAATAGTAATTCTTTCTTTTCCCTCTTCTTTTCTAAGAGTGATGGCATATGGTGATGACTCACCCATCCTAAAACCGTGCCCTTCCCTTTCCCTTAGATATTTATGGGCTAAGTTTGACCATTGACTAATAAGGAAGACTTTTGACTTATTTTGGGCACTATTTGGGTACTATTCATAATTAGTGCACCAATTTGTGAAAATTTTGGGTTCTCATTGATTTAGGCTTCCTAATAGGATAATAAATAGTACACATGTTGATTAAGGAATAAACTTGGTCATTTAGCCACTCCAAACTCATTTCTAAGATAATTTCTCTAAAATGTGCTTTAAGGAGTCTTAAAGCAAAATTTGTGTTTTAACTCGTTTTTGAGCTTATGGGGTGTTACAAATGGTATCAGAGCGGACTCGGGACCGTGTCGGGGGAAACCTAGGGGGGGGGATATTAGGCTTGCGACGAGGACGTCACGTTCTTTGAGTGGGGGAGTATGTAATACCCCTATACATCGGGATATGAGTTGTAATGTGAGTGGTTTATAATAATACATATGTGTTGACTACAACAACAGGCCTTCCACTTTTAAGCCCAAGTTAGGATTGAGGGCCTAAAGTGGCTAGTTTTCAAGCCTGGATGGTTTGAGAGCTAGGTTGTTGGACAGTTACCCGTATGGGGTGTTACATTGGTTTTCTTTGGTATTTGTTTTACATGTTACTTAGCATGTTAATAAGGTCTAGGAATGACCTTTGGATCCTAACCAAGGTTACACAAGGCCTAGAGCAAGTATTTGCTTAAATTGTCTTTATGTGTTTTCTTGTGTTTTCTTTGGTTTAAATTGTCTACCAATGTTTCTAAGGCATTTTTTAGCCTTATTTCATCATAACTTGATGTTTAATTACCATATTTAGGTTTGAGGTATTTCAATCTACCCCATTTAAATGAACTTTGTCCCCAAAGTTCCCATGCATCTTATATCATTAGAATACACGCATAACCTCATACCATTGATCATATAGATCATGTTTATAGATATAAACTTACAGACTCATATGGTCTGTATATGTATACCACAAATACCACACAACATTTCTCAACATGTATAGCACTCAAAATTCCCTTTGTTGCATCCTCCCCATGTCACCGGTCAAAAGACGAAGGCTCTCAGGTCCTCGGCTTCATGAGCGAGAAATGCATGATATCACCCGCAGGTACCGACTATTGGACGCTTACGCTCTCTGGTTCACGGTCCTTTGGAAGATTAAAACAATCACATACCTTTGTCGTATTCTCCCCATGTCACCGGTCCGAAGACTAAGGCACATACGTCCCCGCCTTCATGAGCGAGTAATACAAAATCACTTTGTTCTCCCCATGTCATCGGTCCAAAGACAAAGGCACATACATCCTCAACTTCATGGATGAGACTCAGTAAAAAGGAAATCCTTTTTACGAGGTCAAGTAAGGAATAATTCCTCTATTTGAAATACAAGTCAACTCTAATTCCACTTTATGCTAATGCATCTATTCTTAACGTGATTAATTGTGACCACTTGTAGGGAGTTTCAGGAATCATCCGACCCTGATGTGATCAGCATCAGTGTTGAACTATCCTTCCACTCCAATTTGTGTTTGGTTTCCTTTGATCCCTAGGAAATCAAGTTCCACCTACCACGCCAATTTCAAACATCAAATAATTCACTCATGTCCAATTTTCTATCTTTTATTTCTTCTAGTCATAATCAATACATCTCCAAAGTGTGGACTCAGTCCATCAATCATTCTCAATTCACCTCTCAACAATTACCTAGGGAATTTAATTCCTACTAGGTTCTACATCGGTTTCATACCGATTCATATCTCATAATATTATCGATTCATATCTCATACTATTACCATATTCGGTCTCATATAAATATATACCGTAGGTATTCTACTTCCCCTGGAGTCTCTCTACTCCTTTTCACATCTATCTCACACCGGAGTTAACAAGGTAGGTATGTACTACGTATGGTATTCGCATCTTCTGTGCGCAATGACCATTATTAATCTCAGAATGTATACATATGTATTAAAACAAATTCTTTTGTGCTATGCACTTCGTAGTTTATGTACTTAATACATAAACATACGCTAAGCGGTTTTTCACTCTACCCCCCTTAAAATGGATTACACCCACGTAATCAACATTGTATCATCCTTGACATTGGTTCAAGATGTTTAGGTCTCTAGGTGCTCTCTAGCTTCCATGTAGTCTATCTCACATTATGATCCGATCAGAGGGTCTTAACATGTTAATGGCTTAGTCTCTGTATCAAGGATTCTTATGGGTATTTATATCACTCTCACAACTGGGTTGGGTTTAGCCTCGAAGGCTCTAAGGCATTGGAAGATAAGTGTATATTTCATTAATTGGAAGATGTGCGGTACATCATTCCTTTTTGCTGTTCATTAGGTATATCAAACCTTAAGGTGTACGTCTAATAGCTTCTGCTACGCGACTCTGATAACCTTAGGGCTTAGTTTGCCCGTTTTTACCCTTTTAATGTATTGTACATCTCTTTGCATCCTTATAATTTAGGAATACAGGTCTCTCAATGGACACATGGTATCTTTATTTATACAAGGCCTTAATGAGTTGTAGCTTGATTATCCCATTCTTTCTGAAGATCTAACGTTCATGCTCTTAGTGTTCTCTCAAGTGCCTAAGTTGTTCTCTCAAACTGACCTTTGGTCTGAAAATGATGTTTAATCTGAATACTGTTTAGTGCTTATTGCCCTTCACAGTTTTTCTCTAAAGTTTATAGACATATTCAGATGTTTGTACTTAATAATCCGTGCTCTTCGCACTTCATAATTCTTAATATTTTCCGTCTGAAATGAGTTCTATGATTCCTCTTGCGTCGTTAGCTTAACTGAGTTCTTTCTCTTCAACTGTTTGTGGTAGTAGCTGCTCTGGTCTGAATTTGCATCGCTGACCATGGTACAGAGTCGACTACTTCCCTTGTTGCTTACAACACTCGTTTACATATGTGGGGTACCTTACTAATACATTACTACTTACCCGACTAACTCATAAATGAGTCTGTCAGGCCCGCAAGCTCCTGTGGAGTGTAGTCGTCCCACATCTCGTTTAAGTATACTCGTAGTGTTCGTCACACATTTAGCTATTGATAATTATGAAGTATTCTCTTGTCGATCTCCTCTTTCATTGTCCTTTGATGACACTTTTGTTCTTCTTGAACTTAATCAAGGGAAATCCATCTACTGTGTTCTTAAATATATTCTACTTTCTTCCTGCATTTAGTACGGACTTGATCCTTTAGCAATTGAGGTCTTTCCATAGGGCCTATTATTTTTTCTCATGGTTGATCTACTAGGGATGCTCTTCCAGTTCCTTAAGGAGTGGATGTATGCTTCCTGTGAAATTCGACATCGGTTTTAGCTCATAAGTCTAATTGCCTCCGTATCAATATTTATTGGTTTATATAATGGTCGGTCTACTGCGCACGTAACTTAATCCATTTATATCGGTATTGTCTTCACGGCTTCTGCTACTATAGTAGTTTGCCTTTATTCTGTTTCCCATTGATGGCACAACTCCTTAATCAATTTCCTTTCCTTTACACTTTCTACTCATCCTTTTCAAGCTTGCACATACCTATGCATTTCTAGCCATCCTCTTAGCACCTTATACCTTTTCTCATTCATCTTGAACATGCTAAATCCTTCTTAGACAACTTTCATCTCCATCATCCAAGTCCACTCATTATTATCAAGGTTATACTTATTAATTCACTACTAGACAATCTCTTAACATCTCACATATTTTACCTCAAATTTCACATTAACCTTAACAATTCTTCCCTTGTAGTTTTGAAATACCCCAAACCTTAATGTGTTAATCTATTTATGTAATTATGATTTTATAAGGCTAATTAAGTCCTTAAGATCATTGGTGAAGAAAGAAAAACCAAAAAGAAAAAGGAAAACGCGTAAAAGTCACAAAACGTAAAAACACGTATTTAATTATCTTAAGAGGTATATAACCTTAACTAGGGTTATAAATTATTTTATACCCTAATTACACACAAAGAACATGTGGGAAAATTCTTGAAGAAAACGGATCCTAATAATGCGTTAAAACGCTAACGGAGTCTTAAAGCGTGTTTTTCGAGAAAACCGAAAACGTGACTTTAAATGGTCAAATGACCCCGTAAAAATTATAGTTGATCATATAACTATAACTAAACACTAATGGGAGCTTAAGAACCGTTAAAATTAAAGAAACGAGAAAAATCAGAAAACGGGCCCGGATTAGTGAATAGTATAAAAACCGGGAACTTATGGGGTGTAAATTGTATAAGAGTAAAAATACTCCCCTTTATTTGAAAAATTAAAGTCTGATTCCCCCCTTCTCATTATGAGTCACGTTTTTTTTTTACCCTACCCCTCCTCTCTTATTATTTCACTTTTGTTCACTAAAGGACAAAAGCAAAAAGTAACTTACTTATTTCCCTCTCTCACATTTCTCTTTCCTATATTCTCCCCTTCTTACGATTTCCTTCCCCACCAGCACATTCTCTCGCTCATCCCTCTTCAATGGCAATTTCAAGAAGCTCCAACCAGCTCCATCTTTATCTTCCATTTTCTACCTCTAAACAAGCTCAAAACCGAAAAATAAATATACCATCTTGCTCCTCTAGTCTTGGGCATTCTTTTCCACCCTTCAAAAGCCCCAAACTCTCAACTTCATCTCCATGGATGTAGCTCAAATTGAAGGGAAGAAGTCCATTTTAAGAGCTAAACAACTCCTTGTTGTTCTAACGTGAGAAAAACCTTGAAAAACCACCTTCTCCTTCATTTTTTTGTGTGACCGGTTTGCTACAGATTTTAAGCTCCATTATTCCTCTTCATTCTAGCTTTGTTCATCTTCAAGAAGTGCTGGAGGTTGTTTATTTTGATTACCCAATTACTCCCTTGGAACAAAGAAGGTAATTTTCTCCATTTTGATACCTAGACACACCCTTATTCTAGGTTGATTCCAAGAGCTTATTTAATCCGTTAATGCTCATTAGTATTCAATTTGATTTGGTCATTATCTTAGCACTATAACCCCATTGGAACGGTTGTTGAACAAGAAGGAAGGAGGAAAGTAAAATTCTTGAAATATAAGGTAAAAAACTTGCCTAAGTGCAGTTTGATGTTTTGGAAATTGTGGTTGTATTGGTGTATAAATAGATGTAGTAAATGCCTTGTGTGTAATGCAGGTGTTGCTTATTAATGAAGGAAATTCAGTGTTTAGTAATGTTATTTAAGGGCCTAAGAGCCAAGCATTAAGTTAATGCATATTGATGTTATTGTTGTTTAAGAGATGAAGTTGATGTGTGTATTAGTGCCTAGAATGGGTTTGGTTGTTGAGTTGCTTAGGTGAGATGGAATGATGCTTGTGGGCATGTTAAAATTGTAGGGAAAACTATGGCAAATTTTCGGTAGGAAAATAGGTGTGTTAAGTGTATCTTTGAGTAAGAATGATCTAGAGATTAACTAGGCTCTCTAGAGGTGATTTGGTTAACTAAACCCCTTTGGAATACATTGAGAGAAAATTATGTAGTTGTGCAAAAATTTGAGTGAAAATGAAGTAGAGTGTTATGAGAATGTATAAGAATGCACTAGTGTGTATAATGTGTAAGATGAGGGGTGAGATGTGTATAGGAAGTGAAATAAGTTGTGAAGGGTTGGTATTGATCAAGAAGTGCAAGTATAATGTAGTATAAGTAATTGTAAGTGAAACAAGAGAATTAGGGAAGGTTGTGAGCAAATATGCATTGTAGGAACTTGGAAAGCCAAGTTGCAAGTGTTAGAAATAAGAGTGGGATTTGTGTATTATAACCAAGATTGGGTTATAGTTAGATCAATGGTTAAGGAGATTTAAAGTGTTTTAAGATGTTTTAACATGTTGGAAGCATGTGGAAAGATTAGGAGAAGATTAGATGAGGATTAAGGTGAGATTAGGAATTAAAAAAATGGTGTTTTAGCAGATTTTTAGCAGGGTCCGGGACCTAGCCCTTGGATAATGAAATACCCCTAATTAAATTAAACATTTATTAAAAATTTAATAAAATAAATTAAGGCCTAACATGCCTCAAAATCATTTAAAAACAGCAATGGTCAACATAAAGCAAATATTGCACCTTTGACCATTTAGGGTAAATATATACCCAAATGAACTCCTTAGGACCTAAAATTTTGTCCTAAGAATTATAACACATAAATGAACGTACTAAAATTATTGGACAACACTCCAACATCAAGAACCAGCATTAACATGGTTAAAAGTCACTTAGAGCAAAATGTACTCTAAACAAGCTTTAAAGGTCATGTGACCTCCGTTTGACTCCAAATAAAATTTATAAGCTTAGTAATCACGAAATGGATGTAATTGATCAATTACCAAAGAAAACCAAGCTCAAAAACGAGCTTTAACACAAAATGTGCACTAAGCTTCCTTAAAGCACATTTTTGTGAGATTGTCTTCAAAATGAGTTTTGTTTGACTTTAGGGTCTTGAATACCCTTAAATATACTAATATGACATAATGTACCACATTAGAATTTATAATTCAAAGTTTTTCAAGAAAATCAAAAATATGTGCCTTGATTGTGAATAGTACCCAAAATAGCACATATTTTCCTAATCTAGTCAATAGTCAATCCTTCTCCTTTGACCTTGATCTTCCTATGCCGTTTAATGGAGGCTGCATCCTTATCTTGTGGCCGGCCTCAAACCCATTTAAATGTAACTCACTAAAGTCACTTTTACAAAGTAAGGATAAGTACTTATATTAATTTAACTAGCCAAAATTCTTTCTTCTTGCCACCCAGCCATATCATTCCATCTGCTTTATGTGCTATCCTCATCCATTTGCAGACTCCAATACCTGCTAAAGAGTCACCGGTACTATATGTAATATATGAGCTTTTATATCATATCTACACTTGACATATATTTAAACCAAACAAACATTTCCCCACGTTGGCTTTACTTTGCCGTCAGCTCATGAGGTTTCCTCATGCTTAAGGAAACCCATAAAAATATCTTCTATGAGTCATCCTTTACTATTTTGTAGAATATGACTTATCTCTTTAAAATGCCAAAATCTTCTTTTCCTTCATTATTCCCTTCTCAGCCAAGGACTTCAGCCCCAACACCCTCTTTCCTCCCTTCAAACCATGGAAGAAACCAGCTTCAATGGTGAACACACCTTGCTGTAGGTAAGGTTTTAAAACACCTTAATAACCCATTTTCTTTCCCTTTCTTCCCCCTTTCCATTGCTGTAATTAAACCTCACTTTCATCCATACTTGTAGACTGTTTTGCTTGCAAAAGAGGGGCTGGTTCTCGGTGGAAAAATCAGAGAAAGAGGGGAGTACATATAAGTGACTTTTAAGGTATAAAACATGCATTAAACCCTCCCCTCTTAATTCTTTTCATTTCCGGTAGCTCTCATGGTATACCTAAGCTCATTCTCTTCGTTCTACATGTAAATGCAATGGAGAAATAAAGCTCCCCAAGTGCTGGTTCCTATGGTGTTAAGAAACTCCCTTTTTAAGCCTTATAACAAGGTAAAACTTCCACATTTTTCACCTGGTTAGTACCAGTTTTTGCGTGCTGTTAATATGGTGTTTTAACACCTTATGTTGCTTCAAAATGCAGGCGTGAATATCCTACCTAAGTCCACTATTGTCAAGGTAAAAAATCTAGTTAAACTAAGCCATTTAATCCTTAAATACCCTTGGTTGTAAGATGACTAATACCTATTGTTTCTTGCAAAAAATGTGGCGTATATGTGCTGTAACAAGGAGAAAATTTCTGCCAAGTGGGAAGAACAAGTGTGTGTGGAAGTTGGCAAATTAAGTCGTGAGCTTGGAGTAGGCTTGGCTGAAAATGTACTTGTTAATCAAGTGAGTATACTAAACTAATATATTATAAAGTTTTCATATCATTGTATACATATGTGTATTAGCCGTGAGTAAGAGCTGGTGTAAGTGATTAAATTATGTATTTAAATATATATATTATGTGGCTAGCTTATTTAGATTATAAGTTGGCTATAATGCCATGAAGATAATTTAAGTGGCAAAAATATAACTTATAACATTACTAGATGGTGAGTGATGGAAGCCGTGGGTTTATAGAAATTATTAGGAGCAAACTATGTGTTAAAATGCTTTATAAACATTTTGGGTAATTAACCTAAGGTATATGTGACATATAATGTCATGGGAATTAATTAAATGGTTATAAAACAATTTATAAAATGTGTCACAAAACATACCAAAACCGTAAGCTATATTGTCCTTATGACATCTATAAATGATTTAATTATATATTAAGGTTTATAACAAAGCCATGTTCTAGGCTATTTAATTTTATGTTTATTAAGTTTAAAAAAAAGTTTAAAAATTAAATAAATATTACCGTAAGGTCTTGGGGTTTTATGTAATTAAAGTAAATTTTAGAGGCTAAATAATAATATAGCCGAAAACTATGTATTAAAAACTTATTTTATGAATTTTATAAGTTCTATCAAAATTTGGGGTAAAAATGCAATTTCTGAAAAGTGTTGGGTCAAACTGTAATAAATAAAAACTTTGGTCAAACTAAAAGTCAATAGGTCAAAAAGACCATATTAGGTGGTTTGACCAAATTAATGTCATAAACAATTAATTAATGAGCTTATAATAACATTATAGGTTAAATGTTGAATTTTAAAAATGTATGGGGTATAAATGGTAAATACCAAAAATATGGTGTCCAAACAGTAAATATAACACTTTATAAACATTTGGGCAAGTTTAGTAATTTTTGGAATTAAATAAAAGGCTATATACTAGATAAGAGTAAAATAATGGTTTTTATGAAATTAAAAGTATAGTTGAAATACCCGGGTTTAAAAACAGCGATTAATTAGGCTAATGAAATATTTAAGAGCTTAATTAGGCCTAAATACGTGGGAACGATTCCCGGAGGGAAAACGGATTCGTAAAACGAGTTAAAAATCAAACGAGCTTTAAAAGCATTTTTCGAGAAACGGAAAAAAAACTTGATTTTAAACGGCTTAATAAACTCGTAATAATATAGTTAGTTAAATATCTATAATTGAATGTAGTGAGGTCTAGAGCCATTAAAATTAATAAACGAGAAAATTCAGAAAACGGACCCGATAGTGAATAGTGTAAAAACCGGGAAGTGTGGGGTGTAAATGAATTAGTAGAAATTAAATCCTCCTTGTAATTTATGTCGGTTTCTTTTACAAGGGGTAACGTTTTATTCCCTTACTAGCCCCCCTATCTTACTTCCTAATACACTATGGACAAGAAAATAAAGAAACAAGTACAAATATAAAAAGAGAAGTTATACTCTCTCACCTCCTTTCTCTTGACAGTCTGATTTTTCCCCCTCTTTGTCTATCTTCTTCTCCTCTGCTCCCATTGCCGATTTGAGAAGGGAAGCAAACAACACCATCTTCTTCCTTCCTTATCTTGCTCAATTCAACACCAAATCATACAAAAATACTACCGTTAGATACCTCTCGTCAAGGGCTACATTTTCCACCCTTCAAAAGCTTGAAACCTCCATCTTCATCTCCATGGCAGTAGGCCCTTTTGAAGCTTGAAGAGGTGTTTTGGGTCTCCTTCATCTTCTTTAGGCTCCAAGGTAAAAAAAGTCAAAAGCTCTTCTTTTTAGCCTTTCTTGTAAAATAAAAAAAATGCCCACGTTGAACTTTTCTCCATTTCCAGATGGTTTCTTCTTGCCTTTGAGGAGTGTTGGAACTTCATCATTTTGATTGCTAAAACTCTCCATTTGGACACTTGAAGGTAATCTCTAAGTTAAACCCTAAAAACTAGCTCGTGAAATACTAGTTTTGTGAGGGAAGTTTGAATTAATTAGCTTGTTATGTGTGTATGGGGATATGATTGTAGATAGCAATCTATACCCTTTGTTGGTGTGGGAACAAGAAGAGATAGAGTGAACAAGAACAGAGGAAGAAGAGAAAAAGAAACCGAAAACTAGCAAGGTAATGAGCTCACCTTGTGTTGGTTGTTGTCTTTCAAGAACAAATTTTTAATGTTGAATAAAGACCTTGCTTTAGTGTAGCTATGATACTACAATATTGAATGAGAATGGAGCTGTTTTAATGTGCTTAAGTGTGGGAAATAAACCTTGAGGCTAAACTGGTACATATGAGATAACAGTGTGGAATTTAGTGGGCTGCTGTAATGATTTTAATGCTTGTTCAAACAGGGATGGAAAACTGATTTTTGTGAGCTGTTTATTGTGTGGAGACTGCTTAGGAAAGTAGGCAAACTCTGTCAAAATTTATCTAGGAGAGTATGAGCGTGAGTGCATTAATGAGTGAGTCAAATGGTAAGAAAGGGAACAAAAACCTGTAACAGAAGGAAAATTGACAGTGAAAATGGGTTAAGTTAACAGATGAGTATAGAGAATGGATTAGGTTAGTTTTGGGTGCCTAATCAGTGTCAAAACATGCTAGAATATATCTAGGATGATTGGGAAGAAGTTGGTAGAAGTTTGGAAGTGAAAGAGAGTAAAAAACAAGAAGAAATTACACTACTGCACCTGGTCTGGGTTTGTAAACAAGTACAGAAACCCGGACCAGGCCTAAAACATGGCAGAACGTTGTAGCAGAGGAGTGGTCCGGGTTGACAAACCAGGACACAAACCCGGACCACCCCTAAATTTCACCCGAGAGGTTCCTGAACTTGAGGTCCGGGTTTGTAAAGTAGTACACATACCCGGACCAGTCATAAATTGCACCCGAGAGTGACCAAAGGAGTTGGTCCGTTTGTAAACCCGGACACAAACCTGGACCACCCCAATTTCTTCACAGAATTTATTTTAAAGCTATTTTAAGGTAGGTACTTGATGGGTAATGATGATATAAGGTAATTAGGACATAGTTAATGAGGTTTAAGGGTCATTAAGGGTATAAACAAGCTTAGAAAGAAAGTTTGAGTAAGTGACAAAAATAAAAGGGTTTGATTATCAACGAGTTAGTGAGTATAAACCGAGAAACGTTAGCAAGTAACGAGTTGGGTTCATGATAGGTAATTAACCTCTTGACTTAATGTATGATATAGGATTCAATTAGTCAGTCATCGAAAGAAAGTTGACAAGCGAACAACGACGGTGAACGATATGGTTTTCTCATGCCCTGTATTCTAACCCGGTTACCCCGGTTTGTGTGTTTACTTGCAACCACCTAATCAAGATAAAATGCATGAATATGATTTATTGCGTTTCCTTATAACATGTGCTCGTCTTTGCATTTGATTGAACTAGGTCTTGTAAGACAAGTTTGTATAATTCATGAAATGTTTGAATGAAGATAAATCTTGTGTGTTGAGAAGTTCTCTCTAACACCCTAACCTTCTGACTTACCTAACTTAAGAATGGGTAATTGAGACTGAGAGGAGACCGATATAGCTTCGGCCACGCGTGAGAATGAGGAAGCAAGAGAGATTGCTTACCGAGTTCTGGCCTAACCTTCCCACCAAGGTTCCGAACCGCATGGTCGCAACCCGGGGAAGCAAGCCAAACCTAAAGCCCGGTGGTGAGATGTGGTGAGCATGCCCCATCTCTGCTCGGAGGTCACCCGACTTAACTGTGAATTATTTCAAGAGATAAATAATGGTTAAGTGTGGATCATGCCTTGTGCGAGACATATGATCATGAGCTAAGATTAAGAACATCCGTCTAACCCGGATGTGAAATTGGCTAACATGTGAAGAGGCTAGATCTTGAGGAGAGAATCTCGAGGCGTCAACGACCAATGTGTGGACTACTTGTGTTGTTTTCCATTATTGTGATATACTCTATGTGTGGGTATTGTTTCTACATGGTTATATTGCTATTTGTATTTGCATGCTTGCTCAAATGTCAATGAACTCCATGTATACGACCAAGTGGTCGGCTTACCCCCGTTAGCACACGGGGTATGCGATTACCATATGCATCTTTAGCTGAGCCCCTTGGGGCGATGTTTTTAATCTTACAGGTACCCAAGACGGTTGATTGGTCGAGAAGGATCGGGGTCATACTTTTGTTAGTTGGTAGTAAGTGGTGGTGTACCGAGTTGTACACGGGTTTGTAGCCCTAGAGTAGTCGGTGTACTATGTGGTACACCCGTTGTATTTTGAGAGTAGATAACTGGGAAAGGTGAGTGGAATGTTAAACTCATATTCTTTTGTGAAACTTGAGAGATCATTTTGTAATGTATACTCTTAGTACTCGGTAATCAGGCATTGTAAATTATAATGATGCAAGTATGGTATTTCTATTTATCAGACCGGGGTTGTACTTAGTTAGGACTGTTAGCTATGGAAGGCTGCCGGTATTGTATCACCCTCCGTAGTCGAGAGTAATTCCAATGCAATTAGCTATGTTAATGTGACGATTACACCATGATTAGAGTATTAGCGGTTGGGGTGTTACAAAAATGGTATCAGAGCGAAGCCTCGCTCTGATAGAAAGAAATACTGAGTGTAGTGATTACCGAGTTAGGATTTCAACCCGTTTAGTAACGATGAAGTAGAAACCTAACCTTGAGCGACCGTTAATGTTAACGGAGATCCTTTAACGTCTGTAATGACGATACAACTTCTTAAGCTTAAGACCATTTGGTCACACCACCTGATGTAAACCGTTACTTGTTCAGATGTCAGGAAGAGGCTGTGGTAGGGGTCGACCTCGTGGAGAGTCTTCTGGTGAGCCGGAACCGCAGACAATAGCTGAGATCGTCGTGGCCACGGTAGCACAGATGCTACCACAAGTCATTACGGCGGTACAGCTGACTCAGCAAAATCAGCAGACTCAGGCTGATCCACTCCCATCCTCACCTCCCCGAGAAACAAATTGGGTGAAAGCCGTAGCTGATCTTCGACCTGCACGCTTCAAGGGAGAAAGCAACCCAGCTAAGCTCAAGGCTTACATCTCCGAAATGAAGACGGCCTTCGAGACCCTTGAGACTCTTGCTGGAGTGAGGGTGAGAATAGCTGCCTATTATCTGAAGGGTGCCACTATGGACTGGTGGAAGCTAGTCAAGGGCGAGTACGTCGCTGACCCTGCATTAGATTGGAACGCCTTCACTGCCCTCCTTCGATCTAAATACTATCCTGAACATGTAAAAACAAAGAAGCGGCTGGAGCTTGATGCTTTGAGAATGACGGATAAGATGACCGTCGACGAGTACTACACCACCTTTACTTCTATCCTCTGACTGCTACCCGACCTTGGGTATACCGGCCAGGTCTTGGTCAACCGCTTCTATGGCAGTTGAGCCATCGCCTCCGGTATGGCATGGGGTACACGAGGTTTACCTCTCTCCAGGTAAACATCGATTTGAAACCCTTATGCCGTAGTCAATATAAATAATTCCATATTATGCGAGAAACCTATCTAATGTCTTAATGTCAGGAGTGTTACCATGCCGCATCGAGAGTTGAGATTACCGTCCAGTTAAGGGACGAGGAGAACGCGCAGAAGCGCAAGGTCAACAACAAGGGTACTGGCTCTAGTGAGCAGACCCAAGGAAAAGGCTGGGGAAAGAAGAAGGGGAAGTACTCCCACCCGACCCAAACCTAAAAGACTACCTCCAGAGAGAGCGGTGCCTATGCTGAGAAGGGCAAGGCAGCTGAGCCATTGCAACTTGGCTATACCGTGCCGGTAGCGGCAAAGCCACTGAGATCCCACCCGCCTAAGGGTAAGACTCCCGTTAATCCACAAGTGCATGCAAATAAACTTAGTATACCGAATCTTGCTAACTCTCAATGCTTAGGTTCTGGATCTGGCTCAGGCAAGGGCATCTCTGACGGTCGTGCCTTCAGTTGCAAGTATTGTAAGAATGACCACCCCGACACTGATTGCCAGGGAAGAGAGGTCAGATGCTTTAGCTGCCGCAAGATGGGACACCGTGCTTATGAGTGCCCGGCCAAGAAGGGCAACAACCAGGAGTTCAAGCAGAGAGAGGGCAAAGAGGTACCAACTGGTGATGCTCAGAACTAGTATGGCCACCAGGGGCAGAGACGTAGAGGTGCTCAGAAGGGTGCGCCACAGAGGCAGTCCGCCCTGCACATCATAGACCGCTCAGATGGAACTGGTCCTACGACCGGTTTAAGTGCTTTCACATACCTTTAATCCTTGAGAGAATGCCCATAGTTTTAGTTACTTGTATGAGTGAATGACACAGAATTATAGTATACCTAAAACATGAATTGACTAGTAAGGACTAGAACTCATAAAATGGAACTCGCCACTTAGGAACCTTCAATATTTGCTATCCTATACCGACAAAACCAAACCCCGAAGAGCCCGACATCACCACTACAACATCGAGCAGTGTCAGGTTATCCGACCAAGTATGATATTATTAAAAGGATACCTGACACCCGAAGCACAAGTCGCCATCATCCGACGATGCAATGAGATAAGAGCAAGGCCAGGAGGATTTTACACACTCAAATACCCCGACGGAGCTAGAAGAAGCTAAAAATGATGTGCATGGGGATGGATTGGAATCCTTACACCCGCACCTACCAAGAGCAACGAGCAGAAGATGAAGCAACACCACCGAAAATACCTAAAGAATTCCTAACGGTTGTTACACAAGCCTCAGAAATTGAGCAACAGCATGAAGCTGACCCTGTACTTGCACTCGTGGTAGACATTTGTATCGTTAACTTCTATCAAGAAGGAGGACGACTTGGGTTACACCAAGACAAGGGCGAGACAGCAGAATCTCTTAAACAAGGAGTGCCCGTAGTGTCCTGGTCCATCGGAGACGACGCCAAATTCTTGTATGGCAAGCAGAAGCGTGCGGACCACGCGGAGAAGCTTATCCTCAGGCCAGGAGATGTTTTGATCATGGATGGTGAGTCAAGAATATTCTATCATGGGATCAAGAAGATCAAGTTAAATACGGCACCATCGACTGTGATCAATGCCATGCACATGAAACCAGGACGCCTGAACCTTACCTTTAGGAAGTATTAGTCATGAAACCGATGTAATACTTAGTAACATTGTTATAGAAACGTCATGTATAACCTGAATGGTTTTAATAAAATCAGTGTTGTTTATCAAGCGTACCACTTGCAAGTTACTATCGAACTCATTAAGCTTATGAATGTCTAGGTTGTGGACTCGGTACAGAAGGTAACCTAAGTATACTTACTGAGGCACAGGTCGATAAGAGCGGCACGATCCTCCCGGGTACCTTTCCAGAATGGAGTTGAGGCCTCTGTATTGTTCGACTCCGGCGCCTCTCACACCTTTGTCTTGCCATCATTCGCGAGAAGGTTGGGGCTAGACGCGGTAGAGCTACCCGACTTCATGGTTACTCTCCCGTCGAAGGAGTGGGTACGTTGTACAAAGTACTACCGAGATGCTACTATCCAAATCAAAGGAGAGAAGTTCCCTATTTCCTTCATTGAATTCAGCGGCCTAGGCTTTGACTTGATAGTTGGGATGAACTGGTTGGAGCGGCATAAGGGGCGAATCCTTTGCGCCGAGCACAGATTGCTGTTCAAGAGTCCATCTGGGGTCGTAGTATCGTACCGCCAGAGGCCGAGAGAGCCTTCGACCAGAGTCATCACCGCCATGGCCATGTATCGAGAGCTCAGGAAAGGGCATAAAGTATTCCTTTGTTATGTGCAAGACCTTGAGAGAGACCCTGAATTCAGCACCGACATTCCGGTAGTGTCGGAGTTCCCGGATGTGTTTCTGAAGGAGCTTCCCGGCATGCCACCTCAGAGAGAAGTTGAGTTTGAGATTGAACTCCTTCCTAGTACTGGACCCATTGCTAGAGCACCGTACCGATTAGCACCGGCAGAGATGGCCGAGTTGAGAGTGCAGCTTTGAGATTTGCTTGACAAAGGGTTCATATGCCCGAGCGTATCACCCTGGGGAGCACCGGTCCTCTTCGTGAAGAAGAAGGACGGTAGCCTCCGCCTCTGCATCGACTACCGTGAGCTTAATGTGGTCACCGTCAAGAATAAATACCCGTTACCACGTATTGATGATCTGTTTGATCAATTGAAGGGAGCCTCTGTATTCTCCAAAATTGACCTCAGATCTGGATACCATCAGATAGCCATACGAGAGCAAGACATCGAGAAGACAGCGTTCCGAACGAGATACGGCCACTATGAGTTTACGGTGATGCCATTCAGACTGTCATATGCTCCTGCGAAATTCATGGATCTGATGAACCGATTGTTCAGCGATCAGCTAGACACTTCGGTTGTGGCATTCATTGATGATATTCTGGTATATTCGAAGTCCAGAGAAGAGCATGAGAGCCACCTAAGGCAAGTACTTGAGACACTCCGCAAGAACCAACTTTATGTAAAATTTTCCAAATGTGAATTCTGGCTTGACCAAGTCTCCTTTCTTGGTCATGTGATATCAAGCGCGGGCATCTCAGTCGACCCGGCTAAGATTGAAGCAGTTCATTTATGGCCTAGACCCAGGAATGTTTCCGACATCCGGAGCTTCCTTGGGCTACTCGGCTATTATAGAAGGTTCGTGAAAGATTTCTCAAAGGTTGCGAAGCCTATGACAGCTTTGATGAAGAAGGACGCACCGTTTGTGTGGACCGATCACTGTGAGATCTCTTTTCAGAGCCTGAAAGACTCGTTGACCTCTGCACCCGTTCTCACCATCCCTGAGGGTACGGAGGGATTCGAAGTCTATTGTGATGCATTAGGCAGAGGCCTTGGATGTGTACTCATGCAGAACGGCAAGGTAGTAGCTTACGCCTCCCACCAGCTGAAGAAGCATGAAGAGAACTACCTCACCCATGACCTTGAGCTGGGAGCCATTGTCTTCGCATTGAAGATATGGCGGCATTACCTTTATGGGGTTTGTGTTACCATCTACTCCGACCACAAAAGCCTACAACATGTCTTCACACAGAAAGAACTGAATCTGAGGCAGAGGAGATGGATGGAATTCCTATCAGACTATGACATCGACCTTCAATATAAGGAAGGGAGAGCGAATGTCGTAGCTGACGCACTGAACCGTCGAGCACACT